>CM068381.1:23167749-23579326 GCA_034770075.1 Aralia elata
AGATTTACTAATGCCCCAGAATCTGCTAGAATGGATTGGTCTTCATTCACCAAAGGATACCTTTTAAATAGAGAAACTTTGGTTGCAGTTCTACTGCTAGTAGATGCTAGTGTACCATCTCAAAAGATTGACATCGACTGTGTTAATTGGCTTGGCCAAAATAATGTATGTTACTTGTTGCTTTTGTTATCTTCAAATACCCATTAGTTCATCACTAGACCTTTGAGGTAAAAGTTATATATACTCTCAATGATGTTTTACATGTCCACCACACCTTTCAGATAGCAATGACGGTGGTGTTCACAAAATGTGACAGTGAAAGGTGGCAAAGGAAAAAGACCTGACGAGAACATCAAGAGTTTCCGAGAGCTGATCAGACAAAATTACAACATACATCCTCCATGGATCATGACCAGCAGTGCCACCAGTTTGGGTAGGGATGAACTCCTGCATATGTCACAACTAAGAAATTACTGGGATAATTAGAAGCCAATAGCCTTGATCAGAGCATCTTTCAAATAGATCTCTTGCAAATCATGCAAGTCCATAAGTGAGAATATTAATCTATAATGTCATTCAGTGGTCTACAACTGGTTTGTCAGGAAATTCCTTGTTACCAGAAACCAGTCAAATGTAACCAGGCTTCCAAATTTTGTATTTGTTACTTGTATCAATCTAGGATACTAGATCTCAAGTCTAGTTAATCTGTATGGTACATGCTTTTTATATTATTTAATCTTTTTAATACATATTTACTTGTAGACAACTTCTTCTACGCCAAGCAACAGCAGACACACGATTATTTGGAACATATTTATTTTTAGATTTTGAAATTAAATTATGAAAATATTTGTAATTTATTGTTAATAAACATATTGAGACGGAATAGAGACGGTTTTTTTCCGCCTCAAATATTTGCGCCAAAGTTGACACGAATTTTGAGACGGCTGTTGCCCGTCTCAAAATATGCGCGCTAAAAATTTATGAGCGTCAAAGTTGAAACGGAATTGAGGCGGATGGTATCCGTCTCAAAATATTTGTAAACTGTATAGTTGCTGCCAATTTTGAGACGGATTTGAGACGGCTTTTTCCGTCTCAAATTACGTGAACTAAAATAGGGCGCCAAATTTGCCCGCCAAATCTGAGACCGGCAAAATCAGTTTCAAAATTCAGCTCCCCATGGGTCGGCTTTGAGACGGATTTGAGACGGCCTATGCCCGTCTCAGATTTTTTGAAACGGATTTGAGACGGCCATTTTCCGTATCTAATTTTCTGTTTTGAGACGGATTTTGAGACGGACAGAATTAGCGACGCGACCAACTGACACGGCCCAAATCCGTCTCAAAATCCGTCTCAAAATCGATTTTGAGACGGATTTTGCTGTATTTGAGACGGATTTTGTCCGTCTCAGATGCCCAAATTTTTGGTAGTGGCATTATATCATCCTTGTATATGCTCATGCATGTGGATCATTTGGATGTCGAGGCAGTGATAGTCAGGATTGGGGAGAGGCCCAATGACGAGAAGTTCTGTACAGCCTCAGCTTCCTTCCATTTCACGATTCTTAACTGCCCTGCCTTGGCGCGTGTCGCTGCCAAGAATTTCTATCGAAAACTCGCGATGTTGACCGTGCTGAGTTATCCACAGCTCTGCAAGATCCTGCATATCAAATGACTAACAAATGCCAAAACTTGAAAGCTCGGGCCGTTAGTGTTAGCTCAACACAAAGATATTATAATCTCGATAAAAATGCAATTAAAGCACATGAAATTGAATATCTATTGATCGCACAATCTAGCAAGTTGTGAACCGTGAATGTACTAGATTGGAAGTTTTTTTTTTTTTTTTTTTTTTTTTTTTTTTTTTAATCCCGCGCGAGTTGATGATTTTCTATTTGACGAGTTATGAAATCGTAAGAACATCTTCAAACATTCATGGTCATTGTACGTGAGTGAGGTCGAATTCAAAAGAACTACCTTCCCTCGTCAAAGGTATCCGGTCTCCATTCTTGACAACGTTCTTAGCAGGATTGACGTCATATGACAAATGCACCGTGCGATGCAGCATTCAGTAGGGGTTTCTCTTCCATGACTTCTTGTTTTTTTTTATGTTTATCTTTTCTCTTTATTGGCCCACTTCACTTATCTCGTTTTCTTAGGCTATTCAAAGTTACCCATTTAACGAGTTTCGGACCAATGACTCCCGAACCAGACGGTTTTGGGGCATTAGGTGTACAGACACCCCATCGGGTTTATTTACTCGAGTAACAAAGGCCACGGTTCGAGATAAGCTGGTGGTCTGCACCATTCATTCTTTGCTCGACCTTGCGCAAGATTCGTTTTCTTAGGCTTGAGTTACCCATGTAGCGAGTGTTAGGCCGGTGACTCCCAAACCAGACGGCTTTAGGGCATCAGATGTAGAGACACCCCTCGGGATTAATTACTCGAGTAGCCCATGCCAAGATTCGAATTTGCTCGGGCCTCCTCTACTGTAATGCTCGTTCTCTTAGGCTCTGAGTTACCCATGTAACGAGTGTTGGGCCAGCGACTCCCAAACCAGATGGCTTTAGGGCACCAGGTGTAGAGACACCCCTCGGGCTTAATTACTCGAATAACCCAGGCCACGATTCGAGACATTAGCTTGATAATCATTTATCGTCTGACTTCTTGATATTAGCTTGATAATTATTGACTGTCTGACTACGTGTTAATTGCCATCAACGTCGTCATAGTCTTATACCCCACAACTGAAAGTTTGTGCAAAATGCAAAGTGAAGGCTGTCACATGAGGTCGATTCTGTCGCAAACGTTGCTTTGAATTAAGGCTTTGTACCCGATCAAAAGGTTGAATAGCCTTCTTCATCTAATCATACTCACGATCGTGCTCCACGGTTGCTTGTCAGAATTAATCCGATTCCTATCAAGCCAAATAAAATCCCCTTTCACGCGGATCATCGTATCCCGGGAAAACTATGCTTGACAAATGCCAGATGATCGTACCGTTGGAGATTAAATTGACATGAGGTAGCATTTGATGATGATGGTGCATGTTGATGGGATTGTTGCATGGGTGCCAATTTGCACGTCATCATTTCCTGGGTAGTTGACAAGTGCCCCAGTGTTAAGTTGTTTTTCTTGTGATCTCCCTCGTACTGGTTGCACCGGTATCTTGCTGGGCTGACAAAAGATCCGGTCCTTGGACTTGTTGAAAGGTTTGGGGGATTTTTGATTTTTTTGATTTTTTTTGATTTTTTTTTGTGTGTGTTCGAATTTGCCCCTACTCCGGGTTTTTTGTGATCGTTAGGGGTTCTGATGTTTGATGGCGATGGTTTGGTCTAAGTCGGTTTTGGGTTTACCTTCGACCCATCCTTTGATCTCGTCAGGCGTATTGTCGATATCTGTCTCGTCCTGCTCAATCCCCATCAGATCGAACTCTAGCTTTATACCAAAATCGTGATCCTCCTTCAAATTTGGCCTATTGCTTGTCAGGCTAGAGTGCCTCAAATCGGGGTACCTGACATAAAACAAAAATGCTTGTCATATATATAAAACATTTCAGCACATGATCTTCTTTTGGATAACATGACAAAATGACATGAGCGTGCAGGGATTTGAAATAAAACTCAGAATTTTAAAACCCATTGATCTTCTACTGGCCGGGATTCACTGCCATACTCCGGGATTTTTCCCTTCCTGGATATCACCTGATGCACGGTCCAACTGGCCACGGTGAGGTCAAGCAATGGAGCTCATTAGGAGGTGCATGGATCACATTGGTATGGATCTGGCATTGATGGCATTTCCTGACATGAGTATCGCAATCAGTTTTCATGGTTAGCCCGTAGCGACCCATTCACATGCTTTTCTTTGCAAAAAATGTTCTGCTCATATGGGCTCTGCACACATTGCCATGTACTTCGTTCATTAATCTGTGGGCTTCTTCGGCTTCCAGATATCTCAGCAGTCCCGTAGCTAGGTCCTATTCATGCAAATCGTCCTCGCTTAGGACGAATTTCACTGCCCATCCTTGGATTCTCTTTCATTGGTCAGATCTGCATTTTCGGGAGGGGAGCTATATCGAAGGAACTCTTTAATATTTTGATACCAAGCCCAATTAGGAGGGGCGTCACTATGGGAGATCCCTCCGATCTGATCCTCGCAGGCCGGACAAGTCTGTACCGCAATTTCCCCCTTAAAGCTCATCTTGTACCATGATGTGTGAATCAGGGAAGCCAGTGTATTTCATGGCTACCGGCTTCTGCCATTTGGATGGATGGAGTATGGATTTTACGGCCTCTTAGTTGGGTCTTAGGGGCAGTCTCGCAAAACAAACCAGGGCCGTAGTTTAGTACTGTGCCAGTTACAAGTTGGCAGATGCATGTCAACACTGATGCATGTTTTATCATTATTTCTTTTTTCTTTTTCTTCTTTTTCTTTTTCTTTTTCCTTTTTTTTTTGTTTTTTTTTTGTTTTTTTTTGTTTTTTTTTTGTGGTCGAATATGCCCCTACTCCGGGTTCTTTATGATCGTTATGCCACACTTTCACGGTTCTCCTAATCTTATCCTGCAAAACAAGGTCAGTGTTTAATGACAGGATAGTATTTAGAAGTTTTAGAAAACCTTGGTACGTGGCACGAATTGCCTTCCTGCAAAACCATGTCAGTATTCTCTTTATAGGTGCAGGTGATGTAATCACATGATACAGGACATATTTATTACGATGATGCCGGTATGACAGTTGTATGCCATTTACATGACATTTATTTATTCGACTGAATGATAAAAGGGCATGAAGAAGCTTCCCTTTCGTTAGGTTTATCAGAGGCTGACCTACCCTAGGGTTACTCTCACGGGCTTTGTGGCATGAAGGTTCCCAAATCTTCGCAATCTACTCGTCTGAATCCTTTCGATTGGAGCGGATTTGGGTGGTGCGTTTCCTGAGCCATCTCCGGGGAGCATCCCCTTCGAGTCCAGTAATAAGCAACCGACAGGTTCGCCTTAGGAGGAGGTACACTCTCAACATACATTCACATTCATCGTTCTCACCGTATGCAAATGATTACTTTGAAATAAAGCAATTCCATTCAACCATTCATTCATTGGTAAAACACATTCACACAACAACAGGTCAAAATATCGCACGCACGCACACACATTCATGAATTTTAAAGGATAGGACAACATCAAGATTTGAACGCGGCTTAAGCCCTCTAATGTCCCCAGCAGAGTCGCCAGCTGTCGACGCCGGGTTTTCGTCTCTTTAGTCTTTTCCAATTTTAGCCTTTTGATTGAATGATTTTTGGAAAAGATCGGCATTAATGTCGACGGGGTTTTGAAAGATCGTTTTTTATGATGAGCCAATTAACCAGAGTCGCCAGTTGGTATATTTGAAATGGATGTACCAACTCATCCAAGTTTTCATTTTTTTATAAATCGCTGGCTCATATGTGACTCCGAATTAATTGGTCTGCGAATCGAGATTCATAGAGTTCGGGGGCTTGCTTAAGCGAGGGGAAGGTGTTAGGCACCCCCCGACTTCCGTGAAAACACGGTTACCGCAATCTTGATGCTTTCCTATCCTTTAATTCATGAAATGTGTGTGCATGCGCGTGTGTGTGTGTGCCTATGTGAATGTTGTGGTGAGTTTGTATGAAAGAATCATTTGGATTTTTTATGGAAAGTCGTGTTTTCTTTTGATAATGCCTTAGAATGTCCCTAGGTTTATAAAAGAAAGCTTTATTAGAAAGGTTTGATTTTAATTGTCAAAACTATAAGGTTTTCATTAAGTGTCGTTTTGGCAAAACAAGAGTTTTAAACCTTCGTCAAAATAGGAATCGAGATCTATACGTTGCTTTCGTAAATAGAATGATGGGCAACTTCTAGGATCTCTTTCACCCTATGCACAAAGATTTAATAAAACATTTCTTATTTTAAAATCATTTTGTATGATGTTTTGGAAAACGATTTTTCTTTAGCTTTCTCGTTAAATAGGAATCGACATTCATTGGCATTTCTAATTTTAAACCTCGTGATGCTAATAACCTAATTTGATTGATTTTACGAAAATCTTAATCTTTTAGCTTTGAAATCAATTTTTGTGTTGTAAATCAAATCAAGCAATAAAATGCGTTGGGGTTATTCATGGGCATGTAAGCCATCAAAATAACTCAAACGCCCACAATCACATATTTCACTATTACGGGGCCTTAAACCCGATTTTCGCCTTGGCGTCGTTTTAAGGCTCGATAATTACATATTTACAATGAAAGGTACATCGAATTTATTACATATATCAAAAGATGTCCATCATCGGATTTGGACCACGGGGTCGCGCTCCTAGGCTCACATCCAAAATCGCTACACACCCACAAGATCCTAAAATAGCAATCTAAACAATCTATGCACAATACATCATTACAACGAGCTAAAATTTCACCAAATGGATATCATCGGGCCGTTAGGAGGAATTTTGTTCTATTTGGGAACCCTCACTAATAGCCCTCAATCCATGGATTCACAACAATATACAAGAACAACTACATTTAATATAATTTGGATGACAAAAAGCTTAACAAAAATGGTAAAACAAAATGCTAAAATAAAGGATTTTTCACCTTGCAAATAATCGCCACAATATGTATGAATTTATGTATTGAATAGAGTAGAAAATATGAGATGTAATCTCACAAAATGGGTACAATTGCTCACTATTTCTCCCTATTTTCTCTCTTAATTTCTCTTATTTTCTGCTGTTTTCCTCCTCTCTTTTCCGCTGCTGCCGCCTCCTCTTTTGTTGCTGAACCTCTCCTGGATGAAATGAAGAAATTGAACTGAAATAGGCTGGCTAGGGCAGCCGCAGATTGATCTGCGGCTGGCTGGCCACCCCCCATTGCACTCAGCTGGTTTCCTGGTTTCGAGTCCCGTGCGCACTTGAATTATTTTAATCATTGGCCGCAGATCAATCCGCGGCTGGGTGGGCTGATTTTCTCGATTTTTGGGCCATGCCTCGATTCTCGTGTTGTGACGTCGGTTTTCGCCGACAAGCTTGCATTTTGCAGTCCGGGAACCGCTGGGAAAAGTGCCACATCATTCATGGGTGGTTGCTTCGCCCGTCGTCGTGTCAGCCTTGATCGCAAGTCGTCGTGGTGGCTCTGAGTGTTCGCACTTATGTCCACCTTCCGTCTCGCAGGCCGGCCATTTGCCGAATTTGCCCTCCTGTCAGGGTTAGTATACAAAGTGCAAAATTTGGGTGTCTACAATGACATGTTAGATGAATTGCATGGGTCTTGTATATTCTCAAAAATTGATTTAAAAAGTGGTTATCATCAAATTAGAATGCTCTTGGGTGATGAATGGAAAACTGCTTTCAAAACAAAAAATGGTCTTTATGAGTGGTTAGTATTACCTTTTGGTTTAACTAATGCTCCTAGTACTTTCATGAGATTAATGAACCATGTTTTGCGACCATTCATTGGCAAATTTGTGGTAGTTTATTTTGATGATATCTTGATATATAGCAAAAATTTGGGAGAGCATGCATTGCATTTGAAATATGTTTTAGATGTGCTTAGAAAAGAAAAGTTATTTACTAACATGGATAAGTGCACGTTTTGTACGGATAGAGTTGTTTTTCTTGGATTTGTTGTGAGTTCACAGGGGGTTCAAGTGGATGAGGAGAAAATACGTGCAATCCGAGAATGGCCGAGTCCAACAAATGTGAGCCAAGTTCGAAGCTTTCATGGATTGGCTAGTTTTTACTGGCAGTTCGTGAGGAACTTCAGCAACATCACAGCACCCTTAACGGAAGTGATCAAGAAAAGTGTAGGGTTTAAATGGGGTGAAGAGTAGGAAAAAGCGTTTAAATTGATTAAAGATAAATTGACTAACGCTCCTTTGCTTGTTTTACCTAACTTTGCTAAAACCTTTGAAATTGAGTGTGATGCTTCAGGTTTGGGAATTGGAGCTGTGATGATGCAGGAAGGGAAACCAGTGGCGTACTTTAGCGAGAAGTTGAGTGAGGCAGCTCTAAACTATCTTACTTATGACAAGGAGATGTATGCATTAGTTCGAGCATTGGAAACGTGGCAACACTACCTTTGGCCTAAAGAGTTCGTGATTCACACGGATCATGAATCGTTGAAACACTTGAAGGGACAACATAAGTTGAACAAAAGACACGCAAGGTGGATGGAGTTCATTGAAACATTTCCGTACGTCATTCGATACAAACAAGGTAAAGAGAATGTTGTTGCTGATGCTCTTTCGAGAAGGTATGTGTTGTTGAATACTCTTGATACAAAATTGCTTGGGTTTGAACGAATTAAAGAGTTGTATGCTAATGACCTTGAATTTTGTGAAGAGTTTAAATCATGTGAAAAGAATGCTGTGGGTAAATACTTTAAAGTTGATGGTTTTCTGTTTCGAGAAAATAAGCTATGTATACCTGCATGTTCTTTACGTGAGTTGTTGATTAGAGAGTCACATGGGGGAGGTCTAATGGGTCATTTTGGTGTTGAAAAGACTTTATCTGTTTTGAAAGAACATTTTTATTGGCCTCATATGAAACGAGATGTGGAAAAAATTTGTGATAAATGCATTACGTGTAAGCAGGCTAAGTCTCGTGTTCAACCTCATGGTTTGTATACACCATTGCCTATATCTAGTGAACCTTGGATTGATTTGTCTATGGATTTTGTATTGGGTTTACCTAGGTCTAAGTGTGGTCATGATTCTATATTTGTGGTTGTGGATAGATTTTCTAAGATGGCACATTTTATTCCATGTCACAAAACTGATGATGCATCCCATATTGCTGATTTGTTCTTTAGAGAAATTGTGCGTTTGCATGGCATGCCTAGAACAATTGTTTCAGATAGAGATTCTAAATTTTTGAGTTATTTTTGGAAGACATTGTGGTGTAAGTTATGTACTAAACTGTTATTTTCAACTACTTGTCATCCACAAACTGACGGTCAAACTGAGGTAGTGAATATAACCTTATCTGCATTGTTAAGAGCTATTATCAAAAAGAACATTAAAGTTTGGGAAGAGTGTTTACCACATGTTGAGTTAGCATATAATCGATTTGTTCATTCTGCTACACAATTTTCACCATTTGAAATTGTTTATGGTTTTAATCCTTTGACACCGTTGGATTTATTGCCATTACCTATGTCTGAATATACTAACATGGATGGAAAGAAAAAGGCTGAATTTGTTAAGCAGATACATGAAAAGGCAAGGCTTAACATTGAAAGGAGGACGAAGCAATATGCGAAACAAGCCAACAAGGGCCGACGTTAAGTGATCTTTGAACCAGGAGAGTGGGTTTGGCTTCATATGAGGAAGGAAAGGTTTCCGGGTCAAAGACGATCGAAATTGCTTCCGAGGGGAGATGGTCCATTCCAAGTGCTTGAACGCATCAATGACAATGCCTACAAATTGGATTTGCCTGGTGAGTATAACGTTAGTGCAACCTTCAAAGTTACTGATCTTAGTCCGTTTGATGTAGGTGACGATTTGAGGACAAATCTTTCTCAAGAGGAGAGGTATGATGAGGGCATCCTTGGTTCTGGAACGAATGTCAACCATAGAGTGGATCCTATGTGTATGCCGGATGGACCTGTGACAAGAGCTCGGGCTAAACGATTCAAGGAAGGTCTTAATGGGTTGATATAAGGCATGTGGAGCGAGGATAGATCAAGTGTAGAGTTCGAGGAGCAGGGTTCTAAGGCTTTGCATTTAGTTCTGATAATACAAGCAAACACGCCATGGTTTGGAACGATGTAAATCCTCTCGAAAATTTCCAAATTGCAGAGTTCTCGCCCCGGCGAGAAATTCAAGGCCAAAATTCTCGCCCCGGCGAGAACCCCTCTGTCCATCTTCACCCCGGCCTGATCTGAAGCCGCCCCGGCCAAGATCTCTCTGTCCATTCTCACCCTGGCGAGAACTTCAGTACAAATCTCTCGCCCCGGCGAGAACTGTCAAAATCAGTTGGCGCGTTTTTCGAGGCAAACGCGTTTTTGAAGATTCTATCAGATTTCTTTTCCTTAATTTTAGGGATTTCAGTATATTTTCATAATTCTATTGTAATTAGGATATTTTAAGATAGGATTTTGATTCCAAATCAATTGTTATTTTCTTTTTGGATTCTAGGGTTTCATAGTTAGTATAAATAAGTTTTATGCTTGTAATTCAAGAACACGTTACAATTATTCTGAGTTTTATACAATTGAGAGCTATTCTCTACTTTTGGTTCTTTGAAGAATTTCTAAGCTAATTTCTTAGTTTTCTTTTGAGATTCACATTTAACTTATCATACAACAAACCATAGTTGTGTGTGGCGTTATCTATCGCATCATACATCGTACGAAGATTATCGTTTTCCATCTAAACGAGGGTCTAAGTGTTGTTGGTGTTCCATCCTACGTGAATTCAATTGCTTGATCGAATATATCAAGATTCTCGTCTTCAAATTAGACGTTGGGTTAAGATTTCAAAATAGTCCATTAATTTGCTTACTAGAAACGATCCGGGCGACGACCACCTCACGCAAGCGTGCCGTGGAGTCTATCACCTTCAGCGTTTACTTCTACCGGCAAATCTAAGTTCAGCCTTCAATTTCGTGAGTTGCAGCGCCTTATTGATTCTCAGCATAAAACCATATTGAGGCAAAATCAACGGTTGACAGATCGACAGGAACATATGTTCGCTTATCAGCAGAGTTGTACGCAAGCAATATCAAACATGTATTCTAATATGCAACCGTTGATGGATTATGTTCACTTTCCAGAAGCGCAACCATTGCCAGTTTTTCCACCACCAACCCCAGATGATGATGACGAGTTTGGGCCTACTGCTTGATCTGTCAGGGAAGTCCTCTGTTCTTTATTTTCTTTATTTTTCGCACAATGAGGACATTATATCGTTTGAGTTTGGGTGGGGTGTGTTATTTTTAGAATTTGCTCATCTAGTTGCATTTTTTCATCTAGTTGCATTTTTAGTTTTATTTGTATTAGTTTCATGTTAGATTGCATTAGTTATCTATTTATTTATAATAAAAAAAAATCCAAAACACCCAAAAATTCAGTAGCATAGGATCATATAGTATTGCATTTAGTAGGTATTCAAGCAATGCATTAATGGAAGTCATTTAGGGTTGGCCGATGATGAAACTTGATCAGTTCTAATTCAGTTTAATGGGATGGATAGTGATTGCTAAATCTGGAGTTTGACTGTAGTTGTGTTTACTTGAGATCCTTGGTGTTTAGTTGTTCGCGAATGTATATTGAGGTAATTAGGAGTTGGTTCTTCTTTGGTGTATCACGTGCTCATATGAAGATATAAACTGTTATCACTTGTTGGATCGAAAAGAAAAAAAAGTTAAAAAAAAAGAAAAAAAAAGTTGTTGAATAAATACTACGTCGATGTCTGTCTAAGTGCAAGAAAAAGAAAACTTAACAAATATAGACAGATAAGAGCAGGTCTTGGCTAGTTTATCTTTGTGGCCGGTGTCATTTGAATGAGTATGCCTTTAGGAGATGTCTTTACACTCAGCGCCCTAAAATCGTCTAGTTTGGGAGTCGTTGGTTAAAAGTTCGTTACACGGGTGACATTGAATAGCCTAATAAAGATGAACATTGCACTAGTCAGGATGTATGACGAGATAGAGCGTAAAACGCACTTGTTAAAAAAAACAGAAAAAAAATGTGAAGACAAGTGAATAGCAGTTGAGCTTGAAAGTAAAATTTGTGAACTTATCTTTTTCTGAGCATTGTGATACTAAGAGTTGAATTCATATTCTGATTGGTTTGATATATTTTGCACACACTTATGGAAGGGTTGAGAGTAAGTCATAATTGATAATAGTTGGCTTGTTGATGGTGCACGAGGTTGAAGTTCTGTTGAATTGGTAGTTACTGAATTCTGAGGCTGGATTTTTATGATGGTTGTTGATTATTTGCTTGAGTATGGATAGTCATGCATTTGCATTCATGTAGGTAGTTAGTTTAGATGCATTATGGTTTGTTTTGTGTTTTTTGCTTGAGGACAAGCAAAGTTTTGAGTTTGGGGGTATTTGATGAGTAGGTTTTAACCTACAAGTTCGATATGTCTTTGACTTAATTCTTTACTTATTTTTAAGTGTTTTTGGTATCTTTTACTTGTTTTCGTATTGCTTTTGTAGGTAGAGGTTGGCTGCAGATTGAAAAGGAGAAAAATAGCTGGGTGCAGGGCAACCTCGCCAGGGCGAGAAGACATAGCTTACTTTTCTCGCCGGGGCGAGAATGCGACTGGTGGAAATTTTATGTTTGTCAGCATGCAGTTATTTTGGAAAGGTTGAAGCTAACAAGGATTCTTGCTACCATTCTAATTGGGAGACTAAAGGAAGATATAAATAGGAGATTAAGGATTGGATCAAGAGATACACACAGACATAGTCAGAGATTGAATTTTCAGAGCTGAACACGGAGATTGAAGATCAAGTCAAGCATCGTGAGGAATTCAGATTGGAGTGCTAGAGATTATATTGAGTTTTCTTTTAATCTTTTATCTCTGATTTGTAATTAATTATGATGACTTATTTTGGTATTCTAGTTTTTATTGTCAGTATGAACTAAACCATTAGTTAAGGCTACGATTGAACCAGTTATGTTTATGAATTAATTATCTATTTAATTCCAGTTATTCAATTGATGGGGGTTGTCTATCTTATTCTATACTTATTGATTAAATTGTTTGGCCAACAATTAGCATAATATTCTAGATGAATTCGGGAGATGCAATCTAGGGTTAGAACTGGATAAGATAGCATGCATTCTTGGTTATTTGCATGTGTTGAATAATTAGGATTGTGAAGTGAATAGGGATATCTCTTTACTGCATGTAACAATTGGAGATTGAAACTTAATGAATTTAATCCTTTAGTTTTGCATAGGAATATCGCAGAGTTAATTGGATTAGATAGATTTATTTGATCACTTGGAAAAGGGCTTATAAATATAATTGAATTTCTGTTAATAACTCCAATGAAGTGAATAATTGGAATGTATAGATAGATTGGTTTATGATATATAACTGGGGATATTGTAGTCTTAATCTTTTTAAATATGAATTTCAACCTTTGTGATTATTGTCAGTACTAGTGTTAATTTAAATAGTTTCAATCAATATTCAAATTGCGATTGTTTAATAGAATGGCCATAAACTAAATTGACAGTTGGAGATATTAAGCATAATAATTCCTGTGGGTTCGACACTCTATCTTATCACTTTATTACTTGTTGATCGTGTATACTTGCACGTAATTGTTGATTGTGAAATCGGACAACAACCACCTCACGCAAGCGTGTCGTGGAGTCTATCACTTTTTGTCTCCAAATGTTCACCTACATCATTCATAATGATTCACTTAATTAAATCATTTAATATTTTAAATAGTTATCGTCAGTAACTATTTATAACCTCGTTTCGGTAATTTCGGTTATCGTAACTCATTCTCAAGTATCAATTTAATCCCATTTTATAATTTTCCTCTCAATATGACCATTTTGCCCTTACTTAAGCTTACATATCTTATTTTAACATGTATTTACCGGTAAATTACATTATACATTTTTTGGTAACCTTTAAATTAATTTTTCATAATTTGTTAAACCCTATTTTCTTTATTTATTTTTTTGCTAAATAACCCTATTTTCTTTATTAAACCCTTTTAACCATTTTTCCTCTTTCTGACCCCACTTAGGTAATTTCATTTCAATTGTTTTGATTTTTCTAAATACATTTAGTATTTATTTTTGGCCAGTTTCTATTTGAAATTGTAATATATATTAAAATTCAAAATTATGTCTAAAAATCATAAAATTTGGACAAAATCCTCTGTGCATCTAAATTTACTTCCACCCAAAATTTCATCCAAATCCGAGTTGTAAAACTTAAGTTATTACAGTTTTAATTTTAAACTTTTAGTTTTTGTTTTGGTCATAACTCCTTTAGCTTCACTTTTGTTCATTTTTGGACAAAACCTTCCCTATACTTCTTATCAATGAAAATGTGTAAATCACCTAATTGTAGATACAACCATGGTTTTCAAACTCGGACCGGTCATCGAACCGAAAAAGGTGCTGGGTGAATGGGTCACTGGTTCAACCAGTGGTCGGACCCTTATTGGCCCAGTGACGTCATTAATATATAATAAATAATTAAATATATTAATTATTGTTATATATTATATAATAATAATTAATAATATATAATAATAATTAAGGGCCAAATCTTTTAGGCCTGGATCCAGCAGGTAATAATAAGACATTAACATTTAAGACAAAAAAAAGTATAATATAATACTAATAGTAAAGTAATCCCAATTCCCAATCTCTAGGAAAATAGGAAAACACTCATGAAGCCTACCCATCAAGCCTACTAATCCTAGCCAAATAGCTAATGTCCCTTTGCAAAATAGTTGGCCAAATTAAACGAATCTACTTTAGTAGATTTACATGCAGCCACAATCTCTTCGTCTTCTTCAATCTCTCTCCATGGAGCCCCTCAAAACTCACAATTACAATCCCCACCTCTAACTCAGAATCAAACGGACAATCAAATGCAGTCCACTGTCCCTCCACCAGTGACCATGGAAGTGAAAGTAGTATGCACACAAGCCAATCATATTTGATATGATGTAGCATATACTTTGTAATCTTATTCGGTTATTAATAAAAGAATTGATTTTCTTAAAAGGCATTTTATATTATCTACATAGTGCTGTTATATTAAATGTGATAAACCCATAGTTTTGAGCAATGCTTTTAGAATCATGATGGTGATCATCCTATTAAAATCTAAATTCTAGATAGCTCACAAACTAAAATCGTTCCTAATCGTTGGATTACTAAAAAGGGGATTAGTGAATCCGGATAGATTAGTACATACGTTGCTTGCTCTTACGAAAAGGATGATTGATCTCATAATCATTTGTGTGGAGACACTAAAACAAGTATGTAGGTGCTTATTGGAGAATAAGTTCACTGAACGTGACTCGCTAAGGAATACCTAATGGAGTTTTACTCGACTGTCAATAGGAATTCCTCTAGTGATAGTAGTACAAGTGATCCTTAGACTTGAGATCATCATAGTATCTTGTGTATGATAAGTTATACTTTGACATGTCCCTTAAGACCTTTAGGGTATATCAAAGGGTATGATTGGGTATAATAAGTTGTACATGGAGATAGGTGAATGATCAACAAAGAATCTACCACGTCTAGTAAAAGATGTGAATGTCCTATGTGATTCGATAAATGATAACTCAGTAGTCCTTGGCCAAGGCAGAATGAAATTAGAAAGGAGTTTCTAATTTGCATTATTTAGAGTTGTGCATTTGGGAATCGAAATACATATAATTAAATAAAATAAGACTTGACAGAAATTCCATGTCTTATATTTAATTGGGATATTGTATGGTAGAAGGATTGAATTGTACGGTAACTATTTACTCAAAGGTTCTTTTGTGATTATTGTTGAAATCTATATTATCTGGAAAGTCGTGATCGCTAAGGGGGCTTACCCTTATTGTAGAATAAATATTATTTATTTAAATGAATTAAATAGTTTAATTTATTTATTTAAATAAGATTAAAATTGTTCTAATTGATTTATTCACAACCGGTTTAATATGGAGAACCTAAAGGGTCACACCGCAAAAGAAAAATATTTATTTAAGAAGTAAATGACATAATTGTAATAATAAGTTAAGTGTATTTAATTTAATCTATGGAGATAGAAAAAATTAAATAGCTTAATATTTATTATTTAATATTTTAGAAATATTAAATATAAATTAAAAAGAGGAGTCTTATTATTATTATTACTATTACTATTATTTAATTCCTAATAGGGATTGAGAATTAATTAATATTACTATTATTTAATTCCTAATAGGGATTGAGAATTAATTAATATAACTATTATTTAATTCCTAATAGGGATTGGGAATTAATTAATATAACTATTATTTAATTCCTAATAGGGATTGGAAATTAATTAATAGAAGTACTCTCTCTCATTAATTCCTAATTGGATTAGGAATATAATTAAAGGAGTTTAATTAAAATATAAACCCTAATCCTAAATAGTTTAGGGAAGGGGTTTTCCTACATCTATAAATAAGAAAAGTCTTATCATAGATTAGGGTTACACACTCTTATATTAGATTGTGGAGAGTACTTACAATTTCTGTAACGAATGCAATTTTTATGATTGAATAAAAATATTTATTGAGTATATAAATATTTTTATTAATTTATTGAGCGAAATAAATAATTTATTAAGTTTTTGTGGAATGGGTATATGTTAAGTTTAATAATGTTAAATGTTATTTGAATGTGATTTGTTATGTTTATTCTAATTTAATTTAATGATTAAATTAGATGATAAAAAGGTTTATTTGAATAAATGATTTATTTGAATAAGAGAATTTATTTGGTGCTATTGTTATTTGTTAAATGAAATTATTAATTTAATTAGTAAGGTTTAATTGAATTTATTTATTAATAAGTTCAATTAAATTAGAAGTGTGACATTTTGAATTATATGTTATAATGGTTTATTAAAATAAATGAGAAGTGTTTTAATTTAGTTTTTCCAAACAATGCCTTACGACCTTTGGTTGGAAATAATGGATTATTCTATTTTAATTTAATCAAACAAGCCTTAGAGGCTTTTGAATTGTATAACTGATGATTTAATTGGTAAATATACGTTCCATCAGTTTTTATTTTGCTTGTCAGTTGATTAAAAGAAAAGAAAATACAGAGTTTAAAAAAAAGAGAAGAAAGAAGAAAGAGCAGAGTTCTATCAAGTGAGAATAGAGAGAAATTGTGAGTTGGAGAGTTTGTGGATTGAGAAGAGTTTGTGATTGAAGAGAATTCTAAATTCTTAAAGCAATAGAAGGTATAATTCTTTTCCTCTTTGTTTTACTTTACTGTATATGGTTTCTAGTTTTCTGTATGTGGACTCAATTGCTCAAATTATGAAATATTTGATATAATTGTTAGAAAGCATGTGTTAGATGATTATATGATAATTATGTGATGATTATAAACTAGTTTGAAGAATTAATTCATGAAAACATGCTTTAGAATTGAGTTCTTAGTTTTACAGAGCTTTATTTCATGTATGGCATATTTATATGAAAATTGATGATTCAATTTGGTTATTAATCGGTAATTTAATAATTGTTTATGATTATGTGATGAAAAACAAGAATAATGCAAGAAGAATGGTTTTAATTGGTTGAAAAATGAATTTACAGAGTTTAATTTCATGAGAACGGTTAAAACTTGAATATTTGGTTTTAACAGAGAATTTTTAATTTAAATTGGTTGTTTATGTGTTGGAATGATTTAAACGTTTAGAAAACATGTTGGGTAAATGTTTTGTATCATATATGATGTCTTGGTATGTTTAAATTGTGTACTAGATGGTAGAATTCGGAAAATTTTGGCCAAATTTGGCCTAAGTTTTCACTGGTTCGCGACTGTAGGAGACGACAGTCGAGTCTATCGCCCCGGCGAGAGAAATGAACTAATTTTCTTCGCCCCGGCGAGCCTCTCGCCCCGGCGAGATTTTGTTAAGGATTTTGCCGCCCCGGCGAGGGAAACAGTAACTAAAATTTTTATTTTTATTTTTATTTTTATTTCTTTATAATTCTTCTATGATGTTATAAACAAGTTTTAAATTTATAAATGACCAATGAGTGGTCATGATGATTATTAAGCTAGCATTATTGAGTGATAATCGAAGTGTTATAATAAAATAAGATAAGAGCAAGCCTAAAGTGTAAATTATTCTGTAACTAATTATGTTACCATATTATAATTAATGTATAGGTTGTTTAAGGATCGTGAATTACTTAAATTTGTAATCTACGCTTGAGGCAAGTTCCTTATCTCAATCTATTACTTTTACGTTGAGCAAGTTTTCCTCCCTTAAACCTGAAAATTATTTATGGCAAGTCAATCTTTCCTTTTAACTTGTTAATTTATTCAATGCAAGTTTATTTATATTAAGCAAGCTTATGACCTTAGCTTATTGATATTCAAGCAAGGTTACTATCATGTTACGTACTTAAGCTTTATTCCAATCATTGTTGTTATTCAAATTTCGAGTATAGTTTCTATTGAACAAACTCTATTGATGAACTAGACTAGCAAACCCTTATTGATTCAGCTTGTCCTTAGTTGATGAGCGTTTCAAAGACTTAGAATATTTTAAACTTATTCCAAGCCAAGTTTCTTTTGGTATGGATCTAGACGATAAACTGAGATGAACAACCCTAATATAGGGGATTACTTACGCGACATCGTTAAAATGTTTGTGCACAATACATTGTACAAAGGGCTGATTCCCCTGAGTACGAGATGAAGGTCCATAGTCTATATGACTGTTAAAGGTTACAGTAGAAATACTTGTTAACCTAGGACATAGTTCGAGGTCTTGTGACCCTCAGATATAATTTCTAAATCTTGAATTCTATTTTCCTTGGAATCAAGCATTCTAACGAGCTTTTAAACTTTGATCATTTATTGACTGAGATTCAGAAAACTATTATTCCTCAGTTGAAATCCATTTCATTTAAATATTATTGTTATTGTACTTGTGAGCAATTGTTTGCTCACTCTTGCATTAATCGTTGCAGCTAAGCCAGAAAAGCAGGACGAACCGTCCACGAGTAAAGGCAAGGGCAAGATGCCAAAGTAGCAAGAGATTTATCATCCACTTGATGTTTATTTGTATCAAAGACTTGTTTAAAATTATGTTTTATTCCGCATTTGATGTATTAGGTTAAGATAACCTGGGATTATTTGTTTAATAGATGGTGATGTAACCCATTTTGGGAAGATGTTTCTTTAAGTTTATTTTATTGCATGTTCTTAATATTGGGTAATTAGATGTGATTGAATGTGATAGTGAACACCAAATCTGTGGGAATTAAGTACCTGGATTTGGGGGTGTCACGGGTTGGTATCAGAGCTAATAGGTTATGAACCTTTAGGTGGGGAAAACCTTAGGGTAGTAGCCTTTTAGAAGATAGAGAATATAGAGGTGATAAACTCTTATCGAGTTTTAAGGAATGGATTACGGAAATTCATAAAAGATAATAAAATGATTATGTGCTATGTGCTTATTTGACAATAAACTTATGTGCTCGCGAGTATTATCGACTAGTAATTAAAACTTAAAATTTTGTTGTCAGGATGACTGATAGAGGAGAGCCCAGCCAGGCTAGGGAGGAGGAGCCCCGAGATATTCATGTAGTTCATGAGCAGCTAGTGCAGAGGGAGCCATCCCCATTGATTACAGTTACAGGCCACGAGTATGAGCCTGAGACTGATCCTGAGGAGGAGGAGGAGGAGGACACTGAAGAGATACCACTATCTACTTTGGGTGTTCAGATGTACGAGCAGGTGTATGATCGCAACATAGAGTTGCAGGACAGAGTGGAGGAGTTAGAGGGGCAGCTGGCTGAGCGACATGCTACTTTCGAGCAGAAGAACAGTGAGATTGAGGAGCTAGACATACGTCTTGGGGATGTGGAGTGGAAGCTGGTTCATGTAGAGCGTGAAAAGGAGGAGTTAGGAGAATAGGTTGCGGAACGTCAAACCACTTTAGAGCAGAAGGATGCTGAGATTCAAGACCTTTCATCACGTCTTGCAGAGGCTGAGCAGAGGCTAGCACAGTCTGAGTATCGATGAGGACAGCTGATAGCCAGAAATGAAATTGTACGAGATGAGTTGAAAGAGGAGTAAGCTAAGCGGGCGAGAGCTGAGACTGCTTGGTTGAGGGAGGCTAACCGCGCAGATCGTGTTGAATGTGAGGTGCGGTCAAAGAAGGCCAAGATTGATGATATGGAGTATATTTTTCACACCACAGTGGATAGAACTCTGGATCGAGTTCATCGTCATCCAGATATGCTGGATCGAAGGATGGTGACTCGTATTATGGAGCAGGAACGCCAGGAAGCTGTGCGTCGTGGGATGTCATCGTAGATTATGATTAGTTATGTTATTATGAAATTTATGAGTTAATAAGTTGTTAATCCCAGTTTATATAATGGGATAGAATAATGATGTAATCCTGGAACTTTGTGATGTCAGGATAGATGATTTGATGTAAATAACCATGATGCTATTTCTATTATGTTTTGAAGCAGTAGATGAATAAAATGTGAAAGTTTATCAGATGTGTTATGTGTTTAAGTATTGTTTATAAATGTTTAAGTTAAGACTTAAATGTTTAGGTAATTGAGTAATAATCTAATAGCGCGAATTCTTAACAGTAAGATGCCGCCAAGAAGACAACCAACCCGTCAACAAACTCCTGAGGGATCTACAAACAACGAAGAAGCCAACGCTAATCCGATGCAGCAGCTGGTGAATCGGCTAACGGGAGCATTCGCTAATCAACCCCAAGCTCAGGCGACAACTTTTAAAGACTTCAAGGCTGTCGGACCTCCGGAATTTCAAGGGTCTATGAATCCGATAGAGGCTCAAACGTGGGTCATGGAGATGGAGAAGGTGTTTGATGTCGCTGGGGTCAATGAGGACCAAAAGACGACATTTGCAACATTCATGCTCAAGTCAGAAGCTAGCTACTAGTGGCAAGCAAATAAGACTCGAGGTGGCCAAGGGATTATTCCATGGGAGCGATTTAAGGAAATATTTTTCGAGACCTATTTTCCAGTAAGCGCACAGAATCAGATGGAGGTGCAATTTCTGGAATTGAAGCAAGGTACTATGCCGGTATCTGAGTATGCTGCAAGATTCAACGAGTTGGCGAGGTTTGTGCCTTATCAGGTTAACACGGATGAGCGGAAGGCCAGAAGGTTTGAGCAGGGGTTGAAGCCCTGGTTGTATAGCCGAGTTTCAATGTTTTAACTAAACTCATTTGCGGCAGTGTTAGAAAAGGCAATAATCGCTGAAGGAGGCAGTGATGCTCTGTCCAAGTATAATCAGGAGCAGAGGAAGAAGAAGAATGAGAATGAAAACAAGGCAAGTGGTAGCCATGGGGGCAGTAGCCAGAAAAGGAAGTGGAATGATAGCAACTCTGCGGGAAGTCAGCAGGGTAATCAGAAGAAGAAGATGGAGGTGTGCAGCAATTATGGAAAGAGCCATATGGGTGCTTGTTTGAAAGGTAAGAGGGTGTGCTTCAACTGCGGGCAGGAGGGGCATATCGCACCGAATTGCCCTAATCCAAAGAAGGGTTCATGTTTTAACTGCGGGTCGAAGGATCACTTTGCTCGGGATTGCCCTAAGAACGCAACTACAGGTGGAGCCAGTTCAGGAAAGGGAAACAGCGGTGGTGGAGGCAATCTGACTATCACAGGACCCACACAGCCCAACCGACCTACCGCTCGAACATTCAATATGACGGTGCAGGATGTTGTGCAGTCAAAGGATGTAGTGTCAGGTATCATTCCAGTCAATAATGTTAATGCTTATGTATTGTTTGACTCGGGTGCTACTTGCTCATTTATATCCGATAATTTTGCTAAGACATTAGAGTTACCCCAAGAAGAATTAGATTACCCCATGAATATAGAAATTGCGAATAGGGAGGTGATTCCTGTTAGATTTGTCCATAAGAACTGTCAGGTAGATATTAAGGGTCATGTGATGACGGTCAACCTAATCCCAATTCGTCTTGGGGAGTTTGACGTTATTTTGGGTATGGATTGGTTGTTCAACCATGGAGCAGTTATTGACTGTCAAAAGAAGTGTGTAAACCTTATGACTCCGTCGAAGGTTATATTTTATGGCAGCAAGTCGCCTAGACAAACGAGTTGTCTGACGATGATGCAGGCCAAAAAGATGTTGAGACAAGGATGTGTAGGATATCTAGCCTACATAGTCGATACCCAAAAGGTGGGTGCAAAGTTGGAGGAGATACCAGTAGTTAGGGATTTTGAGGACGTGTTTCCTGATGATTTGCCAAGATTACCGCCAGATAGGGAAATTGAGTTTGTGATTGATTTAGCACCGGGAACGGCCCCTATCTCGAAAGCCCCATATAGAATGGCTCCGGTAGAATTAAAGGAATTGATGGTACAGCTACAAGAGCTACTAGATAAGAAGTATATTCAACCGAGCGTTTCACCGTGGGGAGCGCCGGTATTGTTTGTTAAGAAGAAGGATGGATCAATGCATCTTTGCATTGATTATAGAGAGTTGAACAAGGTCACGATCAAAAACAAGTACCCGTTGCCAAGGATTGATGACCTGTTTGACCAACTGAAGGGAGCAAGATATTTTTCAAAGATAGATTTACGAAGTGGGTACCATCAGTTGAAGGTGAGAAAAGAGGACATACCAAAGACGACGTTTCGAATCAGATATGGTCACTACGAGTTTTTGGTTATGTCATTTGGTTTAACGAATGCGCCTGCAGCATTCATGGACTTAATGAATAGGGTGTTCAAACCATTTTTGGATAAATTTGTGGTGGTATTCATAGACGACATTTTGGTCTACTCTAAAACTCAGTAAGAACACGTGGAGCACTTGAAGGTGACATTAGAGGCGTTAAGGAAAGAGAAATTATATGCGAAATTTTCAAAATGCGAATTTTGGTTGGATCGTGTTCAATTCCTTAGGCATGTTATCGATAAAGACGGGATTTCGGTGGATCCAGCTAAAGTTGAAGCTGTGATGAACTGGGATCAGCCGAAGACACCGTCAGAAGTGAGGAGTTTCTTGGGTTTGGCAGGATATTACAGGCGTTTTATTCAAGATTTCTCCAGGATTGCTACTCCGTTGACGAATTTAACAAGGAAATCCGTGAAGTTTGTTTGGACGGAGAAGTGCGAAGAGAGTTTCCAAGAGTTGAAGAAGACACTAAGCTCGGCGCCTGTGTTGTCTTTGCCAGATGATACAGGAAATTTTGTGGTGTATAGCGACGCATCGCATAAAGGACTTGGTTGTGTGTTGATGCAGAATGGTAAGGTTATTGCATATGCATCGCGCCAACTAAAAGACTATGAAAAAGGGTATCCGACCCATGATTTGGAGTTAGCAGCCGTAGTGTTTGCTTTAAAAATCTAGAGGCACTATCTCTATGGGGAGAAGTGTGAAATATATACAGACCATAAAAGTCTGAAGTATATTTTCACGCAGAAGGATTTGAATATGCGGCAGAGGAGATGGATAGAATTGATCAAAGATTATGACTGTGAAATTCTATACCATCCAGGGAAGGCTAACGTGGTTGCTGACGCTTTAAGTAGAAAAGGTTGGGAGAAACTATTTTTGTTAACTGCTCAGGAGAAGCTTGTAGCGGAAATGGCTAAATTGGAGTTAGAGGTGGAGGGTTTGGCAGAGCCTAATGAAAAATTATTCCAGATGGAAACTCAACCAACTTTGGTAGAAAAAGTCAAGGAAGCACAACTTCAGGATGAGGAATGTGTTAACATATGGAAAAGAGTGCTTGAAGGTGAAGAGCTCAAATATAAAATCGATACCGATGGGTTGCTGAGATTTGAAGGTAGAATCTGGGTACCGTCAGTATTGGCAATCAGAGAGGAGATTTTGAACGAAGCTCACTGTTCAAGATTTTCAATACACCCGGGGAGTACAAAAATGTACCAAGATCTTCGACAACATTTTTGGTGGCCAAACATGAAAAGAGAGGTTGCCGAGTGTGTTGCGAAGTGTTTAACTTGTCAGAGAGTTAAAGCGGAGCATCAACGACCAAGAGGTGTGTTACAGCCCTTGGAGATACCAGAATGGAAGTGGGAGCATATCACAATGGATTTTGTGGCAGGACTTCCAACTACTCAGAAGGGGTATGACGCAATATGGGTCATAGTTGACAGATTGACGAAATCAGCGCATTTCTTGCCTATCAAAATCCGATTCACTATGGATCAGCTGGCAAAGTTATATGTCAAAGAGATTATCTCAAGGCATGGAGTTCCAGTATCAATAGTATCAGATCGAGATCCACGGTTTACATCAAAGTTTTGGAGGAGTCTACAAGCTTGTTTGGGGACACAGTTAAGAATGGGTACAGCCTATCATCCTCAAACCGATGGCCAGAGCGAAAGAACAATTCAGACGTTGGAGGATATGCTTCGGGCGTGCGTCATGGATTTTAAAGGCAACTGGGATGATCATTTACCTCTGGTCGAGTTTGCCTATAACAATAGTCATCACGCTAGTATCGGCATGCCGCCCTACGAAGCATTGTACGGAAGGAAATGCAGAACTCCATTATGCTGGGATGAGGTGGGTGAACGACGACTATTGGGACCTGAGCTGGTACAACAAACTGCTGAAAATGTCAAGGTGATAAGAACCAGACTGATAGCCGCTCAAAACAGACAGAAGAAGTATGCTGATCAACACAGACAAAAGCGCGAATTTGAAGTCGGGAGCTTTGTGTTCCTCAAAGTATCTCCCTGGAAGGGAAAGATCAGATTTGGTAAAAAGGGTAAACTCAGTCCGTGGTTTATTGGACCCTTCGAAGTGCTGAAACGAATAGGCGAGGTGGCTTATGAGGTAGCTTTACCTCCTGAGTTAGGTCACATTCACAATGTCTTCCATATATCGGTGCTACGACAGTATAAGCCCGATTATAAACATGTAATAGAATATGAACCGATACAATTCAAGAAAGATTTATCTTATGAAGAGGTTCCTGTACAGATAGTGGACAGGAAGGAGCAAACACTTAGAAATAAAGTGATACCTTCTGTTAAGGTAATATGGAGGAACCATAGTGCTGAAGAAGCAACGTGGGAACTCGAAGAGCAAATGATGCAAAAGTTTTCTCAATTATTTGTTTAATCTTTGTATTGCGATTTTGGGGACAGAATCTTTGTAAGGAGGGGAGAATGTAACGGACGATTTAATTGCGTTGTGATTCTGGGGACAGAATCCTTTTAAGGAGGGAAAGATGTAACGAATACAATTTTTATGATTGAATAAAAATATTTATTGAGTATATAAATATTTTTATTAATTTATTGAGCTAAATAAATAATTTATTAAGTTTTTGTGGAATGGGTATATGTTAAGTTTAATAATGTTAAATGTTATTTGAATGTGATTTGTTATGTTTATTCTAATTTAATTTAATTATTAAATTAGATGATGAAAAGGTTTATTTGAATAAATGATTTATTTGAATAAGAGAATTTATTTGGTGCTATTGTTATTTGTTAAATGAAATTATTAATTTAGTTAGTAAGGTTTAATTGAATTTATTTATTAATAAGTTCAATTAAATTAGAAGTGTGACATTTTGAATTATATGTTATAATGGTTTATTAAAATAAATGAGAAGTGTTTTAATTTAGTTTTTCCAAACAATGCCTTATGACCTTTGGTTGGAAATAATGGATTATTCTATTTTAATTTAATCAAACAAGCCTTAGAGGCTTTTGAATTGTATAACTGATGATTTAATTGGTAAATATACGTTCCATCAGTTTTTATTTTGCTTGTCAGTTGATTAAAAGAAAAGAAAATTTAGAGTTTAAAAAAAAAGAGAAGAAAGAAGAAAGAGCAGAGTTCTATCAAGTGAGAATAGAGAGAAATTGTGAGTTGGAGAGTTTGTGGATTGAGAAGAGTTTGTGACTGAAGAGAATTCTAAATTCTTAAAGCAATAGAAGGTATAATTCTTTTCCTCTTTGTTTTACTTTACTGTATATGGTTTCTAGTTTTCTGTATGTGGACTCAATTGCTCAAAAGATGAAATATTTGATATAATTGTTAGAAAGCATGTGTTAGATGATTATATGATAATTATGTGATGATTATAAACTAGTTTGAAGAATTAATTCATGAAAACATGCTTTAGAATTGAGTTCTTAGTTTTACAGAGCTTTATTTCATGTATGGCATATTTATATGAAAATTGATGATTCAATTTGGTCATTAATCGGTGATTTAATAATTGTTTATGATTATGTGATGAAAAACAAGAATAATGCAAGAAGAATGGTTGGTTGAAAAATGAATTTACAGAGTTTAATTTCATGAGAACGGTTAAAACTTGAATATTTGGTTTTAACAGAGAATTTTTGATTTAAATTGGTTGTTTATGTGTTGGAATGATTTAAATGTTTAGAAAACATGTTGGGTAAATGTTTTGTATCATATATGATGTCTTGGTATGTTTAAATTGTGTACTGGATGGTAGAATTCGGAAAATTTTGGACAAATTTGGTCTAAGTTTTCACTGGTTCGCGACTGTAGGAGACGACAGTCGAGTCTATCGCCCCGGCGAGAGAAATGAACTAATTTTCTTCGCCCCGACGAGCCTCTCGCCCCGGCGAGCCTCTCGCCCCGGCGAGATTTTGTTAAGGATTTTGCTGCCCCGGCGAGGGAAACAGTAACTAAAATTTTTATTTTTATTTTTATTTTTATTTCTTTATAATTCTTCTATGATGTTATAAACAAGTTTTAAAATTTATAAATGACCAATGAGTGGTCATGATGATTATTAAGCTAGCATTATTGAGTGATAATCGAAGTGTTATAATAAAATAAGATAAGAGCAAGCCTAAAGTGTATATTATTCTGTAACTAATTATGTTACCATATTATAATTAATGTATAGGTTGTTTAAGGATCGTGAATTACTTAAATTTGTAATCTACGCTTGAGGCAAGTTCCTTATCTCAATCTATTACTTTTACGTTGAGCAAGTTTTCCTCCCTTAAACCTGAAAATTATTTATGGCAAGTCAATCTTTCCTTTTAACTTGTTAATTTATTCAATGCAAGTTTATTTATATTAAGCAAGCTTATGACCTTAGCTTATTGATATTCATGCAAGGTTACTATCATGTTACGTACTTAAGCTTTATTCCAATCATTGTTGTTATTCAAATTTCGAGTATAGTTTCTATTGAACAAACTCTATTGATGAACTAGACTAGCAAACCCTTATTGATTCAGCTAGTCCTTAGTTGATGAGCGTTTCAAAGACTTAGAATATTTTAAACTTATTCCAAGCCAAGTTTCTTTTGGTATGGATCCAGACGATAAACTGAGATGAACAACCCTAATATAGGGGATTACTTACGCGACATCGTTAAAATGTTTGTGCACAATACATTGTACAAAGGGCTGATCCCCCTGAGTACGAGATGAAGGTCCATAGTCTATATGACTGTTAAAGGTTACAGTAGAAATACTTGTTAACCTAGGACATAGTTCGAGGTCTTGTGACCCTCAAATACAATTTCTAAATCTTGAATTCTATTTTCCTTGGAATCAAGCATTCTAACGAGCTTTTAGACTTTGATCATTTATTCACTGAGATTCAGAAAACTATTATTCCTCAGTTGAAATCCATTTCATTTAAATATTATTGTTATCGTACTTGTGAGCAATTGTTTGCTTACTCTTGCATTAATCATTGCAGCTAAGCCAGAAAAGCAGGACGAACCGTCCACGAGTAAAGGCAAGGGCAAGATGCCAAAGTAGCAAGAGATTTATCATCCACTTGATGTTTATTTGTATCAAAGACTTGTTTAAAATTATGTTTTATGCCGCATTTGATGTATTAGGTTAACATAACCTGGGATTATTAACCGCGGCAGTTGGCGCAGTGGTTCAAATGAGGCCCCGGGACGAACCGTAAACTCGGACGTCCTGGGATCGAATCCCACTTGCAACAATTGTTAGCGGCCACGGGTCGTACGTTTCAAGGCGAAGCCATGTCTTAGGCGGAGCCTGTACGCAAAGCCTGACCCGGGGTGGGGAGACTTAGTCCGACTGTGGTTGGGAAACTCCACATTAGCAACAAAAAAAAAACCTGGGATTATTTGCTTAATAGTTGGTGATGTAACCCATTTTGGGAAGATGTTTCTTTAAGTTTATTTTATTGTTCTTAATATTGGGTAATTAGATGTGATTGAATGTGATAGTGAACACCAAATCTGTGGGAATTAAGTACCTGGATTTGGGGGTGTCACAATTTCTATAGAGATAGAAACTAGGGTTTTGCCAAACACCCAACTTCTTGAATATTTGTTCTTCCTTGGTGGATCACCTCTAGAGGCCAAACACTTGGGTGGCTAACATTGATCAAAGGAAAGAATCACACCGTTGAATTCAAGGAGAACTCGAAGGACTAGGAGTTGAACTTGTACCTGAGGAAGCTTTGTTCTACAAGGGTATAGTTCTTATTCTCCATCTCTTTCGTTTAATTAATAATTGTGCATAAAGAAAGATCATGGTGATGGTTTGTATAAAATTTTAAAATCTGATTTTGTCACGCTTCCGCTCTATTTGTGTAATTTGATTGCATGCTCGCGTTATACAAACCTAACAGTGGTATCAAGAGCCAAACTTTATGCGAATTATTAATTGTTTTGATTCTGTATATACATTGATATGTGTTTAAAACAATTTAATTGGACATAATTGTTTGTGTAAAATTATTTTATTTTTTTTATTTTTGTAAATTAAAATAAAGAAGTTTATTTTGATTTGGAATTTGATTAAAAATAAAGGAGTTTATTTTATTCAAAATTGGATAAATTAAAATAAAAGAGTTTATTTTGATTTGGAATATGATTAAAATAAAGAAGTTTAGTTTAATTGAAATTGAATTTCATGATAACTAATTAGAGTTGGAATTGGATTCCATGATAACTAATTGGAGTTGAAATTGGATTTTATACTAACTAATATTGCCCATTAAATGATATCAATGCATATATGGAATGGTTTTATTATTCATGGGATGAATGTTATTTATTGATACATATAGAGATATGTATGATAATAAATAGGGATTTATTATAGACTATTGACCAATGTGTGATTGGATTTATTTTAGTGGATGCTTGAATGTATGGGTTTTTATAAATAGGGTCTGCGTACCTCGTCTTATCTAATTTTTTCTTAATGTAAATTCTATCTCCCTCCTATGTACTTCCCCTTGACTGTTGATCAAGGTTTCTATTTATTGTAAATAGTTTTTTGTAATAGGACTAGTTAGAATTAATTTTGAAGAATTGGAGACAAAGGAGCAAGGAGCGCTTGAAGACCCATTTGTAATGGAGCCCGGGTTTAAATGTAATAGTTATATTTAAATTTAATTCTTGCACCCTAGGTTTGACCTTTTGGTTCACTTGGTGGCTCTAGTGAACCAAACTAGAATAAAAGTCCATAATCAATCCGGGTAGAATATAATATTCTATATGTGCATATTTACTATGTATATATTATATATTATCCCACATGCTTCGCATGTCAAATAATATGACGCGTATTTTATATATATATATATATATATATATATATGTGTATGCGCGCTAAACAAGATGAGACAAATAATAACAAACCCCTCAAAGAAATTATATTAAGTCCTAAGCGTTCAAAGATATTTGGAATATCGAACGTCGCCTTCTAGGATGGTAAAACGATAGAGTATTAAATATTTAATATGAGTTTGTTGTGTCACACAAGGCAAGTATTAAATATTTAAGATGTTGCATTATCACATTTGATGCTTATACATAGACTGAACGATGCTGTTTTGTTGTGTCACACAAGGACAGTGTTTTTCTTTCGAATATATGGAAGTGCTAGGTTGGACTTAACTTGGATAATTTCGATTCGGATGTGTCACACTTGATCAAAATAATCTAAGAGGCAAAATACAAGGAGTTACATAGTGATGTAATTGACAATAGTTGTCTACCTATTTATTTATATATAGTTTGTTGTGTCACACAAGGCTATATACATTTGAAATGGGATCCTTATTCTCACTAGCAAATCTTTAATTAGATTTGCCAACTATATATTGAGGGCAATATAGTTTGATGAAAATAATGGGAGATACCAATTTAAATAAAGACCTAATTTATTTTGGTAATTAATAAAAATGAATGTATGCTAAAATGTTGTTAAATTATAAATTCATTTACAGAATTTTACAATGTCTAATTCACTATCACTGCGGAGCATTTTAGATCCTAATTAACCGGACCAAATTAAAAGGACTGGTTAAGGAATTTGAGAATAGTTCTCGAGGCTGAAAAACTATCTTATGTCCTTAATGTGCCTATCCCTGCAATGGTTGCAGACAATGCCTCAGAGGAAGAGATTGCTACTTTTAGAAAGTGGCAAGATGATGCACAGTTGGCTCAATGCATCATGCTCGCATCCATGAGTAACGAGCTTCAGCGTCAGCATGAAACTATGGATGCTCCTACTGTACTCCTACACCTTCAACGAGTTGAATGGTGAGGAAAGTAGGACTACTAGCTAAGGAGCTCTTCCAATCTAGAATGACCGATGGCACTATAGTACAGACATATGTCCTAAAATGATCAATCTGATTGAATAATTGGGACAACTGGGTTTTAATGGATGGAGAGTTGATCCAAGATTTGATCTTGCAATCACTTCTGGACTCTTTCTCACAAATTGTTGTGAATTTTCACATGAACAAGCTATATGTCAGCTTGCCTGAGTTGCTTAAACATGTTGAAAACTGTAAAGAGTCACTTTCCAACCAAGAAAGACCAAGTCTTACTGGTAGATGATTCTTCCCGAAAGCGGAAGAGGGCCAAAGGATCTTCTTAAAAGAAGAACAATTCAAAGAAGGTAAATGGAAAGGCAAAAACAAAGGACAATAAGAACAAGACTGATGCAGATAGCAAAGGAGTTTGCTTCCACTGCATTAAGCCTAGATACTAGAAAGGAAACTGTAAGGAGAATCTTACAGAGGCTAACCAGAAGAAGCTTAGTGAAGCTTCGGTTACAAATATAGGTTTGTTCATCATTGAAATAAATCTTTCTATAAGTCAAGGTTCTACTTGGGTATTGGATACCGGCTATAGTTCTCACGTATGCAATCCAATACAGAGACTAAGCAGAAGTAGAAAGCTAAACAAAGAGTAAGTGTTAACGCCAAGATTCGTCTGCACACTTCAATCACTAAAAAATGCGCTAGAGTTCCGGGCGGTTTTGCCGCCGGGGGATAGCTCAGGCGTGAGAATTAGTACAGGTTGTATCAAGGTTTTGATAACAATGGAGGTTTGCAATTTAGTGTTTAGTTTTGCATTACCTTTGAATTGAAGGGGGAAGCCTTGTATATATACCTCCTTATCTCATCATCACGCCTGGACCCACTTGTCAACATAAAGCATATGTCTCCATCAACCCAATCATAATAAATGCTCCAGTCAAAATATAAGTCAACCCGGTTAGAAAGTAATTTCCTTAACTGGATCACTTATCCCAACTAAAATCCTAAAATGAGTTCGGATCCTCCATACTGGGTCGGGTCTACCATATCGGGTCGGGCATCCCGAACCCAGGACCCAACATTGCCCCCTACTCTTTAATTATAAAAAGAATTATAGTAAAAGAGTAAAAAGGATAAATATAACTTTAATCATTGGTTCAAATAATCCCTTAACCCCGTAACCGCCTTAAATCAGCCATTAATACCCCAGTCGCCACGTGCCAATAACGGTCCCACCACATTTATTAAGATAATGCCGTTAGTGGGAAGATGGGCCGGATCTCAAGAGTCGCCCCCAATAAAGGCAAACCCCTCCCAATTTCAACCGCCACTTTTATCCCTAAATTTCAAATTCTCCAATCTCTTCTCTGCAACTTCCACCGCGATTCCCATCCTTTTTCGATCAACAAATTTCTGCATCTCGACTTTCTGCTCATCAATGGCAACCAACGACGCATCAAGCTCCTCCAACCCATCCAAAACCAGCGCCTCCGCAGCAGCCGCCAACGAAATCCCACCTTCTAACACCGCAATAACAACAGAAACCACCACCGTCACCACCACTGCCATATCAACAGTTCCTACCACCACCGCCGGAACCAGCTCCACCTCCCTGGGCCCCGGCACCTCATCTATAGATCCCATCACCAGCTCAGACTTCCCTAGCAATCCCTTCTCGACTCCCTCACCTCGAACCGAAGCCGAACTCCAGAACATAAAGATGCTAGAGGAATATTCTTCGGATAAGTCCTTTACCCATATAAACACCAGATCTTCTGTCCAAACCAAAGATCTCGCGGCCAGCCGAGAACTGTACCAGATCCCCATATCATACCAGATACGCACAGCCGACCTCAACGAGAGGATGTACCAGCGCCCCAATGGCTGGACCGCCGTATCCGTTCAAGCCCTAAAATATGGGCTCAGATTTCCCCTTAACCACTTCATGCTTACATTCCTTAGCGTTGTCGGGGTCGGGCTTGCCCAACTAGTCCCTAATTCTTTTATCCACCTGGTCTGCTTCATCGCCTTCTGCCATGATTGCCAGGTCGAACCGACCCTAGATTTCTTCTTCGCCCTATTCACCGTGATCCGATCTCGAGAGTCAGGGTTTCGGCAGATCAGCAAGCTGCCTGTCAAAGGGGCTCAGAAACGATCTTTTATGAAAACTCCGACTAGTAATAAAGGATGGCACTCCCAGTGGTTCTACATCAAGGGGCCCGATACCAGCTTGATATCAGATTGGATCGGTTTTACCAAAAACACTAACAACATTGAAGCATTCCTGGCTGATCGCATGGACGAGTTCAAACAATTCATCAGCAAGATGCCGGACGAGGAATGGGACTTTGAGCTCCTCGGCAACCATACTTGGTTGTATGACCACGGACGTAAGAACTAACTCCCATTCCTTAATTCTTAACTTTATTGCTTATAATTCCTTTTAGCTCGAACTGACCTATAACCTTCAACTTCTTTCAGTAACTCTCATCAAGCCAACCGCCCCAACTGAAATCGGTCGAACTGTTCCTCGGATTACCGAGCCGAACCTCGCCGATCCCGAAGGGATTCTGGGAGATGGGCCAATAGCCGCTCGCCCGATCATAGCCATCCCGATGGCTCAAGTCTTCAAGAAGAACACCCTGGAGATGAGCAGGTCGGAAAAGATGGCCTTGATGAAGAAAAAACAACTCAAGAAAAAGGTGCCGCCCAAATCAGTGAAGACTCCTGTGATAATTCCCGACCCGACCACTCTGGGAATTATAGACGAAGAAGAGACTGATGACGAAGTATTGGAGCCTTTGGCGAAGAGACCTCGTAAAGAGCCTTCGACCAGCTCGGTGCCTCCGACCGCGCCCACACATCAGGTCAAAATCCATCCAGGTGGAGCCAGTTCATCCGATCCCCGGACTTCGGCTCCTTCTTCCAGCAACCAATTCAAACCACGAACCCTCTGGCCCCAAAATCTATTTGATCCCTTTCCCTATGATCTTCTTGAACGCTTCATTATGACAGCCGATAACGAGCGATTCAAGAATCATAGCCTGGACCAATTCTTAGAGGATTTTATCAAACTTCAATTCCAGGTAACTCTGCTTTTAACATTGTTGTAGAAAGTTACTTTAATACTTGCTCCACCCGACTAACACACAATCTTTACAGTCCAGCGCAGTGTTCGCCCGATCTCTCCCCTCCTTGCTCAAGTTAACAGAAAGGAACGGGGAAATCGAGACAGCGAATGAAGCCTTAAAGAATGATGTTCAGACTCTGAAGTTTGATCTAGAGAAGGAAAGGGAACTTCATGTCGGCACAAAGGATAAACTCACCGAAGCCAGTCGGGAGAGTTATCAGCTTCGGAATCGGGTCGAGATCCTTCAGGCGGAGATCGTTGAGCATGAGAAGCAGATCGACCGACTCATGGAAGAGCGAGTCTTGTTGAAAGAGAACGATGCCGACCAGAAGGAGGCGATTACGGCCCTTGAGGAGCAGATGGAGCAAACACACTCCAAAATGTCCGACCTGGTCCATGCCCTCAATTCGCTAGAGGAAGAAAACGCCCAACTGAAGAACCAGGGGCCTTCCTTGACCGAAGAAATCAAGCTCCAAATAATAGAGGAGTATAAGGCATCTCCTGAATTGGCCGATAAAGTCATCATGCAGTTCTTTGAAGGGTACCAAAGCCACAAAGAGAAGATCAAGGAGAAGATGATGGCTGCGGGGTTAGATACCTCTATCCTCGACTCTTTGGATGATGAAGAGGAAACAGAAGAACATCTTCCTCCTCCAACCCAATAGGATAGTTTTTTATTTTCTTTTTCAAATGCAAATGGTACAACTTGTAATGTCAACGAATATTAATGAAATATTTCAACATTTTTGACTATACAATCCGATATCCTTTTATTGCAATAAACATAAAAATTTACATAATTGGTCAATAAGAAATGACTGACTTACTGGTAATATCTCCTAAGTCTCCCAGTATGCCAAGTATTCTTAATAGCCGACCCATCCATAGCCCGAAGCCGATAAGTTCCTGGCTTGGGTACTTCAACTACTTCATAAGGCCCTTCCCAATTCGGCATAAGCTTGTCTGAATTTTGGGGAGTTGAGGCTGCAGCTTCCCGAAGCACCAGATCACCAACTTCAAACCTTCTAACTTTCACCCCTTTGTTGTAGTGCTTGGCTGTTCTCCTCTGATAAGTCGCCAACTTTATTAGAGCTGTCTCCCTAACTTCATCTAACAAATCCAAGTTGAGGCGAAGCCCTTCGTCATTATACAACTCCTTGTAATGACTGACCCGAAGTGAAGGGGACCCGATCTCAACAGGAACAAGGGCATCAGTCCCATATGCGAGACGAAAAGGCGAGTCTCCTGTCGTCGTTCGGGTTATTGTTCGATATGCCCATAATACACTAAGAAACTCTTCGGGCCATCTCCCTTTGGCTTCATCCAATCTCCTTTTGATTCCATTGAGAAGAGTTCTATTAGTGACTTCTACTTGACCGTTTGACTGAGGATGAGCCACCGAAGTCTTCCTGTGCTGAATTCCCAGATCTGTGAGAAATTCTTCAAACTTCGCACCTACAAACTGCCTCCCATTGTCCGATACTATCACCATTGGAATACCGAAGTGATATACAACAAATTCTTTGAGAAATTTAAGACACTCCTGCTCTGTGATCGCTTTGAGAGGTTTTGCTTCTACCCACTTCGTCATATAGTCGATGGCCACAATAACAAAACTGACCTGCCCCTTAGCCTTTTGGCAATGGTCCCAGAATATCAATCCCCCATACAGCAAACAGAATGGGTGATAAGACTGAGTACAATTTTTCGGGAGGTTGGTGAGGGATCGTTCCATTCAGCTGGCACTTAGGGCACTTCTTAACATATTCTTTAGACTCTTGGAAGATGGTTGGCCAATAGTAGCCCTGTCTCAGAATCTTATACGCTAATGCCTTAGCGCCCATATGGTCTCCACATATACCTTCATGGACTTCCCGAAGTGCATAATCTGCTTCGGAAGGGGTCAAACATTTCTGCAGTGGGGAGGAGAACGCCCTTCGAAATAAGTCTCCATCGATCAAGATGAAGAATGAACTTCGATGTTTGATTTTCTTTGCTTCTAACCGATCCGAAGGAAGGACGCCATCTGCCAGATAGGAAATATACGGCGTGAGCCAACAGTCCATCCTTTCTACCGGGAACACTTCTGACCTTCGAATACTTGAGTCGCCCAGAATTTCCAGGTATAGCGACCCACTAAAAGAAGTAGTTTATGTTGTTGCCAACTTCGCCAAGGCATCGGCTACGATATTGTTTTCCCGACCAACTCCTTGCACACTATACGATTCAAAATAATGCAGGCGGTCTTTAACTGCAGCCAAGTACTTCGTCATCCTATCCCCTCGGGCTTCATACTCTCCCACTATCTGTTTAACCACTAACTGGGAATCACTGAAGATGATCAAGTGCTTCACTTCCAAACTTCTTGCCAACCGCAATCCGGCCAAAATGGCCTCATACTCTGCCTCATTATTGGTCGCCTTAAATTCAAAGCGAATGGCCTGTTGGACCTTAAACCCCTCCGGGCTAATCAAGATGACCCCTGCCCCACTGACATCCGAAGTCGAAGAGCCATCCACATACAGTGTCCACGACGTACGACCTGTCTGAGCGTCCGATATCGAACTCACAACCAGTGCATTATCATCTACATCGGGTTCGGTAAACGAGCATTCCACAATGAAGTCGGCCAATGCCTGACCCTTAATGGCAGTCCGAGGATGGTATTCTATGATGAACTGAGTCAACTCCATTGCCCAAGCAGAGAGGCGTCCCGACAAATCTGGCTTGTTCATGACCTTCTTCAGAGGTTGATCAGTATACACTACCATCAATCTTCCTTGGAAATAATGCCTCAGCTTCCTACTAGCTATCACGAGTGCATAAGCGAATTTTTCCAAGTTGGGGTATCTGGTTTCGGCATCCCGAAGCACATGGCTGACATAGTAGACGGGGCACTGCCTGCCCCCTACTTCCCGAACTAATACAGCTCCCACTGCCAATGAGCTCGCCGCCAGATACAGGTACAGGGGTTCCGAGGGAATGGGCTTTACCAAAAGCGGAGCTGAGGAGAGATACCTTTTGATTCCTTGGAACGCATCTTCACACTCTGAAGTCCACTGGAAGGTCTTTTCATTCTTTGGTCCTTTCAAAGTGTTAAAGAAGGGTAGACACCGTTCCGCCGATTTTAACATGAATCTCCGAAGCGCAGCAATTCTACCGGTCAATCGCTGAACGTCCTTAAAAGATTGGGGAGACTTCATATCTAAAATGGCTTTAATCTTTTCCGGGCTAGCTTCAATCCCCCTCTTACTGAGCAGATACCCCAGAAATTTACCCGAACCAAGGCCAAAAGTACATTTGGTTGGGTTCAGCCGAAGCTTGTACTTTCTTACTGTCTCAAAACAGCTTTCCAAGTCATCCAGATGGTTCCGAACTCCCATGCTTTTGACAATCATGTCATCCACATATACCTCCATGCTTCAACCCAATAACTTGGCGAACACATAGTTCATCATTCTATGATATGTAGCTCCCGCATTCAGCAATCCGAACGTCATTTTCTTGTAAGCGTATATTGCTCGATGCGTAATGAACGCCGTCTTCAGCATGTCTTTCTTATCCATGGAGATCTGGTGATATCCAGAGAAGGCATCCATGAAGCTAAGCATGTCGAACCCTGAAGTTGCATCAATCAATTGGTCGATGTGCGGAAGAGGGTAAAAATCCTTCGGGCAGGCCTTATTTAGATCGGTGTAATCTATGCAGACCCTCCATTTGCCATTCTGCTTCTGCACCAGCACCACGTTTGCTAACCATTCCGGATAATCAATTTCGTAGATGAAATCCGCCTTTAGCAGTTTGGCGATCTCATCGTCAATGATCTTTTGTCTATCGGGAGTGAAGATCCTCCTCTTCTGACGGATAGGCTTCTTAGAAGGGTCAATACACAGTTTATGAACTGCCACCGATTTATCGACTCCGGGCATGTCAGAAGGCTCCCATGCAAAAATGTCCGCATATACCCGAAGTAGCTCAATTAGATTAGTCCGAAATGGCTCTACCAGCCCTGCGCCTATCTTGATCAACTTATCACTCTTTCCAACAATCAATTCTACCTCCTCTGTCTCTTCAGCGGACAACGCTAGGGGTTCGGAATTTCCCTCAGTGAACGGCTCGACCTCGATAGCCATTGTTTGCTTCTGCTTGCTAACCCCAACCGCCGAGGATATCAATGAATTCCGGTAACACCTGCGTGCCATGTCCAGATCACCCTTTACCTCGCCGACCCCCTCCGAGGTCGGGAACTTAATCTTGAAGTAACCTATTGAGGTAACCGCCTGAAGTGCTGCCAAAGTGGGTCTACCCAAAATGGCGTTGTAGGCCGAATCTATCTGGACCACAAAAAACCTGACTATGACTTCTACCTGCCTCGGTGCCGTGCCAAAGATAATCGGCAGCTCCACGGTTCTGGCCACGCGAACAAGATCGTTGCTGAAGCCATACAACGGAGATTCCTGACCCACCTCCATCTTTGCTCCCCCCAGGTCTAACCTATTGTAGGCATGAGTAAACAATATGTCGACTGAAGATCCATTATCGATCATTATTCGTTTCATAACCATGGATCCGACCTGGGCTGTGATGGCTAGCGCCCCTTCATGGGGATCAATTGGTTCCGAGGGGTAATCCTCCTCGGTAAATGATATCACCGTATTGGGAAACGGGCGATCTCTAACCGAAGGCCGTTCCGAAACCGACAACACGACATCCATCAGGCCCCTCCTCTTTTTCCCAACTTTCTTCCCGAACGTTCCTCCAGTGATGACATCAACACAATTTCTTGGAGGGTTTGGTGGGGGTGGTGCCTCAGGACGTCTTTCTCGGTTTGACCCTCTTTGGCCTTCCGAAGTAGAATCATGCCGACCTACTACATACTGCACCAGTTCACCGTTTTGGATTTTCTTCTCTATCAAATCCTTTAGGTTATAGCAATCCTCCGTATCATGACCGGACGTCTGATGATATTCACAATAACGGCCAGGGTTGCCCCGGTGGGATCGGGTTGTGGTCGGACAGGGTTCAAATGAGGGTTGATTTCTAATCTCTTCAAGAATCCTCACCCGATCTTTAGTGAGAGGGGTGTATATCTTATTCACATTCTTCTTCGGGAAAGGCGGTCTGCCACCTCCTGAATTAGCCCCTCCCTGACCATTTCCCGACCCAGATCCACCATAGAAGTTGCCTTTCGGTTGGCCGCTGGGCCGAGGAATGTAATTCCTATCTTTCGGTTTTGAATTATCCTCATACCGATCCTGAGGATTTAAGCTTTTGTATGCTTCTTCTATGGTGATAAGTCCTTCAGCTCGACCATAGGTTTCCGCTAAATCCATTGGCGGGTTAAGAATGAGATCTTTCCACAAATCTTTCGACTTCGTGGCATCCAGACCCGTAGTGAAGAACCCGACTGCTTGCTGTACATTCAAACTAGTTACAGTACCAGCCATGTCGCGGAATCTTTTCACGTACTCTCCCAAACTCTCTCCTGATCTCTGTTTTACTTGGGTCAGAGCAGTGGTTAGCTTTCCTCTCTTCTTATTGCTCCCAAATCGCGCATGAAATTTATCACTTAGGTCTTGCCACGATCCAATAGAGTTCGGGGGAAGGGACACCATCCATTCCCGAGCTGCAAGCTTCAGAGTAGTGACGAACATATGGCCTTTGGCAGCATCCGGGTGATCATAATAATTCATTACTTGATTATATCCGTGAGTATGATCATAGGGATCGCCAGTACCGTCATAAGAGTCCAGGGGAGGCATTTTCTTGGTCTTGTCTGCTTTGACCTGCTCGATCTCCTTGGTGAAAGGTGAACTTGATATGTTCGGCAACTCCTTGGCCTGAACCACCGCGACTAGTTTTTCTTCTAACTCAGCCAATCGTATAACAACGGGATCGGTTTCGCTCCTTCGGGGTGGCGACCGAGGCCTGCCACCCGAACTGGATCCCCTTCCTTCATTAATATTACCGTGCCGAGAACGGCTTATCCGCCTGTTCCGATCTGGAGTGCGGCTCCTGGGCCTGCTTCGGTCCTGTGAGTGGCTTCTGTGCCTTCTGCGATCAGGGAGCAGCTCTGACGCCTGCTCATCAGGCGCAAAGGGCTTTGATGCCTGCTGCGGATTGGGGAGCGACTATCTCGCCTGCTCTCATTCTTCGAGCGGCTCTGTCGCCGGCTCCGAACCGGGGAGCGGCTCTATCGCCTGCTCCGATCTGGAGAGCGGCTCCGTCGCCTGCTCCGGACTGGGGAGCGGCTTTGTCGCCGGCTCCGAACCGGGGAGCGACTCTGTCGCCTGCTCCGATCTGGAGAGCGGCTCCGTCGCCTGCTCCGAACTGGGGAGCGGCTCTGTCGCCTGCTCCGAACTGGGGAGCGGCTCTGTCGCCTGCTCCGAGCTGGTTCGGAACCATCTGAACGATTAGTCCTGGACTGGTTCCGATCAGTGTGCTGTCGGCCAGGAGGTCGGCTCGACGAAACCTCCTCCTGTCCTTCCAACCTTGCCAAATGCTCAGCTATTTCTCGTTGTTGCTGGCGTAAGGCCTCCATTACTTCCTTGTCCTTTGCTCGACGTTGGGTTAGGATCCGTTGTCGTTTATCCCCATGATCGACATTTCTGCCTGAATAGACAAGGGTTTGAGGCGGGTTGGCAGCCATGTGAGTTGACGGTTCAGGCGTCTGTTGGTTAGTATGAAACAAACGACGACGAACCGGGGCAGACTGGACTTGCAAAGGAGCCCTAGGCCGACCCCTTGGCCCCAACCTCACCCTGGCCGACGATCTGAGTCGGTCCAGCACCGACCTGCGCGTCGGCGTGTGAGAATCGGCTGATCCTTCACCTCCATTATGGGTTGTATTTACCATATCTCTTTTCTAGCTTTAACAGTGACTGAGAACTAACACTAAAGGCCCTCCTTCTAGCGCCAATGTTAATGCCAAGATTTGTCTGCACACTTCAATCACTAAAAAATGCGTTAATCCTGCACAATAACAAGACCACACTTAGAGTTCCGGGCGGTTTTGCCGCCGGGGGATAGCTCAGGCGTGAGAATTAGTACAGGCTGTATCAAGGTTTTGATAACAATGGAGGTTTGTAATTTAGTGTTTAGTTTTGCATTACCTTTGAATTGAAGGGGGAAGCCTAGTATATATACCTCTTTATCTCACGCCTTGACCCACTTGTCAACATAAAGCATATGTCTCCATCAACCCAATCATAATAAATGCTCCAGTCAAAATATAAGTCAACCCGGTTAGAAAGTAATTTCCTTAACTAGATCACTTATCCCAACTAAAATCCTAAAATGAGTTCGGATCCTCCATACTGGGTCGGGTCTACCATATCGGGTCAGGCATCCCGAACCCAGGACCCAACAGTAAGTAATCTTACGTGCGGAGAATGGAGTAATAGTTGTTACATTAGCCGTAGGAACTTATAGTTTAGCGTTGCCTACGGGCAAGTCTGTTAAGTTAATAATTTGTTATTGTGTTCCAGTTCTCTTAAGAAACATTATTACTTCCGTTGTTGGACAAGGAAGGTTCTGGTATTATATTTAAGAATAATTGTTGTTCTATTTATAATGATAATGTTTTGTTTGAAACTGGAAGATTACTTGATAGACTTTGTATACTTGACTTACATGAAAAATATTTTGCAAATTGAACAAACTAGTAAAAGAAAAGGAGATGGTCATTCAAAGAGTTGAATGTGTGTATTTGATGAAATACAAGTCTGAATCATTTGAAAGGTTCAAAGAATTCAGAAGTGAAGCAAATTGACAAAGTATTAAGATTCTTTGATCAGATCGAGGAAGGAATACTTGTGCAATAAGTTTCTAGATCATCTCAAAATGGTATTTTCTCATAATGGACACCTCCTGATACGCAATAATTAATTAGTGTATCTAAAAAGAGAAATTGTACCTTGTTGGACATGGTGCAGTCCATAATGATTTTTACCGACATTCTAGTATCCATCTGGGGTTATACCCTAGAAACGGCTGCATATCTACAAAAATAAGGAAACCTCAAAAATCCGAGCCCAAGACTCCATAAAGGTTATGGATAGGGAGGATTCATACTCTTAAGTATGTTAAGATAAGGGGTTGTCCAACTTATGTGAAAAGGTTTCAAAGATAAGTTTGGGACAAAATCTGACAAGTGCAGATTTGTGGGATATCCTAAAGAAAGTTTAGGGTATTATTACTATAATCCTACACGTTGCCTTCTTAGATAAAGGTGTTTATCATTGAAGGAGCTAGTGGGAGGGTAATAGATCTTGAAAGAGTTCAAGAACCACAAAGCACTTTTAGTCAAACCGAGGGACCTGTAGATAGACCTATTGTACCACAACCGAATCGTAAATCTGGAAGAGCACCGAAGATACCTAAGAGGTATGGATTCATCATAGAGGATGATGATGAGGTACGCATCATAGAGGATGATGATCCAGTTATATACGATGAGGCTATGAGTAGAAGACACTCAGAGAAATGGCAGATGGCCATAAAATCCGAAATGGACTCCATGTATGAGAAGCAAGTATAGACTCTGGTTACTCCACCGAAAGGCATAGTGCCTAGAGGGTGTAAATGGGTCTTTAAGAAAAAGACTAGGGCAATTGGCAAGGTAGAGACCTATGAGACCAGACCTATTTAAAAGGTTTCAAATAAAGTCAATGAGTTGACTGTGATAAAACCTTATTACCAGGTAATGCTCAAGTCCATTTGGATTTTGCTTGTGATTACAGCTTATTACGAAATCTGGCAAAATGGATGTGGAGACATCCTTCCTCAATGACGACTTGAGGAGAATGTATGTATGATACAGCCAGAGGAATTTGTTTCAAAGGTTGAAGCAAATCGTGTTTTAAGGTACGATGATCCATTTATGGATTGAAGCAAGCTTCTCAAAGATGGAACATTTGTTTCGATGAGACAATCAAAAGAGTTTGATTTTATCAAAAACAAGAATGAACCTAGTGTGTACAAAAGGATCAGTGGGAGCACTGTGACATACCTAGTATTATATGTTGATATATTACTGATAAGGAATGACACACCAATGCTACACTCAGTAAAGATAAAATAGTCTAAACATTCCTCCATGAATAACTTGGGAGGAGCATCCTATAAATTGGAGATATAAATCTATATAGATAGATTTAAAAGGATGTTCGGCTTAACCCAATGAACGTATATTCATTCGATGCTAAAGGCATTTAGCATGGCAAACTCCAAGAGAGGTCTCATGATGATGAGCCATGGAATGAATCTCTATAAAATTGTCTCCGATTTAAAGAGAGATCGCATGAGTTACTATCATGTATGCAATGAATATACAAGGCCTGATGTTGATCAGTCATATTCTGGAGAAGATCACTATAAGACAGTGATAAACATCTTAAGTACTTAACCGGTATTGAAGATGTGATCATGATTCATGGTAGGTCTGAATTAAAACTAGAGGGCTAAACAGACTCAAGTTTTTTCAGACTGACCAAGACGATAACAAATCCACTTTAGGGTAAATTGTTACCTTGAATGGTGGTGCAGTGAATTGGAAAGGTTCCAAAATAGCAAAGAGTTGCTGATTTAGTGACAAAGACAAAGTATATAGCTGTAAGTGAAGCTGCAAGTTGATTGTTTGGATGAAAAGTTCATCACAGAAGTAGGAATAGTTCCTAAGTCTCATATTGGATTCAAACATGTGTTGCAACACTTTCATTTGATTAGAGGAATCATTGAAAGAAGAAAAGTCACTATAGAGATAGTGGACTCTCAAGAACAACATTACATATCCATTTACTGAAGTTTTATCCAAACGGCAGGATGATCGTCACTTAGAAAAGAAGGGTATTAGATACCATGACGATTCGCTTTAGTACAAGTGGGAGATTGAAAGTAGTATGCACACAAGCCAATCATATTTGATATGATGTAGCATATACTTTGTAATCTTATTCGGTTATTAATAAAAGAATTGATTTTATTAAAAGGCATTTTATATTATCTACATAGTGCTGTTATATTAAATGTGATAAACCCATAGTTTTGAGCAATGCTTTTAGAATCATGATGGTGATCATGCTAATGAGATCTAAATTCTAGATAGCTCACAAACTAAAATCGTTCCTAATCGTTAGATTACTAAAAAGGGGATTAGTGAATCCGGATAGATTAGTACATACGTTGCTTGCTCTTATGAAGAGGATGATTGATCTCATAATCATTTGTGTGGAGACACTAAACCAAGTATGTAGGTGCTTATTGGAGAATAAGTTCACTGAACGTGACTCGCTAAGGAATACCTAATGGAGTTTTACTCGACTGTCAATAGGAATTCCTCTAGTGATAGTAGTACAAGTGATCCTTAGACTTGAGATCATCATAGTATCTTGTGTATGATAAGTTATACTTTGACATGTCCCTTAAGACCTTTAGGGTATATCAAAGGGTATGATTGGGTATAATAAGTTGTACATGGAGATAGGTGAATGATCAACAAAGAATCTATCACGTCTAGTAAAAGATGTGAATGTCCTATGTGATTCGATAAATGATAACTCAGTAGTCCTTGGCCAAGGCAGAATGAAATTAGAAAGGAGTTTCTAATTTGCATTATTTAGAGTTGTGCATTTGTGAATCGAAATACATATAATTAAATAAAATAAGACTTGACAGAAATTCCATGTCTTCTATTTAATTGGGACATTGTATGGTAGAAGGATTGAATTGTACGGTAACTATTTACTCAAAGGTTCTTTTGTGATTAATGTTGAAATCTATATTATCTGGAAAGTCGTTGATCGCTAAGGGGGCTTATCCTTATTGTAGAATAAATATTATTTATTTAAATGAATTAAATAGTTTAATTTATTTATTTAAATAAGATTAGAATTGTTCTAATTGATTTATTCACAACCGGTTTAATATGGAGAACCTAAAGGGTCACACCGCAAAAGGAAAATATTTATTTAAGAAGTAAATGGCATAATTATAATAATAAGTTAAGTGTATTTAATTTAATCTATGGAGATAGAATAAATTAAATAGCTTAATATTTATTATTTAATATTTTGGAAATATTAAATATAAATTAATAAGAGGAGTCTTATTATTATTATTACTATTACTATTATTTAATTCCTAATAGGGATTGGGAATTAATTAATATAACTATTATTTAATTCCTAATAGGGATTGAGAATTAATTAATAGAAGTACTCTTTCTCATTAATTCCTAATTGGATTAGGAATATAATTAAAGGAGTTTAATTAAAATAGAAACCCTAATCCTAAATAGTTTAGGGAAGGGGTTTTCCTACATCTATAAATAAGAGAAGTCTTATCATAGATTAGGGTTACACACTCTTACATTAGATTGTGGAGAGTACTTACAATTTTTATAGAGATAGAAACTAGGGTTTTGCCAAACACCCAACTTCTTGAATATTTGTTCTTCCTTGGTGGATCACCTCTAGAGGCCAAACACTTGGGCGGCTAACATTGATCAAAGAAAAGAATCACACCGTTGAATTCAAGGAGAACTCGAAGGATTAGGAGTTGAACTTGTACCTGAGGAAGCTTTGTTCTACAAAGGTATAGTTCTTATTCTCCATCTCTTTTGTTTAATTAATAATTGTGCATAAAGAAAGATCATGGTGATGGTTTGTATAAAATTTTAAAATCTGATTTTGTCACGCTTTCGCTCTATTTGTGTAATTTGATTGCATGCTCGCGCTATACAAACCTAACAGGAAGAAGCCCCTCCAACGTGCCTTTTCAATTCTCGGAGCTGCTACAACCTTCTTCTCAATTGCAATTCTCCAAATACATAAACCAAGTACCCAAAAAAACCCAGTTCCACCAAAGTGCTACTTTCTTTCAAGATGTTTGAATATTTTTCGTCTAAATCTATTGTTCCGACCCTTGAGAATCATCCTTGGAAGAGGGTTGCGGTTGATGCTGCTACTGTTGTTGCTGGTTCAGGTGAGATGATGGCGATGAGAGGTTGAGATCAGATAGCAGGGGTATGAGAGCGGCGCAAAGCAAGAAGCCCTAAAGGCCTAATTTTTTTTTATTATCTTTAAGTAAGGAACCGGGCAAACCAGCGAATCAGTTACCGGTTCACTGGGTCAAGCGGTTGAACCACTGGTTCACCGGGTTTGGGCAGGTTTTGGTCTGAATTGGTTAAATGGTTCAAACCGGACCGGAGTGTAGACCGGTTTCGGTTTTTTCCAGTTCGATCGGCGGTCCGGTCCGGGTTTGAAAACCATGGATACAACTTCTTATTTTCTCTCTTTTTTATATTATTTGTGTACAGTTTTTGTGTATAGTTTGTGTTCTTAGCATTACTTTACTTATCAATGAAGATGTGTAAAATATCCTATTTTCTCTCCTTTTTGTGTATAGTTTGTGTTCATAGCATTATTCAGTCAAAGGATTCTAACCACTAGAAACTAAATAAGCAATGTATTTAACGGTTAATTTGATTAAATAAAGTCAAAATTGGGTAGTTATTTTGGGACAAAGGGAGTAGTTATTTTGATATCACTTGTAGTGTTTTTCATTGTTTATAAAATTGTAAAGCCAATTGAATATGTTGAATCTCTAGCCGAATGCTGCTGATATTGTCCTCTTGGGCCATTATTGTTAGTTGTTTTTTTTTCCTAAACCTAACCTCGGGTTGTGAGGTTTTATGTACTAGGTTAGGTTTTTGGGTTTCCTAGTTTTAACTAGGTGTTTTAGTTCCTACGGGAGTTGGAACTATGCTTGGAGCTTCATTGTATTATCCTTTTTTTGCAATTTATACAAACCAAATTTAGCCAAAAAAAAAAATATGCTGAAGCCTACTAACTTTACGGTTCTTCAATCTTCATTTTGTGTTCTTTTTGCCATATTTACATAAATTATGATTAATTGTGAAAATTAGATTTTGTTTTTTGGGATTTGTTCTATAGTTGCCACCCTTGTAACGTCGCAGGTGGTGGTTGGATATAGATTTAGTTCTTGTTGCACTGAGATCTCTTGGCGACAGAAGTAGTGGGGCTAGACATCACTTTTGTTGTTTGCCAACTTCAAAAGGCAAAAGTAAATGAGTCATACTATGTATTGTGATAAATTTGTGTCGAATTACAATTGTGAAAGATATCAATATATGAGATTTGATAGAATTACAAGAGAGCCTTACTTATTACATCTCTCTAAAAGGGTTACCACTAATACTTATCCACATAACTGGCAATCAAAAAGTCAACGTAAACATTCACAATATATATCATTTTCCAAAGCAAATAGGGTATTTGGCCTCACTCCTACTGTTTGCTCAACATTAAAAGTGAGAGTTTTTGAGAGATCGACATCAAAAACGGGAGTTTTATTTATTATTATTATTATTATTTTATTTTAAAGAATCCATGTATTGAAACTAATATACTATGCCAAAAGATACCTATGATATTTTGGGGGCGCTTTTAGAATCCAGATGAAATTCTTCCATAGTTTACTTTTTTTTCTTTTTCAGTTCTAGTCTCTAGAGGTCAATTTTTCATGATAAAACCTATGGAGAATGTAGCAATCCATTGTAATATGTCATGTATATGAGTGATACATTGAGAAAAGTTTAGTATGACCTTTGATTTCACCTGTAACTGAATATCAAAGTTGGTGGTTGTTTGATGATCCTGTTCGAGCCACTATTTGCATATTTTTTTTGTTGCTAAAACATTGTTTGCACAATTATTTAAATGTTTTTTTAAAAAGAAAAAAAATTGGCGGTGGTGGCATTGCCTGGATACTTGCTTCGTATTTATGAATTACTAAAAAGTTTGTGATGAGGACATCCTTAGTTCGGAAACCCATGACAATACCCGAGAAGACTCATTGCATTTGCCACTTAGACCCGTTACGAGAGCTCGAGCTAAATGCTTCAAAGGACTTAACGGGATGATTCGCGAACTATGAAACGAGGTTGGATCAAGTACAGAGGTTATGGATCTGGAGTACAAGCATATGAACCATGAACATGTTGCAAATGGAAGTGGCGAACCAGAAAACACAAAAAATTCAGTTTGCATGAAACTTGAGTTCCCACCCCGGCGCGAATTTAAACTCTTTTCTGCCGCCCCGGCGCAAAACTTGGCCCAGATTTTGCCGCCCCGGCGCGAACCCCGCCCCGACGCAAAAATTTAGTTCATTTCTGCCGCCCCGGCGGGAACCTCCTGGATAATATTGTTAGATTTTGACTTTTTCTTGGGTTTCGAGATTCCTTCCCCCAAAACAGGGAATTAGCATTTATTTCAATTACTTGATTTTTGTAATGTTCTGTTTCTACAATTGTGTGCCTGGTGTTTCAACAATTGTGTGCTTATTTGAATTCTAGATTGTTCCCAAGCTTAGTATAAATAGGCTTGATGTTGTAATGGTTTTATCAACCAATTTTCAGTTTATCAATGTTATTGTGAGTTTATTTCTCTACTTGTGGTTCTTTGAAGAATTCCTAAGTGTTCCTTAGTTCTTCTTTGAGATTCATAATTGACTTATCATACAACCATTCACAGTTGTGTGTGGCGTCTTCTACCGCATCAATCGTCGATTGTACCGAGGTTACCGCTTCAATATAAGTGAGGGGTCGAGGTATCGTTGGTGTTCATCCTACGCAGATTTCATAAGCAAGCAATTGTAGCAAGATTACTGATGAGGACATGCCTAGCTTGGATAAAGATGAGTGCTATGGAGCGAATCCGGTGCAAGTTCCAGTTGGACCTGTGACGAGAGCTCGGGCTAAACGCTTTAAGGAGGGACTTAACGGGCTTATTCAAGAAGCTTGGAACGATAAAGGAGCGAGTTTCAAGACATTAGAATTGGAGTCCAAGTTTTTGAACATGATACAAGTGGTTATGCTAAGCCAAGAAGGAAGAGTTAGCCAAGAAGTTCACCCGGTGCGCCCCGCGCCGGACTAGCAGAATGGCCTCTGGCGTGCCCCGCGCCGTTTTTGGCGGGCCCCGCGCCATGCCTAGTTGAGCTGCTGTATACCTAGCGCGCCCCGCGCCAGCGCCTTTATTTTCCTGGCGCGCCCCGCGCCGTTCACGCGACACGGAATCCGAAGAACGCATTTTTGCAGATTTTATCAGATTTCTTTCCTTGTTTTTAGGGATTTATCATATCTATCATAATTCTAAATTGACTAGGATGTTTGTTAGATGAAAATTACTTTTTAATTAGTTATTTACTAGTATTCAAATTCCTTTTATAATTAGGGTTTATTTCTACTAGTATAAATAGGTTACATGATTATTGTAATGGGCTGATCAACATTATTTTTTTTTTTTTTTTTTATTTTTGTAAACCGTGGGTGTCCCGGACGCATCCGAACTAATCCCGCCGAACCCGAGTTAGCCTTTTCATACGGGCTTGCGCCCGCGTCCCCGTGGCCACAACGGAGCATTATTAGTGCCCCTCCAAGTGTTGCTAGATGTGGACGATATTGATCAACAGCTTATCATTGACTTATTTGGGTTTTCGGTTGGCACCCTGCCAATCCGTTTCCTAGGAGTCCCTTTAATATCCTCGAAGCTTTCTCATAATATTTGCATGCCTCTCATCCAGAAAATCACTTCGAGGATCTCTTCTTGGACGTCTAAGTTCCTTTCTTATGCTGGTAGATTGCAATTGATCAAATCTGTGCTAATTTTAATCCAGTCTTTTTGGTCAGCTCATTTCCTTTTGCCCAAATCAGTTCTTAGATCGATCCAATCCATTCTTACGAGATTTCTTTGGAAAGGGCCCTCTCTTCAGAAACATGGGGCTAAAGTCTCTTGGAAGGTTATTTCATTGCCATATAATGAAGGTGGTCTTGGGGTAAAGGACTTGGAGGATTGGAACAAGGCCCTCATTATCCAGCATTTAACAAAGGTTATCCAGCTCAATCCTTCTTCCTTATGGGCTTCATGGATCCAAGCCTCAGTTCTCAAACATAATAATTTTTGGCACATAAATATTCCTTCTGATTGCTCTTGGATTTGGCGCAAAGTCCTTAAACTGCGAACCCTAGCGCAACAATTTCTCTTTTATCGTGTAGGCAGGGGGAACCACTTTAGCCTATGGTATGACCCCTGGCTGAATGGTCAGCCTTTATCTCCGAATGCTTACTTGCTTTCTCACACGGGGATCCCAAAAACTGCCCCTCTTTCTAGCATTATTTCCCATTCTAATTGGGTATTGCCCTTGAGTAACCATCATGATGTTGTTCGGTTTCGTAGCCTCTTCACTTCTGCACCTTCGCCTTCTGGTAATGATGATTCTATCACTTGGGATTCTGTCGATATCCGGGTTTTAAAAGCTAACAAAATTTGGGAATCCATTCGTCACCGAGGTAGTGCTATCACTTGGGCCAATATTCTCTGGCACAAATATTATGTTCCTCGGTACTCTTTCTTTCTTTGGCTCGCATTTCACAAAAGATTCCCCACAAATGATGCTTTCATGTCTTACTCTAGTTACTCTCCCTTAAGGTGTCTCTTGTGTATTTCTGCTAGCGAAACTTTTAATCACCTCTTTTTTAACTGTTCTTACTCTATTGGTGTGATCTCTAATGTTTTGGAGGTTGGAAACTGGACCAATATAACAACTGACTGGGATAATCTGATAGTTTATATTCAGCAGTTCCAAGGGAGAAAAATGCATTCTGAAATCCTGAAACTCATTCTTGCCACTTGTCTTTATAAAATCTGGGGATCTCGGAACTCGATGATCCACGATGGGTCTATGTTGCCCCCGCATGCCTTGACTAAGGAAATCATTAACCTGATTAAAGCTCGGCTCTCAAGTTCTTCGAAGTTTCACAAGGATGCTCAAAAATGTCATACATATCATAACTGGTTGTAATTGGTTGTATTTGGTTGCTTTTATGCTTTGATTCTATTTCCTTTGTTGAATAGTTTTCTTTATATGTTCTTCATGGGGCCTGTCTCATGTTGACTTTATTTCTCTAGGGTATGTCCCTTTGCCTTTATATTTAGGGTTTTCTAATACACAAATAAATTTAGCAAAAAAAAAAAAGTGTTGTTAGTAGGAGTCGATCCTGAGTCGTCCGGGTTTACGGTTCGTTCCCAAGGCGGCTTGCACCACTACGCCACTTGTTGTGGTTTGATCAACATTATTATTTTGAGTTTATTCATACTTGAGAGCTATTCTCTACTGATAGACTCCACGGCACGCTTGCGTGAGGTGGTCATCGCCCGGATCGTTTCCAACAAGTTATGAAGGTGGAACGCTCGCAACACCTCAACCCTTCGCCTATATTGAGACGAGAACCTTGGTACAATTGCTCTGCACTAGGAAGCTTGCGTTGAATGGAACACCAACGACACCTTGACCCAATGTCTATAAAGAGACAAGAACCAAAAGTACAATCGACGCTTGATGTTGATAGAATAACGCCACAAATAACTATAAATTGTTGTATGATAAGTCAATAATTGAATCTCAAGAAAACTAAGAAATTAATCTAGAAATTCTCAAAGAACCAAAAAATGAGAAAAATCTCACAAGAATTTTATTAATCAAAAGTAATCTAATGTCTATTACAAAACTCATGTATTCTATTTATACCAATAGAATAAAACCTTAAGAAACCCTAAATCCTAAAAGGAATAAAAATCCAATTGGAAATCAAATTCTACCTAACTAATTAATATGGAAATCAAATCATATCTAATAAATATCCTAATTACATTAGAAATCTAAAAGATATGATAAATCCCTAAAAATATATAAAGAAATCTTGAAAAATCTGGAAAAACGCGTTGCCTCGAAAAATGCGTTGAAACTCTGATGCCCTGGCACGGGGCGCGCCGGAAATGGCCTTGCCCTGACCCGCTTGCGTGAGGTGGTCGTCGCCCGGATCGTTTCTAGTAAGAAACTTTGTTGAAACTCTTTCGATATCTTAACCCAACGTCTATTTGGAGACAAGAATCTTGATAAATTCGATCCAGCAATTGAATTCACGTAGGATGGAACACCAACAACACCTAGACCCTCGTTTAAATGGAAAACGATAATCTCCATACGATTGTATGATGCGATAGAATAACGCCACACACAACTATGGTTTGTTGTATGATAAGTTAAATATGAATCTCAAAAGAAAAACTAAGAAAATAGCTTTGAAATTCTTCAAAGAACCAAAAGTAGAGAATAACTCTCAATTGTATAAAATCAGAATATTATTGAATTGTTGTTTGAATTACAAGTATGAAACTTATTTATACTAGCTATGAGACCCTAGAATCCATAAAGGAAATAACAATTGATTTGGAATCAAAATCCCACCTTAAAATATCCTAATTACAATAGAATTATGAAAATATACTAAAATCCCTAAAATTAAGGAAAGAAATCTGATAAAATCTTCAAAAACGCGTTCCTCGGATTCCGTGCTGCGTGACCAGTGTGGGGCGCGCTTGAAAATGCAAAGGAATGGCGCGGGGCGCGCCAGGTATGCAGATCTTCAAAGCGGTTCGGCGCGAGGCGGGCTACAAATAGCGCGGGGCGCGCTATACTCCAGTATGACCAGCGCGGGGGGCGCCGGATCAGGCACAAAACTGGCGCGGGCCGCGCCGGGCTGGAATTTTTGGCCTTCTTTACTAGTTCCCAATTCTTGGCTTGGAATACACAATTGTAACATATTCACGAGCTTAGACTCCAACTCGAAAACCTTCATCCTGGAATTTTCTTCCTTCCAAGCTTCTTGAATCAATCTGTTAATCCTCCTTGAAGCGTTTAGCCCGAGCTCTCGTCACTGGTCCAACTAGAACTTGCACCGAATTCGCTCCATAGCTCTCATCCTTGTCCAAGCTAGGCATGTCCTCATCATTCCTCTCCTCTTGGAAACAGACTTAGATCAGAAACGTTAAATGTGGCACTAACGTTATACTCACCAGGCAAATCCAATTTGTAGGCATTGTCATTGATGCGTTCAAGCACTTGGAATGGACCATCTCCCCTCGGAAGCAATTTCGATCGTCTTTGAGCCCGAAACCTTTCTTTCCTCATATGAAGCCAAACCCACTCTCCTGGTTCAAAGATCACTTGACGTCGGCCCTTGTTGGCTTGTTTAACATATTGCTCCGTCCTCCTTTCAATGTTAAGCCTTGCCTTTACATGTATCTGCTTAACAAATTTAGCCTTTTTCTTTCCATCCATGTTAGTCAATTCAGAAATAGGTAATGGCAATAAATCCAACGGTGTCAAAGGATTAAAACCATAAACAATTTCAAATGGTGAAAATTATGTAGCAGAATGAACAGATCGATTATATGCAAAAGAGGGCGATTTGTGAGTTGAACAGATCTGTCGGTAATCTATCCAGCAAGGTCATTCATGCCCGAAAGATGTTGCATGATGTTCAGATTGAGTTGTGTAAGAAACCAAGAGATGGGCACTTAATTAGGCTGCAAAGGGAGTACTCTAATGATCTTTGGGATGTTATCGTTAAAGAGGAAACACTTCTAAAGCAGAAATCCAGAGTGCTTTGGCTTAAAGAGGGGGATTCAAATACAAAGTTTTTCCATAGCATGATTAAATGTAGATGGAACACAAACAAAATCCTGACGATTCAAAATGAACATGGTATTATGGTGTAGGGGCATGATCATGTCCAAAAAGTCGTAGTGGACTATTTTTCTAAGTCCTTGGGTTCACCTCCCTCTGCTTCCTATCCGGGGCTGACTGATTGGGGGCATATTTTCTCCCGATCTCTGTCTTCTGACCAAGCACGTCTTTTGGAGAGGGAGGTTTCTGAGGTGGAAATTATGGCTACTCTGAGATCCATGAAGAAAAATAAGAGTCCTGGCCCGGATGGTTTTAATGTTAATTTTTTCACCCATAACTGGGATATCGTGGGTCAGGATTTTCTTGCTGCTATCAATTCCTTTTTTTCGTATGGCTGCCCCTTGAAAGGTACAAATGCTACTGCTATTACCCTGATTCCGAAGGTCCCAAATCCGTCCTCTATGGGTGACTTTCGGCCCATTTCATGCTGTAATACTACCTACAAGTGCATCTCTGCGATCATTGCTAGTAGGCTTAAAAGCACTCTCTCTTCTCTAATTTCTCCTACTCAGGCAGCTTTTATTCCGGGTAGATGGATTGGGGATAATATTCTCCTTGCCCAAGAGTTAATGAGAAATTATCACAGAAATTCGGGTCCTCCTAGATGCACCCTCAAAATTGACTTGAGAAAAGCTTTTGACTCGGTCCGCTGGGATTTCCTTTTTGACGTGCTAACTCATCTTAAATTTCCTCCTAAATTCATTTATTGGATTAAGGCTTGTGTTACTACACCCAAGTTCTCGGTCAAGATTAATGGTGCTCTTTGTGGTTTCTTTCCCGGGGCCAAGTGTCTTCGCCAAGGCGATCCTCTTTCACCTTATCTGTTTGTCCTTATCATGGAGACTCTTTCTATGATTATTGTTGATAAGATCAAGCACCTCCCTTTTAAGTTCCATTGGAGGACTGCCCAAAATGGGATTACAAATCTTTGCTTTGCGGATGATTTGATGTTATTCTGCCATGGGGATAGGGACTCCGTCCTCACTCTTTTTTCTTGCTTGTCCCTTTTTTCAAATCTATCAGGGCTCTCTCCAAATGTGGACAAAAGTAAGTGCTTTCTATCTAATGTCAATCATGAGGATGTCAATGCTATTATGGATATTCTTCGTTTCGAAAGGGGTTTCACTCTTACCAAGTTTCTGGGTGTTCTGCTTATTTCTTCGAAGCTATCTGTTTTGGACTGTAAGCCTCTACTTGACAGGATTATTGCTAGAATCTCCTCTTGGACTACAAAGTTTCTCTCCTTCTGTAGCAGAATACAACTGATTCGGTCCGTCCTTTTCACTACTCAAGCTTATTGGTCATCCTTTTTTATCCTGCCATCCTCTATAATCAAATCCATAAAATCTACTCTCTCGAGATTCCTTTGGAGGGGAGCTTCTCTACAAAAGCATGGGGTTAAGGTTGCTTGGGATAAAGTTGCTCTTCCTTTGTCTGAAGGGGGTTTAAACTTGAAGCACCTAGATGACTGGAATAATGCTTGTATCCTTCTGCACTTATGGAATGTTATTAACCCCCGTAGTACCTCCCTATGGGCTAGATGGATTAAGAATATTGTTATTAAGCATAGACACTTTTGGTCCATTCCTGTTCCCTCTGACTGTTCATGGATCTGGAGAAAAGTTCTTAATCTTCGTAGCATGGCCATTAACCACATTAATTACACTATTGGCAATGGCTCTTATATCAGCCTATGGTTTGATCCTTAGCTTAACCATCGTCCTCTAGTTAATTCAATTCATAATCCCCTTATTGTTAACTCTGGATTAGAAACTCATGCTACGGTGGCTGCGATTGTTGATGAGTCCGGATGGAATCTTCCCACTTCTAACCACACTGCTGTTATTGCGTTTCGCCACGCTTTTGATCATTCCAGGATACATGATGTCTCTCATCAGGATTAGATATTATGGGATTCTTCTTCTCTTGTTACTACAAGTTCTATCTGGAAATCTATTCGTCGGAGGAGTTACGACGTCAACTGGTATACTTTGGCTTGGAACAAACTTCATGTTCCACGTTTCTCTTTCAGTCTATGGCTTGCTTTTCATAATGGTTTCAAGACTAAGGATGTCCTTATTCGTTATGGTATTAACATTTCTCCCGAATGTCAGCTTTGCTCAAACCACTTTGAAAGTTTCCACCATCTGTTTTTCGAATGCCCTTATTCTTTCTAGGTCTTTTTCTATGTCATGCGTTTCTGCGGGTGGAGAGGGTTTCACAGGGACTGGCATAATATTGTTGAATCTATGCGCCTCTTGCATCTCTCAAAGCTGCGATGTTCCATCCTTTCCCTTGGTCTTGCTGCCACTGTTTACTATATTTGAAGAGAGCGCAATGCTAGGCTTCATGGCGAACTTGCAAGGCCTGCTACTTGTCTTGGCCGTGTTATTATTCATATCATTAAATGTAGGCTTCACACCTCAACCTCCTTTAGGAAAAAAGCTGCTTACTTTTCCCACATGCTGATTACAAATTTACAGTGATGATTTCTTGGGTCTTTGTCAGCTGGCAGTTGTTGGTGGTTAATGTCTGGGTTGTTTTGTCTCTGTTTTGGGTCCGTGTGGTTGGTGCTTCATGGTCTTACTGGCAAATTTGGTGCTCGCTGCTGCTGCTGGGTTGTTTTGTTTGTTGGTTCTGATGTGTTGTTGGGTTTCTTTTGGTCCTGGTTTTCAGTTATGGATGGTACCGATTTGGGCTGTTTTATTTTCAGCTTATTTTGTTGCTGCTACAAATTTTATGATTTTTGGCTGTAGGGTTTCCTTTCCTTGTTATCGTCATTACACAAATGGGTTGCGAGTTATTTTTGGCTGGTGCAGGGGTTTCGCTGGAGATTCATTATGGTCTGTATTCATGGTGCTCCCCGACTGGTTTTGCAGGCAGTTCACTGCTCTTTTTCCGGCTTTCATCAGTTCCTGCGGGTCATGTTGGTTCCAGCACATTCATCTCTTGGGCTGCTTTGTTTATTCGTTTTGGGAGATATTATATTGTTGTTTTGTTCAAATTTGGGCTGCCGGAACAGCCGACAGCTTTGTTGCAGTTCGCCAGCGTTTGGGGTCGCCTGATTTCAGCTGATTGCATTATTTTGTCAGCTGGTTTGTCTAGGATTTTGGGCCACGTGCTTGGTTTTTCCCCTTTAATTATATTGCTTTTCTGACTTGGGGATATTTGGGGGCTCACGATTTTGCATATGGGGTGCCCTACTTTGTGGACTGGTCTGCCATTATTATTTGGGCTAATTGGTTCCGCTGATCAATTTTGTTTAGATCAATTTTTGTTTAGGGTGGTAGTTTTTAAATGATTTTGCTTGGGCATATTCCCTTGTTATCTTTTATAGTCGTGGCATCATAGGGCATGTCCTATGAAGTTTATACTATAATCTGATTGGGGTTTCCCCTTTTGTTTGTACATTCTTTTCTTTTTAATACAATTTAAATTTAATAAAAAAAACATGTGGTAGACACTCTTCCCAAACTTTAATGTTCTTTTTGATAATAGCCCTTAACAATGCAGATAAAGTTCTATTAACTACTTCTGTTTGACCATCAGTTTGTGGGTGACAAGTAGTGGAAAATAACAATTTAGTACCTAACTTACACCACAAGGTCTTCCAAAAATAACTCAAGAACTTAGTATATCTATCAGAAACAATTGTTCTAGGCATACCATGCAATCTAACAATTTCTCTAAAGAACAAATCAGCTACATGAGAAGCGTCATCAGTTTTTTTTTTATTATTATTTAGCAAAAAAAAAAAAATTTTGTATCAAGAGTATTTAATAACACGTACCTTCTCGAAAGAGCATCAACAATAACATTCTCCTTACCTTGCTTGTAACGGATAACATACGGAAATGTCTCAATGAACTCCATCCACCTTGCGTGTCTTTTGTTCAACTTATGTTGTCCCTTCAAGTACTTCCTAGATTCATGATCAGTATGAATCACAAACTCTTTTGGCCAAAGGTAGTGTTGTCACGTCTCCAAAGCTCGAACCAATGCATACAACTCCTTATCATATGTTGGATAATTCAAAGATGCTCCACTCAATTTCTCACTGAAGTATGCTATTGGCTTTCCTTCTTGCATCAACACCGCTCCAATTCCTATACCTGAAGCATCACACTCAATCTCAAAAGTTTTAGCAAAGTTAGGCAAAACAAACAAAGGCGCATTAGTCAATTTATCCTTAATTAAATTAAATGCCTTTTCCTGTTCATCACCTCACTTAAATCCTACACTTTTCTTGATCACTTCAGTCAATGGTGCTGTGATGTCGCTAAAGTTCCGCACAAAGCATCGGTAGAAACTCGCGAGTCCATGAAAACTACGAACTTGACTCACATTTGTCGGACTCGGCCACTCACGGATTGCACGTATCTTCTCATCATCAACTTGTATTCCCTGTGAACTAACAACAAAGCCAAGAAACACAACTTTATCCGTACAAAACGTGCACTTTTCCATGTTAGCAAACAACTTCTCTTTTCTAAGAACATCTAAAACAGATTTTAGATGCAATGCATGTTCTCCCAAGTTTTTGCTATATATCAAAATATCATCAAAATAAACTACCACAAATTTTCCAATGAATGATCGCAAAACATGATTCATCAATCTCATGTAAGTGCTAGGTGCATTAGTTAAACCAAAAGGTTTAACTGTGGCCACGGTACCCCTGGCGCAAGTCGGGTAGCAAAACGCTCTGGTATCGGGCTGGGGAGATTAGTCGACCCGCGGGTCGGAAAATCCACATTAACAAAAAAAAAAGGTAACACTAACCACTCATATAAATCATATTTTATTTTGAAAGTTGTTTTCCATTCATCACCCTCATGCATGCGAATTTGATGATATCCACTTTTTAAATCAATTTTTGAAAATACACAAGACCCATGCAATTCATCTAACATGTCATCTAAACATGGGATGGGATGTCGATACTTTACCGTAATATTGTTTACCGCTCGACAGTCAATGCACATGCGCCATTTCCCATCCTTTTTAGGCACTTAGATCACTGAAACTGCACATGGACTCATGCTCTCTCTTACGAACCCCTTCTCCATAAGTTCGCCAACTTGCTTTTGCAACTCCTTCGTTTCCTCGGGATTGCTCCGATAAGCTGGACGGTTTGGAATGGTTGCACCGGGTACGAAGTCAATTTGATGCTCAATTCCCCGAATAGGTGGTAATCCTTGTGGAAGCTCCTCGGGAAACACATCCTTGTAATCTTGCAAAAGAGATGAAACAACACTAGGCAAAGAAGAATTGTTAGCGTTAGAATTCAAAAGCGCCTCCTTATATCGAAGTATAATCATCGGCTGTTTAGCATCTAAAGCTCGCCTCACATCACTCTTTTTTGCATAGATATTGGTTTTTCGCTCTTCATCTTTTCTTTTCTCTCTTTCTTTTTCTCTCTTATTTTTCCCTTCATTATTTTTTTCCACATTATTTTTCTTTTCTTCACTCTCTTTCCTTTTTTCATGATCTCTCTGCATATGAATTTGATCCTCATGCACCTGTTGTGGCGACATAGGACATAAAGTAACCTTTCTTTTATTGTGAACAAAAGAATATTCATTTGTAAAGCCATCATGCTTCACACGTCTATCAAATTGCCATGGTCGACCAAACAATATGTGACCCGCCTGCATTGGAACCACATCGCACAAAATTTCATCCACATACTTCCCAATATTAAACGGCACCAACACCTGTTTAGTCACTTTAATCTCATTACTATCGTTGAGCCACTGCAATCGATATGGTTGAGAATGTTTGGTTGTGGAAAGTCCTAATTTCTCCACCATAACCGTACTTACCACATTTGTGCAACTACCTCCGTCGATCACGACACAACAAATCTTCCCATTCACAAGGCACCTAGTATGAAATAAATTTTCACGCTGCTCGCCGCTTTCCTCCTTCACTTGTGCACTAAGCACCCTTCTCGTCACCAAAACTTCCCCAAATATTGCAACTTCCTTGTCTTCTATCTCCTCTAATGGTGGCATAGAATCAGTATCACTGTCTTCCTCCTCGATCTCTATTTCACCATTATCAAGTAACAACATTGTCCGCTAATTTGGACATTGACTCGCAATATGGCCCTTGCCTTGACACTTAAAACATTTAATATCACTGTAGACACCCAAATTTTGCACTTCGTATACTAACCTTGACAGGAGGGCAAAGTCGTCAAATGGACCGGCCTGCGAGAGCAAATGACAGGAAAAGTATAGACGCTCGACGCCACCATGACAATGTGCAACCGAAATCGACGTGACAGCAAGGCTATCCGAATTTGGCATTCCCGGAGGGTGTGGCACGCCTCCCAATGATTCTCGGACTGTAAAATACGAGCCTGTCAGCGAAAACCAGCGTCACGGCACGAGAATTGAGGCATAGCATGAAAATTGAGAAGGTCAAGCCAGCCAGCCGCGGATTGATCTACGGCCAAGTGGGTGCGCCAGCACGGAAACCAGGAAATCAGCACTATCAGCTGAGTGCGATGGGAGGTGGGCCAGCCAGCCGCAGATGGATCTGCGGCCAGCCGCAGATCAATCTGCGGCTGGCTCTGGCCAGCCTATTTCAGCCCAGTTTCGTGCAGTATACAGCAGTCAGCAGTTTTGGCGAAAGAAGAAGAAAAACAGCAGCAGTTTTAGCTCGAAAATAGAGAGAAATAGCAAAAATTCTTGTAACAATTGAGAGAAAAAGAGAGGAATTTTCCCTTATTGTGGGATTCAATCAATACATCTCATACTTCACTCAATACACAAGTTTCTACACATTTTTGGTATCATTTGCAAGGTGAAAATCTCCTTATTTTTGCAACTTCTATCATGTCATTTGGTTAGATTAAATTGTAATTTTCAAGAATATTGTTGAACAATCATGGATTAGGGATTATTGGTGAGGGTTCCATTGGAACAAAATTCTTCCTAATAACCCGATGATATCCAATTGGTGAAATTTCTAGCTTGTTCATGGATATATATTAGGCGTAGTTTAATTGATTGTATTTTTAGGATGTGTTAGGCAACCCACATTGTTATTATTGTAGTATTCATTTTGTGAGCGTGTAGTAATCGTGGTTGTGAGCCTAGGAAAGCGACCCCATGGTCCAAATCCGATGATGGACGTTTTTTGATGTAAATAGTAAGAATGGTGTAGCTTCCGTAGTGAATATGTAATCGTCGGGCCTTAAAACGACGCTAAGGCGAGAATCGGGTTTAAGGCCCCGTATTAGTGGAATATGTGATTGTTGGCGTTCGGGGTATTTTGATGGCTTACATGCCCATGAATAGCCCCGACGCATATTTATGCTTGATTAGATTTTGTGACAAAAAAATGATTTCAAGGATTAAACGATGAAGATTTGTTTTATTAAAATCAAAGAAGCCAGGTTATTAGAATCACGAGGTGGAAAATTGGGAATGCTAATGAATGTCGATTCCTATTAAACGTGAAGGCCAAAGAAAATCATTTTCAAACATCATCAAAAATGGCTTTTATGAATGAATGAAATATTTTAGTAAACTTTGTGCATAGGGTTAAAGACATCCTAGAAATTGCCCATCATTTTACGAAGGCAACGTATAGATCTCGATTCCTATTTTGACGAAGGTTTAAAACTCTTGTTTTGCCAAAAACGACACCTAATAAAAACCTCATAGTTTTTGATAATAAAAAATCAAACCTTTTCTCATAAAGCTTTCTCGTGTATGCCGAAAAGACATTCCGAAGCATTCTCAAATTGAAGCACGGCTTTCCCTAAAAATCCAAATGATTCTTTCATACAAACTCACCACAACATTCACATAAGCACACACACACACACACCTGCAGATATACATATTTCATGAATTAAAGGATAGGACAGCATCAAGATTGCGGTAACCGTATTTCACGGAAGTCGAGGGGTGCCTAACACCTTCCCCTCACTTAAGCAAGCCCCCGAACTCCATGAATCTCGATTCGCAGACCAATTAATTCGGAGTCACATATGAGCCAGCGATTTATAAAAAACGAAAACTCGGATGAGTTGGTACATCCATTTCAAATATACCAACTGGCGACTCTGATTAATTGGCTCATCATAAAAGGCGATCTTTCAAAACCCCGTCGACATTAATGCCGACCTTTTCCAAAAATCATGTAATCAAGAAGGCTAAAATTGGAAAAGACTAAAAGGACCCGCGAAACGAGAAAAACCGACGTCGACAGCTGGCGACTCTGCTGGGGATTTTAGAGGGCTTAAGCCGCATTTAAATCTTGACGCTATCCTATCTTTTAAAAAATTCATGAATGTGTATGTGTGTGCGATATTTTGATCTTTTTACCTTTTGTTGTGTGAATGTGTGTTTTGTTCAGTAAATGAATGATTGAATGGAATTGCTTTACGTTAAAGTAATCATTTGCATGCGGTGAGGACGATGAATGTGAATGTATGTTGAGAGAGTACCTCCTCCTGAGGCGAACCTGTCGGTCGCTTATTACTGGACTCGAAGGGGCTGCTCCCCGGAGATGGCTCAGGAAACGCACCACCCAAATCCGCTCCAATCGAAAGGGCTCAGACGAGTAGATTGCGAAGATTTGGGGACCTTCATGCTGAAAAGCCCGTGAGAGTAACCCTAGGATAGGTCAGCCTCAGATTAACCCTACGCAGGAAAAGTCTCTTCATGCCTTTTTGCATTTCACGCATAGTTGTCATGATATTCGCATCCCTTTTGCCAAGAGAAATTACTAACCTCTATGTTTCGCAGGGAACAACTGGGGAACTTAATAAAGCCATGTTTAGCATTTGTCATTGCATTAGAGGACTACTAACTTTCTGTTTTGCAGGGAAAGATTAAAAAACCCCAGAGACATAAATATTTACAGCTTCAGCATGCATCCACATTTTTTTACTCCCCAGGACTAAACTTCGAACTTTGGTTTCTGTAGGATTACTCCTCAAACCCGTTCGCAGTCTAGGAAGGCCCAAAACTCCATATCTGAAATGGCTGATATTCCGTCTACCAATTCCGGTGCCATATCTAGGGAGGAATTTGATGACTTTAAGAAGCAGATGTTAGAAATGGGCATAATGCTAAGAGAGCAGTTGATACCCAGGCAGGAATTACCTAAGGAGGATCCACCTAAGGGCGAACCGGTCGTCCCAAAGGCCATTCCCGTACCAAACAAAACAGTGATTACTATCCCGGAAGAGGGAGATACAGATGACTTGCGGAAGAAAATGAGACAAATGGAAGAGACCATCCAATCCATGAAGGGCATAGGGTCCCTCGGCAGGGTTAACTATTCAGATTTATGTGTCTTCCCCGGAGCCAGATACCCGGAGAAATTCAAAATCCCTGAGTTTGAAAAATACAACGGGAAGGGGGATCCCTACACCCATTTGAAAATATACATTGGAGAACTCGGGTCTTATGCCGAGGACGAAGGGTTGAGAATGCAGCTGTTCCAGAAAAGCTTAACGGGGGAGGCAAGAATTTGGTATGCCCGCCTTGACAACGCCCAAATCCACAACTGGGAGGAATTGGCCCATACCTTCTTAACCCAATACAGCTTTCAGGCCCAGATGGCCCCCGACAGGTATCAAATGACAAAGGTTAAGAAACAACCTAGGGAATCCTTCCGGGAATATGCGCAACGATGGAGGGGCATGGCTGCACAGGTGAACCCCCCGATGAGCGAATCAGAGATGGTGATGACCTTTGTAGACATTCAAGAGGCACCGTATTATGAACGAGTCATCTCGGGGATCGGAAGACCCTTCCCCGAAATGATTAAACATGGAGAGATGGTAGATATGGGGTTGAAATCGGGTAAAATTCGGGATTTTACTGCTTTAGAAACTACTGCCGAGCAAATACAGAATGGAAACTATAGCAGCAGTTCCCGGAGGGTCCAAAAGAAAAAGGAAGAGGATGTCTCCCTAATCCTACAAGGGTCATCCAGAAAAACAGAAAGCCATCTTCCGGTACAGGTGCAAAGGGTAGGGCCATCCCGACAGCCAAACTTCACAGATCAAAGGGCAGAGGGGCGAAGAAGATATGAGGCTTCGCAAAATCGAGTATTCACCCCACTCGGGGAGCCTCTCGAGCGGATTTTGGCGGTATTGATGGCCCAAAAGAAGATAATCAATTTGGCTCCCCCAAGTGACCCGAAGGGAAGGAGATTTGACCCAAGCAAACGGTGCGCCTATCACTCGGGTTCCCCGGGTCATGATACACAAGATTGTTGGACATTGAAACATATAATTCAGAACATGATCGACAATGGGGAAATTGTGGTGGAACAACCAGACTCCCCGAATGTTAAGGCAAATCCCCTGCCAAGACATGATGGAGGGGGAGTCAATGTGACGGAGGCAAGTGAGGCTGGGGGGCCGCCAAGGTTGAACTATGTGCAGAAAATTGAGGAAATGATCAACATGATACATGATCATGGGAGTGCACGGGGAACGCCCATCAGGTTGATGGGGGTAAGTACGAATAGCACGGAGGGACCGGTCAAGTTGACGGCTCCGAGGCCCATCATCCTTGCGGCAAGGCCGCAACTCCCTATCGGTAGTCTAAAGACTGTACCCTGGAATTATGGGGGAATGCCAGAGGAAGCGGCCAGCTGTGCTTCGGTGACGACAAAGGGGAACCCCTTATATCTTCCCGGGCGAGTCCTTGAGAGCCAAAAGAGAAAAAATGAAGAGGTTTCCGAGGAAAGGGCCATAGAATTTTTGAAACGGATGGATCACCCAGAAACAAGAGGGATCCAGATTTTAAATGAGGAGTCAACCCTAACGTCAGTCATGGACTTGGTGTTGTCATCCAGTGAGCATAGTAAAACCCTGACAAAGGTTCTGGAGGAGGCATACGTGCCCAAAGAAATTAGTGAGGAGGTTTTCGGCCAGCTGGTGGGCCACCTATTGGAAAGCGACGCAATATCCTTTGCGGATGAGGACATTCCCAAGGAGGGAAGGGGGCACCGAAAACCGCTACACATTGCGGTAATCTCCTCAGGATATGTCATGAATGGGGTGCTGGTCGACGGGGGATCGGCATTGAATATATGTCCTCTCAGTACGCTAAAAAAAATGAACATCAGTTCCAAGCGCCTACGGGCCAGTCATGTCGTGGTCTGGGCTTTTGACGGATCCCGGAGGGATACCATTGGGGAAATAGAGTTGTCGGTGGAGATAGGGCCCTGTACTTTTGACATCTCTTTCCAAGTTCTTGACATCGCGGCCAGCTACAACCTGCTGTTGGGGAGGCCATGGATACACATGGCCGGGGCAGTTCCCTCCACGCTCCACCAACAAATCAAGCTAATCATCGATGGGAATCTGGTAACAATCTCGGCCGAATGTGATGACCCTTCTCCTCCTAGGAGTGACCTGCCAGTAATCAATGTGGATGAGTCGGCAGCACCTGCCAGCTTTCAAGCACTGGAGATTAGCACTCCCCACTATAAATGCCTGGGAGCTCCAACTGTGAAACCTAGGGTCTCTCCCGAACTTACCTTTGTGGCAAAGGAAATGATAAAAATGAACTTCCAGCCTGGGCAGGGGTTAGGAAGGAGCAATCAGGGAATCACCAAGCCCATTCACCTACCACAGCAGATAGGCAAAGCAGGGTTGGGATACCATGAAGACGCAGCACCGAGACACCGTCGGGGTGCGGCTCCGATTCGACTAGCTGGCAGCCCAGTGACCAAAGTCGACAATGAGCAGGGGATCAGCGAGCCTGTGATTGGGGCAGGGAATGAAGAGTTAACCCCCGCGCGTAATGAGTCAGCCCGGGGGGAAGGTTTCCTGCAGGAGGTCGCAAAGGAGTTTGAAACCAAATGCTACATCCCCGAACAATCAACAAGCAGTAGGGAGGGGACGAATATTATCGCACCACCCGAAGCCCAACAAGTTGTGCCTGTCATCGATTGGGCAGGGTTGATCATTCCTGAAGAGAATAGGAGGGAGGACTCAGGCGACGTAGCCGTAATTATCGGGGAAGTGTCCGATGTAAAGCCCCCTTTCATCCAGCGCATTTCATCTGACCTGACTGTCGACAACTGGACCATGAAACCAGTAATATCCAAAAAAGGGTAAAACCCGACGTCAGGGTGGTGGACCCCAGAGGATGGGGAAATGAAGAAGTTTTATTTTTGTTGTTGTTTTATTTCTGCATAATTATGTCGTTTCTTCGTGTTATTTTGAAAATGCGATCGTCGTGAAAAATGATTTATATATGACAAGTATTTTGTTTCATGTCAGGTGTACCAATTTGAGTAATCCTTGCCTAACAAATGGTCTCTCAAATTTGAATGATGATTATGATTTTGACATTGAGCTGGATTTCGATTTAATGGGCATTGAACAAGACGAGACAGATTACGACGATGCGCCTGACGAGATCAAAGGATGGGTCGAGGACAAACCCAAACCCAACTTGGACCAAACCGTCACCATTGATATTGGAACCCCTGACAAGCCAAAAGAACTCAAGATAGGGACAGACCTTACCCCCAGCCAAAAAGCCGAAGTGACTGAGTTGCTAAAACAATATGAGGATGCCTTTGCCTGGTCTCATGAGGATATGATCGGATTGTCCACCGACATTGTGGTACACCGATTACCCATCAAGGAGGGTTTTCGGCCTGTCAAACAAAAATTAAGAAAGTTGAAACCGGAGTGGAGCCTAAAAGTAAAGGAAGAGATCATCAAGCAGTTCAGGGCGGGAATCATTATGGTATCCACTTACCCGGAATGGCTGTCCAATGTAGTCCCAGTGGCTAAACCTGGAGGAAAAGTAAGGGTATGTGTGGACTACAGAGATCTAAACAAGGCCAGTCTCAAGGATAACTTCCCGGTGCCTTTCATACACATCCTGGTAGATAACACAACCCAGTACGAAATGTACTCTTTTGTGGATTGCTTCGCGGGATATCATCAGATAATGGTGGCAGAGGAAGATCGGGAAAAGACCGCATTCATCACCCCTTGGGGCACTTTCTGCTATAGGCGATTGGCTTTTGGCCTCACAAACGCGGGGGCCACTTATCAAAGAGCCATGATGGCCTTATTCCACGATATGATGCATAAGGAGATAGAGGTCTACGTGGATGACATTATTGTAAAGTCGAGGGAAGAATCTGATCATGTAACCCATCTCAAAAAGCTGTTCGATCGGCTCAGAAAGTATAATTTGAAACTTAATCCAGCCAAGTGTGCTTTCGGAGTGCAGTCGGGTAAGCTCTTGGGTTTCCTGGTTAGTGATCGGGGCATTGAGTTGGACCCAGCAAAGATTAAGGCCATTGTGGATATGCCGGCGCCTCACACAGAGAAGGAGATAAGAGGATTCCTCGGAAGAATAAACTTTATCAGCCGTTTTATATCCCACTTGACGACTACATGTGAGCCCATTTTCAAACTGTTAAGAAAAGGGATTTCCCAAGAATGGAATGAGCAATGTCAAAGGGCTTTTCAGACCATCAAAAAGTAGTTGACGGAGGCCCCAGTGCTGGTACCCCCGAGGGATGAGATCCCTCTGTTTATGTATATATCGGTAAATGCCATCGCGATGGGATGTATGTTGGGACAGAAAAATGAGGCGGGTAAGGAGCAGGCCATCTATTACCTCAGCAAAAGATTTAGCCAATGTGAGCAGAATTACACTCCCATCGAGAAGACCTGTTGTGCTCTAGCCTGGGCTGCAGGGAGATTACAACACTACCTCCATGGGCATACGACGTACCTGATATCAAGAATGGATCCCCTGAAATATATTTTTGAAAGGCCCATGCTGAATTGTCGATTGTCCAGATGGCAGTTAATCTTACAACAGTTTAACATGGTATACGTGACCCAGAAGGCCGTAAAAGGGCAGGGAATTGCAGATCAGTTGGCAGAAACCCCGTCAGGAGGGATGGAGCCGCTAGAAACTCCTCTTCCGGGCGAGGATATATTTTGGGTATCGCACGAAAAATGTGATGACGAGGGACAATTCTGGAAGCTGTATTTTGATGGTGCCATGAATGCCGAGGGGGCAGCAGCCGGAGCGGTCCTAGTCTCTATCACCGGAGAGCAATACCCCGTGGCCACTAAACTTCGTTTCAGCAATTCGAACAACACCGCTGAATACGAGGGCTGTATCTTGGGACTCCGCTTGGCCCGTGACATGGGAGTGAAGAGACTAGCGGTGTTCGGGGATTCAGAATTGGTAATCAGACAGACAATCGGGATATACAACACTAAGGAGCTTCGGTTACTTCCATACCATCGTTGTGTTACCCAGCTGATGCAAGAATTCGAAGATATTGCTTTCCGCCATATTCCCGGGGACGGAACGATTTTGCCGATGCATTGGCAACTCTGGCTTCCTTAATCCACGTAATCAAGAGCAAGGACGTTCCACAGGTTGAGATAGCAGTACAGAATACCCCGGCATACGAGGAGCATGTGGCAGTATTATCAGGCGAGGTGGTTCTACCAAAGCAGCCTTGGTATCACGACATAAGGGAGTATTTGAGGGATAGGTCCATTCCCGACCAGGCGAGTCGAGCTGAGAGGATGAGAATTCCAAGGATGGCGATGAAATTTTATCTGAGCGGGGATTCACTCTACAAGAGGGATGCTGGTTTGGGACTGTTGCAGTGCGTAGATGAAACACAGGCCCGAAAGATTATGAATGAAATACATGGTGGAGTGTGTGGGCCCCATATGAGTGGACCGATGCTGGCCAAAAAGATTTTGAGAACGGGGCATTATTGGTTGACGCTGAAGGCCGATTGCGATGATCATGTCAAACGGTGTTATCAATGTCAGGCGCACGGTAATGTGATCCATACGCCTCCCAATGAACTGCACTGTATGACCTCCCCGTGGCCATTCTCAATGTGGGGAATGGATGTAATCGGACCAATAGAGCCCAAAGCAAGCAATGGACACCGATTCATTTTCGTCATGATCGACTACTTTACCAAATGGGTAGAAGCAGCTTCTTTCCCCAAGGTGACTCAGGAGGTCATCGTCGGGTTCATCAGGAATAATGTCATTTGTCGATACGGGCAGCCTGAGGTTCTGGTCTCTGACAATGCCAGGAATTTAAACAACGCCCTCATGAAGGGACTGTGTGACCAGTTCAAAATCAAGCACCTCAATTCCGTCATTTACCGTCCTAAGATGAATGGGGCAGTGGAGGCTACAAATAAGAACATCAAGAAGATCATGGCAAAAATGTCTGCTAACCATCGGGGATGGCCGGATCTATTACCCCTCACCCTGCTGGCATACCGAACATCAACGCGTACTTCTACGGGGGCAACCCCTTAGGCTTTGGTGTATGGAATGGAGGCTGTTCTACCAGTTGAGGTTGAGATGGCATCCCTCAGAGTAATGATCGATGCTCAGATAAGTGAGGAGGATTGGATGCAAAATCGATACGACCAATTGGCCCTAATTGATGAAAGAAGGGTGGCTGCCGTTTGGCACGGTCAATTATATCAACAAAGGATCTCTCGATCATATGACAAAAGGATAAGACCTCGGAAGTTCAAAGAAAATGATTTGGTGTTGAAAAGAGTCATGCCTTGTCAAGACGAAGCCAAGGGAAAGTTCGCCCCAAACTGGGAGGGGCCGTTTGTGATTAAGAAAGTGTTATCCGGAGGTGCCCTCATATTGCAGGAAATGGATGGTGAGGTATTTCCACAACCCCTCAATTCTGACTCGGTGAAGCGGTTCTATGCTTGAATCATCAGGTCCTTTTTCCTTGAGAGCGAACTACGTAGGACCTGATCTCCGAACCTGTGGGGGTACGTAGGCAGCCATCTCGGCACGGTCCGATCCCTTTTAAAATAATCCTTCCCCTAAAACAAAACCAATCCCCAGTAGCCAGATAAACCTTCCTAAACCCTCAAAACTTTCCTGAAACCAGCCGACCAATCAGTTCCATACCAAATTGATATAACCCTGATCAAACCAAACAGTCAGCCAAAGTCCGAAACTCAATCCAATGAAATCGACAGGGGTACGACAATATCTGTCAATTCTCCATCAAGACTTGAGAAGAGAAAGAAAGCAAAATGTCAGAATCATGATCAACTGGATAAAATGATGATCCAATGAAGGGCAACGATACAACAAAGAGGGAAAATGACTAAATTTAAATACCTGTTTACATATATAAATATTTTTGTTACAAGATTTCCTTTTCAATAACCGATGAAGTTAACATAGTCTATGCAGGAAATAAAACAATCTACAAATCTGCAACTAACTGAAGCAGGATGGATAAGGTGGTGGATAGATCTGAGGCATCAGCATTCCCTGAAATCCGCTGTCCCATCATGTCGATGCGGTCCAACAAGGCAGTGGCTCGGTTGACAGTCCCAGAATGTGCATCTATGACTGTCCTAGCCTGAGAAACAATGGCATCTCTGTCAGCTATGGCCACATCTCTGGCTAGAATAGCAGCATCTCTCTCAGCAATGGTGGCATCCCTCTCAAATTCAATAGCAATCAAGGACAGTCGGATCCGGCTATGTTCAGTGTCCTGACTAGGGGGAGAATCGGCTGAGATCGAATGATATATGGCATCATCTGGGCAGGTCACTCCAGAGTCATCAAAGGTCCCGATCTGACTCACACCAACCACATTCGCATCTCCGCGCAACCATTGCACATAAGCGAATGTCTGGATGGGGCAACTATCATTATACTCGGCCAGGATCCTACGAGGCCAAAGATCATATACCCGCAGTAGATCTCTCTCTGTCTGGGATGATATAGGGAATCGGTAGTCGGCCGCACCCGTGAAGAGGTGGAAATCCTGTGTCTGATCAAACTGCCCCATGACCGCCAGGGGATGATAAGTCGTCACGCCCCTCAAACCAGCAATGGGAATGAAATCCAGGTCGGGCACATGAGTCAAGAAGCTCCTAAAGGAGCAATAACCCGAATAAATCAGGAGATGAAAAGGATCCTCAATAACCGACAGAAATGCTATCCAGGAGGCCGCATCAGTACAGCTCGCAGGACGAAATGAAAACTGCGTGGTTATGTCATGACTGAAGCAAAACCCTTGACGACGGAAATGGCCGATGGGACTAAGATGACTCATGAACCACACATACAACAAAGTCGAGCTCCCTCGGAATACTCTGCCTCGGAAGGACTGACAGTATGATGCTGACATGTAAGTATCCGCCAATATCATGGGAAGAATGGTGTGATCCTCGTGGAGGGCCCTAACGGCCGCAACCACCTGCATGTCCAAATGATCGGGTCCTGCGGGCAAGTACAAAACTGAGACGACACAGGCCATCAGAACGTCTACTCTTGAAGCGCCCCAGCGCTCCTCAGACACAGAAAAATCACCGAGGAAAAGACGAAAACTGGCGGGTGAACCAAATCGGTCGATCAAGAACTGAAGGGGAACCATATGGTCTGATGTGATCACCGGTAACAAGACGGCCCTCCGCAAACCGGTAAAGGTCAAGAACTGACGGCGCATGGAACCAGCCGGGACCCTGGCACAAGGTCTATCCAAAGGCAAGCCTGTGAAGCGAGCATACTCCTCGAGGGTGGGGGTCAGCTCTACTGTCCCTAATCTGAACACTTGACGAGCAGGGGCCCAATATCTCAAAATACCATCCACGAAGCCCGCTGGCACCTGAAAGGTTAATAAGGACCGAGAGTGTCCCAAAAGACCATCTGCGATGACCCTGTCGGCCGGCGATAAACTGTCTAACCAACGGAGGAGGCTGCCAACCAACCCTGTAGGAGGAATGGAATCCAAGCATACCACGACATCTGAGGACGTCATCTGTGAAAAAAATAGTATCAAAAAGACTGTACAGGGGTCATTTTTTATCCATGAATAAAAAGCATGCATCGTATAGACAATAATAAAGCAAATGAATTTCATGGAGATAAAAGATAAAGAACTGTGCATAAATAAATAAATGAGTTCAGTACATAGTGCATGAAATGAAAAATAAATCTAAACAGGTACAGGTACAAAAGCCCTATCCTATCCTGATCTAGATAAAGTCAATCTCATCGATGAAATCGGGGTCCTCGAACTGATCCCCCCGGGTCGTCGAAGTCGAGGGCCCAAAGTTCATGTCGGGGATGTATGGCCGAGCGGTGGCATCAGATGAGCTCGGGCCTGCATCATAGCCCGCACCGTCAGGATCGTAGGCGTAAGCCTCCTCCGGGGTCCGGCCTAACACCCGAAGAAATAGCGACAACTGCTCCACCTGGCGGGTCAAAGTGTCTATCTGCTCAGTATGGGTGGGACTCCGAACGCAGGCTGCCCAGTCAGTCATCATCACCGAGCCGGGGACCATATCCCCGAGGAAGAAGGTAGCCCGGGTCTGGGGACCGATGGTACGAGGTACCCACCAAGTCCTGAAAGCCTCGCTCGTGCTGGGGCCTGTGGAAAGCATCCGACCGTCCTCCCCGGCGAGCATGATCTCCGAGGGCTGAGAATCCAGCGGCCAGAAAGTAGTGAAAGAAAGGGAATGCGGGATGCGGATCTCTCCAGTGACGCATCTGAATGCGCGCTCTCCCAGATACATCACCCAGCCTCCAACACTCTGCAAAGTGAGGCGACGGGTGGAAAGCTCGAACTCCGGGCCGGAAGGATGCCCGTCAGCAAACCCCACAGTCAGATGCTCGGAGAGGTAGGGAATCCAGACGACGTCGGCAGCCGTGATCAACTCCAGCTGAATACGACAATGTGCAAAGCTGCCCGACACGGGGACCTCCTCCAAAGTGCTGTGATGCCACCGTCGACCCCGGGGATAAGTGTCCGGGCCCAGAGTAGTGATAGGCCTCAGACATGGAAGACGCTCGTAAGCCCAGAACTGTGGATAGAAACAAGACAAGGCATGAGTCACTGTCAAATACAGAAAAGAGATGAAATGAAAAGAAATACAGTAAGAGAAAGGAGGAAAGGACTCACCAGCAGAAAGTGGTAGAAACCGAGCCACGCATCAGTCTGTCCCTCTGAGCGTAGACGCAGACCATGGAGGAAATAGGCAAAAGTGAACGACCCCCAATCGTAGTCACCAATCCGGTCTACATCTGGAACAGCCCCTATGACGCTGAAGTGGATGGTAGATGAGTTGTTCCCTAGGAAACAACCCCTCATGATAGTCAGGAACAAGCGCCGTAGCAGGATGTCACGAGTGCCCTGATCCGCTGGGATAGGCTGTGCGTATAGACCTCCGACAGCATCGACAGCTAATGCTCCGGACCGGATACTGCGGGCCTTGAAGACCCGGTCATCGGCAGCAAAGCTCAAAAGAGCGCGGACCTCTGCTGGAGTAATATCGAGGTCCAGAGGGACACGAGACCCGGTGAACTCGATCCCCGTGATATACCGCCAATCCCAAGGGGTCAACACGACCTCACAGTCCAGAAGATGAAGGGACTGGGTCTGATGAAACCACCTCTCGGACAAAGCCCGCATATAACCCCAGGGGCACTGGCGGGGAATGATGGTGAAGAAGTGACGAAAGCCCCAGGAGTCCACCACCGCGCGGTAATCATTGTGCAAGGCCGCGTAAAGGGAGTAAATGTTGAACCAGTTACCCCTCGGCTGGGTAAACTCAGGCACCTGTGAAAATCACCAATGGGTCAGTCTAGATAGAACAGAAATTGAGGAATTGAGAGCAAATTCAGAGCAGAATTGAGTATACCTCATTAGCAACAAGGGATGCCGAGGGATGACGGCTGAGATCCCGACCCAATAGGTCGGGTATCTGGACAGAAGCGCCAGATAAGGCGCGATGAGAGGGGGGAGCTGATGTGCTGGAAGACGGCTCCTCCACCGCAACCTCCGGAGGAACAACCTCCTCAACGTCCGGGTGATCAGGACGGATGACAGACTCCGCCAAGCGACGAGCCTGACGGGTACGAGGAGGAATAGGGGCAGGTGCAGCCCTACGACGGCGAACACCCGAAGTCCGAGAGGCGGAAGAGCTACTGGGCGCATCACGATCCATAGCTGGAATAGAACGGGCGAGAAAGAAGGTAAGTTCCCTTTTAAAATTATGTAATGAATATTCTAAATTTCTAGCCTCGTCATATAATTAATGCAACATGATGCATGGTTATGGTAAAAAAAAAAAAAAAAAAAAAAAAAAAATCGGCAGAGTTCCGTTTGTAAAATGGACATCCCATGCATATCCAAGCATGTTTTTCAAAGAAACTCAGGCCACAACAGATCATATTTGCATTCATATGTGTAAATAAAGCATGTAAAATGCCATAAATGCATGATTTTCTTTCAAAAAGGAGCAAACATATACGTGGGATCGCCTCATGAACATAAAATAGGACTCACACAGTTAATATATAGCATGTATATATGATAGTACATTGCATAGCATTGTAAAGCATACATTTTATCTCTAAACATGCAAATAGTCAAATGTATAGCAAAACATTGACGAAATTGAAAAGTGACCGGTCAAAGTGTTACCTGTAGTGTCTAGATCGATCCTACCGGAGCAGTTTTTGCAGGAAAGTTGAAAAAATCGACAAAAGGCCCTTGCAAACAAGCAAAAATCGAGAGAATCTATGTGAGTTGGAAGTTGAAAGTGACAGATCTGGAAGTGGCGAGCCGCTAATACATCCCGATCTTGGCCGCAGATGTATCTGCGGCTGGCCGTAGATCAATCTGCGGCTGGCCGCAGATCCATCCGCGGCTGGCCCTGGTGGGTTCCACCTTGCTCCCTTGCGGCCATTTGACGTGTTGAGTGAGAAAGATCACGCGATGGGTGTCCGGCGACGAAAACCGGCCCCGACAAGACAATCGACCGGCGACGATAATCGGCGATTACGATTTGGGTGTCCGGCGACGAAAACCGGCCCCGACAAGACAATCGACCGGCGACGATAATCGGCGATTACGATTTGGGTGTCCGACGACGAAAACCGGCCCCGACAAGACAATCGACCGGCGACGATAACCGGCGATTACGATTTGGATGTCCGGCGACGAAAACCGGCTCCGACAAGATAACCAACCGGCGACGATAACCGGGGGTTACGAGATGGGTGTCCGGCGACGAAAACTGGCCCCGACAAGACAATCGACCGGCGACGATAACCGGTGATTACGATTTGGATGTCCGGCGACGAAAACCGGCTCCGACAAGATAACCAACCGGCGACGATAACCGGGGGTTACGAGATGGGTGTCCGGCGATGAAAACCGGCCCCGACAAGACAATCGACCGGCGACGATAACAGGCGATTACGATTTGGATGTCTGGCGACGAAAACTGGCCCCGACACGATAACCGGCGATTACGATTTGGGTGTCCGGCGACGAAAACCGGCCCCGACAAGACAATCGACCGGCGACGATAACCGGCGATTACGATTTGGATGTCCGGCGACGAAAACCGGCTCCGACAAGATAATCAACCGGCGACGATAACCGGGGGTTACGAGATGGGTGTCCGGCGACGAAAACCGGCCCCGACAAGACAATCGACCGGCGACGATAACCGGTGATTACGATTTGGATGTCCGGCGACGAAAACCGGCTCCGACAAGATAACCAACCGGCGACGATAACCGGGGGTTACGCGATGGGTGACCGGCGACGATACCCGGCCCCGACAAGATGATCGACCGGCAACGATAACCGGCGATCACGAGATGGATGTCCGGCGACGAAAACCGGCTCCGACAAGGTAATCAACCGGCGACGATAACCGGGGGTTACGAGATGGGTGACCGGAGACGATACCCGGCCCTGAACGAGATGATAGATTGGAAGAGTGAACCTAACGACCAACAAATACGGTCAGAGGGTTGATGCGTTGACACTCTTTCGAATGTTTGCATGCGCTGCATCTTGTGTTGTACCATAAACTACATGTGTTGCATCGTGTGTGTATTATCATATCTGTGCACTGTCATTCAGACATCGGGTGTCTGTTTCTTTATCCTGTTCATTTCATTTAACATTTCATAAACATGATAAAGAGGGGCAGCTGTAGACACCCAAATTTTGCACTTCGTATACTAACCTTGACAGGAGGGCAAAGTCGTCAAATGGACCGGCCTGCGAGAGCAAATGACAGGAAAAGTATAGACGCTCGACGCCACCATGACAATGTGCAACCGAAATCGACGTGACAGCAAGGCTATCCGAATTTGGCATTCCCGGAGGGTGTGGCACGCCTCCCAATGATTCTCGGACTATAAAATACGAGCCTGTCAGCGAAAACCAGCGTCACGGCACGAGAATCGAGGCATAGCACGAAAATTGAGAAAGTCAAGCCAGCCAGCCGCGGATTGATCTGCGGCCAAGTGGGTGCGCCAGCACGGAAACCAGGAAATCAGCACTATCAGCTGAGTGCGATGGGAGGTGGGCCAGCCAGCCGCAGATGGATCTGCGGCCAGCCGCAGATCAATCTACGGCTGGCTCTGGCCAGCCTATTTCAGCCCAGTTTCGTGCAGTATACAGCAGTCAGCAGTTTTGGCGAAAGAAGAAGAAAAACAGCAGCAGTTTTAGCTCGAAAATAAAGAGAAATAGCAAAAATTCTTGTAACAATTGAGAGAAAAAGAGAGGAATTTTCCCTTATTGTGGAATTCAATCAATACATCTCATACTTCACTCAATACACAAGTTTCTACACATTTTTGGTATCATTTGCAAGGTGAAAATCTCCTTATTTTTGCAACTTCTATCATGTCATTTGGTTAGATTAAATTGTAATTTTCAAGAATATTGTTGAACAATCATGGATTAGGGATTATTGGTGAGGGTTCCATTGGAACAAAATTCTTCCTAATAACCCGATGATATCCAATTGGTGAAATTTCTAGCTTGTTCATGGATATATATTAGGCGTAGTTTAATTGATTGTATTTTTAGGATGTGTTAGGCAACCCACATTGTTATTATTGTAGTATTCATTTTGTGAGCGTGTAGTAATTGTAACGATCGGGAATTTTAGATTTCCTTGTAACCCGAGTTATGTATGAATAAAATGAATTATTATTATTATTATTATTATTATTTTTTTTTATATATTAATCTATAATACGTGTTTAGAATTGTGTTACAGCCTAGAAAATGTGCATATGTTAAATTTTATGTGTTGTTGTGTCGTTAGAGTGAATATATCGATTTTGCAAAAATTCATAAAATCACTATTAGCGGGACCCGCTTCCCGAGGCACTATTCACGAGCACTATTCACACCCAAACTTTTTCGTCTATTTCGATTTTTTATTAATTTAGATGAGGCATATATGCTGAGGAATAATTTTTCCAAGTGTCAGAAATTTTATTGGGGTTGATACGTGATTTAATCTGTATCCGAAATGTATATTATGGGTGTTCCGAATAAATGGACAAATCCCATAATAAATATTTTTGCGTGTTCCAATAATTTATGGGAGTACCCATTATAATTTTGGGTAGAGTTATTTACCAAATTTGGTACAAAAGTGGGAATATTCGGGTATATTTATCTGTATATTCGAATTAATTGGTGAGACATTTAAGCCTCAAACCAATTGGGGGAGGCCACGTGTATATTGAGAGCCAATTGGGGGGAAAAGAATAAACATGCACTGTCGACGCCGGGAGGAATCGCTTAACGCGGGGGTTGTAACCCTTTCCAATTTTAGCCTTTTTATTAGATGATTTTTTGGAAAAGGGTCGGCATTAATGTCGACGGGGTTTTTAAAGATTGTTTTTATGATGAGCCAATTTAATCAGAGTCGCCAGTTGGTATATTTGAAATGGATGTACCAACTCATCCGAGTTTTCGTTTTTTATAAATCGCTGGCTCATATGTGACTCCGAATTAATTGGTCTGCGAATCGAGATTCATAGAGTTCGGGGGCTTGCTTAAGTGAGGGGAAGGTGTTAGGCACCCCTCGACTTCCGTGAAGCACGGTTACCGCAATCTTGATGCTCTCCTATCCTTTAATTCATGAAATGTGTGTGTGCGTGTGTGCGTGTGTGTGTGTGTGCCTATGTAAATGTTATGATGAGTTTGCATAAAAGAATCATTTGGATTATTAGGGAAAATTGTGTTTTTTTCTTTTGAAAATGCCTTAGGATGTCCATCGGTTTTTTAAACGAGAAAGCTTTGCAAGAAAGGGTTGATTTTAGTTGGCAAAACTATGAGATTTTCCTTAGGTGTCGTTTTGGCAAAACAAGAGTTTTAAACCTTCGTAAAAATAGGAATCGAAATCTATACATTGCCTTCATAAAATGATGGGCAACTTCTAGGATATCTTTCACCCTACGCACCAAGATTTAATAAAACGTTATTTTATTTTTATAAAACCATTTTTGTGACATTTGAAAACGACTTTCTTTAGCCTTCTCGTTTAATAGAAATCGACATTCATTAACACCTCCAAATTTTTAGCTACGTGATGCTAACCTCCTAGTTTGCTTGATTTTAAGAAAAAAAAACCTTCATCGTTTAATCTTTGAAATCATTTTTTCGTGTCACAACATCCAATCAAGCATAAACACGCGTCGGGGCTATTCATGGGCATGTAAGCCATCAAAATAACCCCAAACGCCCACAATCACAAGTTTCACTATTTCGGGGCCTTAGACACGATTATCGCCTTGGCGTCGTTTTAAGGCCCGACGATTACATATTTACAATAACGGATACATCCACCCGATTACATACATTCAAAAATGTCCATCATCGGATTTGGACCACGGGGTCGCATTCCTAGGCTCACATCCGAACTTATTGCACAACCGCCAAATGGATATAACGAAAATAAACAACAACGGGATGCCTAACACTCTAGGATATCTTACAATGACGATCGAAATACACTATGAATGATACCATACCATAATAGCTAAGATTTGCACCAAACGGATATCATCGGGCTATTAGGGGGAATTTCATTCCGATGAGACCCTCACTAATAGTCCCTAACCCATGGCTTCACGATAACATATGAGAAAAAACTACATTCAAGGTGATTCGGATGACCAAAAGATTAACAACATGGTATAACAAAATGCTAAGAACAAATGGTTTTTTCACCTTGCAATTAATCCCCACAATATGTATGAATTTGTGTATTGAGTAGAGTGGAAAATATGAGATATAATCTCACAAAATTGGTACAATTCCTCACTCTTTTCACTCTTTTCTCTCCTAATTATTGTTGTTTTCTTGCTGTTTTTTCTTCTTCTCCCGAACTGCTGCTGCTGCTGAGAATCCTCTCCTTTTTTTCTTCCTGTATGCGAACTGGCCTAATATAGCACTGCCAAGGGCAGCCGCAGATCTATCTGCGGCTTGGCCGCAGATATATCTGCGGCTGGCCCTTGGTTCTCCCCCCAGCCGCGCTCGAGTCCCGTGCTGCCTCGAGTTCCGTCCTTGGCCGCGAATTGATCTGCGGCTAACTGTGCTGATTTTCTCGTTTTCCGTGCCTCATCTCGGATTTTCGTGTCGTACCGTTGTTTCCCGCTGACGGGTTTGCGCTCGGCAGTCCGGAAATCGTCGGGAAACGTGCCACGTCATCCGGTAAGCACAGTGATCAGTAACTGACTCTCGACATTCGCTTTTTGTCGTGTCGGCTTCAATATCATCCCGTCGTGGTGGTTTTGAGGGTTCGTCTTTATGTCCACCCTTTATTCTCGTGTGTGTGCCGGGTCAATTGACGATTTTGCCCTCCTGTCAGGGTTAGTATAGGAAATGCAAAAATCGGGTGTCTACAGCTGCCCCTCTTTATCATGTTTATGAAATGATAAATGAAATGAACAGGATAAAGAATAGACACTCGATGCATGAATGACAGTGCACAAGAATGACCATACATACGTGATTTGCTTGGATCTCAGCCCTTCCCAGGGTTGTTGTTGGTTTGGATCTTAGCCCTTCCCAGGGTTTTTAGTTTGGATCTCAGGTTTGCTCACCACTCTGTCGTGGTTCGCTTGGATGCCTTCCCAGGTTTGCTCACCACTCTGTCGCGGTTTGCTTGGATCTCAGCCCTTCCCAGGGTTTGTTGTTTTTTGTCTTTTTTCTTTTTGTGGATATCAGCCCTTCCCAGGGTTGCTCACCATCTTGTTGTGGTTCGCATGGATCTCAGCCCTTCCCAGGGTTTGCTCACCACTCTGTCGCGGTTTGCTTGGATGCCTTCCCCAGGTTTGCTCACCACTCTGTCGCGGTTTGCTTGGATCTCAGCCCTTCCCAGGGTTTGTTGTTTTTTGTCTTTTTTCTTTTTGTGGATATCAGCCCTTCCCAGGGTTGCTCACCATCTTGTTGTGGTTCGCGTGGATCTCAGCCCTTCCCAGGGTTTGCTCACCACTCTGTCGCGGTTTGCTTGGATGCCTTCCCAGGTTTGCTCACCACTCTGTCGCGGTTTGCTTGGATCTCAGCCCTTCCCAGGGTTTGTTGTTTTTTGTCTTTTTTTCTTTTTGTGGATATCAGCCCTTCCCAGGGTTGCTCACCATCTTGTTGTGGTTCGCGTGGATCTCAGCCCTTCCCAGGGTTTGCTCACCACTCCGTCGCGGTTTGCTTGGATGCCTTCCCAGGTTTGCTCACCACTCTGTCGCGGTTTGCTTGGATCTCAGCCCTTCCCAGGGTTTGTTGTTTTTTGTCTTTTTTTTTTTTGTGGATATCAGCCCTTCCCAGGGTTGCTCACCATCTTGTTGTGGTTCGCGTGGATCTCAGCCCTTCCCAGGGTTTGCTCACCACTCTGTCGCGGTTTGCTTGGATGCCTTCCCAGGTTTGCTCACCACTCTGTCGCGGTTTGCTTGGATCTCAGCCCTTCCCAGGGTTTGTTGGATTTTGTCTTTTTTCTTTTTGTGGATATCAGCCCTTCCCAGGGTTGCTCACCATCTTGTTGTGGTTCGCGTGGATCTCAGCCCTTCCCAGGGTTTGCTGTTTTTGTCTTTTTTTCTTTTTGTGGATATCAGCCCTTCCCAGGGTTGCTCACCATCTTGTTGTGGTTCGCGTGGATCTCAGCCCTTCCCAGGGTTTGCTGTTTTTGTCTTTTTTTCTTTTTGTGGATATCAGCCCTTCCCAGGGTTGCTCACCATCTTGTTGTGGTTCGCGTGGATGCCTTCCCAGGTTTCTGTCGGGTCCTTGCCTTGATTCGTCGTGTTCGACGTCCGACTTATTCAGAATTTTGTATTTTATTTTCACATAGCGAGTCATGTATGATGCATGCTTTTCATTCATGGATAGAGAATGACCCCTGTACAGTCTTTTTGATACTATTTTCCACAGCTGTCGTCGCCAGATGCCGTGATATGCTTGGATGTCGATCCTCCCACAGGATTGGTCGGTGGCTTCTCCGCTGATTGGACGGTTTGTCGCCGGTGACAGAGATATGGCAGGTGATCTTCCGGAACGTTCCTGATCCTTATTATTCTTTCCGGTGTCGGCGGGCTTTGCGGAGGGCATTCTGAGCCATTAGGTCCTGTCCGTCCGGTGTTCACGCATCTCGATTACTACCGAGGCTGAGAGGTATGCTGCTCTTGTTGAGAGAGATGCTGCTATTCTGGCCAGGGATGTTGTTCATGCTGATAGAGACGCCATTGTATTGCAGACTAAGGCAATTATAGATGCTCACTCTGAGACCGTTAGCCGAGCGACTGCTTGTTGGATCGCGTCGACATGATGGGGCAGCAGATTGCAGGGAATGTCGATGCCTCAGATCCATCCACCATTTTACCCATCCTGCTTCGATTAGTTTCAGATTTGTAGATCATTTTATTTCCTGCATGGACTATGTCAGTTTCATCGGTTATCAAAAGAGAAACCTTGTAACAAAATGACTTATTTATATAGACAGGTATTTAAATTTAGTCATTTTTCCTTTTTGTCGTATCGTTGCCTTTCATTGGACCCTCATTTTATCCAGCTAACCATGATTTTGATATTTCGCCTTCTTTCTCTTCTCAAGTCTTGATGGGGACCTGTCAGATATTGCCGCATATCCTGTCGATTTCATCGGCTGAGTCTTGGATTCGGGATAACTGCTTGGTTGGGTTAGGGTTAGGTCATTTGAGATGAAACTGATCAGGTGGCTGGTTTCGGGAGAGTTTCGAGTGTATAAGAAGGTTTCCTGGCTGTTGGGAATCAGTTTTGATAGAAGAAAGTGTTATTTGGTAAGGAATGGGACCGTGCCATGATGGCTGCCTACGTACCCCCACAAGTCGGGAGATCAGGTCCTACGTAGTTCGTTCCTTCAAAGAACGAGGAGAAAATGATGAGGGATATATATATATATATATATATATATATATTTTTTTTTTTTATGCATAGAACCGCTTCACCGAGTCGGAATTGAGGGGTTGTGGGAACACCTCCCCATCCATCTCCTGCAGTATGAGGGCTCCTCCGGACAGCACTTTCTTAATCACAAAAGGCCCCTCCCAGTTCGGGGCAAACTTCCCTTTGGCTTCGTCTTGACAAGGCATTACTCTCTTTAACACTAGGTCATTTTCTTTGAATTTTCGAGGTCTTATCTTCTTGTCGTATGATCGGGAGATCCTTTGCTGATATAACTGACCGTGTGCAACACAGCGGCCACCCTCCTTTCATCAATTAGGGCCAATTGGTCATATCGACTTTGCATCCAATCCTCCTCGTTTATCTGAGCATCAATCAAGATTCTGAGGGACGCCATCTCAACCTCAACTGGCAGAACCGCTTCCATTCCGTATACCAGAGCGTACGGGGTTGCCCCTGTAGAAGTACGTACCGACGTTCTGTACGCCAGCAAGGTGAGAGGTAGCAGATCCGGCCATCCCCGATGATTAGCGGACATTTTCGCCATGATCTTCTTGATATTCTTATTTGCAGCCTCCACTGCCCCATTCATCTTAGGACGGTAAATGACAGAATTGAGGTGTTTGATCTTAAACTGGTCGCATAATCCCTTCATGAGGATATTGTTCAAATTCTTGGCATTGTCGGAGACTAAAACCTCAGGTTGCCCGTATCGGCAGATGACATTATTCCTGATGAAACCGACGATGATCTCCTGAGTTACTTTGGGGAAGGAAGCTGCTTCTACCCATTTAGTGAAGTAATCGATCATGACGAAGATGAATCGGTGGCCGTTGCTTGCTTTGGGCTCTATTGGTCCGATCACATCCATACCCCACATTGAGAATGGCCAAGGGGAGGTCATACAGTGCAGTTCATTGGGGGGCGCATGGATAACATTACCGTGCGCCTGGCATTGGTAACACCGTTTGACGTGATCATCACAGTCGGCTTTCAGCGTCAACCAGTAATGCCCCGTTCTCAAAATCTTCTTGGCCAGCATCGGCCCACTCATGTGTGGCCCACACACTCCACCATGTACTTCGTCCATAATCTTTTGGGCCTGTGTTTCATTTACACATCGTAGCAATCCCAAATTGGCATCCCTTTTGTACAGTGAATCTCCGCTCAGATAAAATTTCATTGCCATCTTTTGAATTCTCAACCTCTCCGCTCGGCTGGCTTGGTCGGGAATGGATCTATCCCTCAGATATTCCCTTATGTCGTGATACCAAGGCTGCTTTGGCAGAACCCCCTCGTCCAATAGTACCGCCACGTGCTCCTCGTATGCCGGGGCGTTCTGCACTGCTATCTCCATCTGTGGAACGTCCCTGCTCTTGATTGTGTGGATTAGGGAAGCTAAAGTCGCCAATGCATCGGCGAAATCATTTCGTCCCCGGGGGATATGTCGGAAAGCGATATCTTCGAACTCTTGCATCAGTTGGATAACGCAACGGTGGTATGGAAGCAACCGGAGCTCTTTAGTGTTGTACATCCCGATCGCTTGTCTGATTACCAGCTCCGAATCCCCGAACACCGCTAACCTTTTCACTCCCATGTCACGGGCCAAACGGAGTCCCAAGATACACCCCTCGTATTCAGCGGTGTTGTTCGAGTTACTGAACTGCAATTTAGTGGCTACGGGGTATTGCTCTCCTGTGATAGAGACCAAGACTGCTCCGGCTCCTGCCCCCTCCGCATTCATGGCACCATCAAAATATAATTTCCAGAACTGCCCCTCGTCATCTCCTCTCGCGCGCAAGATCCAGAATACATCTTCGCCCGGCAGAGGAGTGTCTAAAGGCTCCATTCCCCCTGATGGCGCTTCTGCCAATTGATCTGCAATTCCCTGCCCCTTCATGGCTTTCTGAGTTACGTATACAATATCGAACTGCTGTAAGATTAACTGCCATCTTGACAGTCGACAGTTCAGCATGGGTCGTTCAAAGATATATTTTAGGGGATCCATCCTTGATATCAGGTACGTGGTGTGCCCATGGAGATAATGCTGTAATCTCATTGCAGCCCAAGCCAAAGCACAACAGGTCCTTTCGATAGGGGTGTAATTCTGTTCACATCGGCTAAATCTCTTGCTGAGGTAATAAATGGCCTGCTCTTTGCCTGATTCATTCTTCTGCCCCAGCATACAGCCCATCGCAATGTCATTGACTGATATATACATGAATAGAGGGATCTCATCCTTCGGGGATACCAGCACGGGTGATTCCGTCAGCTGCTTCTTAATGATCTGAAAGGCTTCCTGGCATTGCTCATTCCATTCTTGGGAGACATCTTTTCTTAACAGCTTGAAAATTGGCTCGCACGTGGTTGTCAAATGGGAGATGAAGCGGCTGATGAAATTTATTCTTCCTAGAAATCCTCTTATTTCCTTTTCAGTGCGGGGTGCCGGCATATCCACAATGGCCTTAATCTTGGCCGGATCCAACTCGATGCCACGATCACTAACCAGGAATCCCAAGAGTTTGCCCGATTGCACTCCGAAAGCACACTTTGCCGGATTGAGCCTTAAATTATATTTTCTGAGCCGATCAAATAGCTTTTGGAGATGGGTCACATGATCAGATTCTATCTTTGACTTCACGATAATGTCATCCACGTAGACCTCTATCTCCTTGTGCATCATATCGTGGAACAGGGCCATCATAGCTCTTTGATAAGTAGCCCCTGCATTTGTGAGACCGAAAGCCAACCGTCTATAGCAGAAAGTGCCCCAAGGGGTGATGAAGGCTGTTTTCTCCCGGTCCTCCTCTGCCACCATTATCTGATGATACCCCGCAAAGCAATCAACGAAAGAGTACATCTCGTATTGGGCTGTGTTATCCACCAATATGTGTATAAAAGGTACTGGGAAATTATCCTTGAGACTGGCCTTGTTCAGATCTCTATAGTCAACACATACCCTTACCTTTCCTCCAGGCTTAGCCACTGGGACCACATTGGACAACCATTCTGGGTAGGTGGACACCATGATGATTCCAGCCCTGAACTGTTTGATGATCTCCTCCTTTACCTTCAAGCTCCATTCCGGTTTTAGCTTTCTTAGTTTTTGCTTGACGGGCTTGAAACCTTCCTTGATGGGCAGCTGGTGTATCATCACAATGTCGGTGGATAATCCGATCATGTCCTCATGAGACCAGGCGAACACATCCTCATACTGGCGTAGCAATTTGGTCATTTCTACTTTCTGGTTAGGGGTCAGGTCTGTCCCGATCTTGAGCTCTTTGGGTTGGTCAGGGGTTCCGATATTTATGGTGATGGTTTGGTCTAAGTTGGGTTTGGGTTTATCCTCGACCCACCCTTTGATCTCGTCAGGCGCGTCGTCGTAATCTGTCTCGTCCTGCTCAATACCCATTAAATCGAAATCCAGCTCGATATCAAAATCATAGTCATCATTCAAATTTGAGGGATCGCTTGTTAAGCAAGGAATACTCAAATTGTTACACCTGCCATTGATAAAAAATTCTTTCATATATATAATTCATCTTTCCACAATGGTTGCTCTTAAAATAACATGACAAACTAACATAGTTATGCAAAATATAAAATAAAGAACCAAAACTGGTAGACATTCATCCCCCACTCTCCGGGGTCTACCACCCCGACACCGTGCTTTACCCTTGTCTGGATATTATTGGCTCCACCGTCCAGTTATCGGTGGTCAGATCAGTCGGGATGCGACATATGACAGGCGGCTGCGCACCAGAGACTTCCTTGACGATTACCGCCACATCGTATCGGTCCTCCCTCATAGCCTTGTTAGGGATAACTAACCCTGCCCAATCGATGACAGGCATACTCTGTTGGGCTCCCGACGTTGTGGCCGTATCCTTCCCCTCTCCAATGTTTATTGATGGTCCAGAGATATAGCATTTGGTTTCGAACTGCTGCATGACCTCCCGTAGGAAACTCTTCCTTTTGACTGCCTCATCGTCCGCAGGAGTCAAATCTTTACCTTCTAATTCGGACACGGGCTTGTCCGTTCCTTGTTCATTATGGTCCCTCGGCATTAGGACTCCAGTCGATCGAAATGGGGCTTCCCTTTGAGAGTGGTTCCGCTCTATGCCTCCATGATATCCCAACCCTGCCCTGCCTGTCTGGTTTGGGCAGTTGAATAGGCGTGGAAATTCCTTGGCTGTCTTTTCCCAACCCCTGCCCAGGTTGAAACTTCATCTTCATCATTTCTCTAGCAACGAAGGTGAGCTCAGGGGAGGCTTTCGATTTTATGGCTGGGGCTCCCAGACCTCTATAGTGGGGGGAGCTGATTTCCAGTGCTTGAAAACTGGCAGGCGCCGCGGATTCGTCCACATTGATTACTGGCAGACCAATCTTGGACGGGAAAGGGTCATTACGCTCTGCGGAGATTGTTACCAGATTCCCGCTGACGATGAACTTGATTTGTTGGTGTAGTGTAGAGGGAACTGCCCCGGCCATATGTATCCATGGTCTTCCCAATAACATGTTATAACTGGCCGAGATATCCAATACCTGAAAGGAAATATCGAAAGTACACGGCCCTATCTCCACGGGCAACTCTATTTCTCCCAACGTATCCTTCCGGGATCCATCGAAGGCTCGCACCACCACGTGACTGGCCCGCAAGCGCTTGGGATTAATGTTCATTTTTCTCAGTGTACTGAGGGGACAAATATTCAGTGCTGATCCCCCATCAATCAATACCCCATTCATGACATACCCTGATGAGATCACTGCGATGTGTAGCGGTCTCCGATGCCCCCTTCCCTCTTTCGGGATATCATCATCTGTGAATGATAGCACATTGTTCTCTAGCAGATGGTCCACTAGGCGGCCGAAACTTTCTTGGCTAATTGTCTTGGGAATGTGAGCCTCCCCTAGGATTTTGGCCAAGATTCTGCAGTGGTCGCTGGACGATAACACCAAATCCATGATCGACGTTAGAGTCGATTCCTCGCTCACCGTCCTGATCCCCCTTACTTCAGGATGATCCATCTTTTCCAAGAACTCCACGGCTTTCTCCTCGGATATCCTCTCGTTCTCCTTTCTCTGACTCTTGAGGACTCTTCCAGGAAGATACAAGGGATTCCCCTTTGATGTTACGGAAGCACAACTGGCCGCCTCCTCTAATACACCCCCGTAGTTCCACGGTACTGTTTTTAGATTGCAAACAGGGATCTGTGGTCTTGCTGCGATGATGAGAGGTTTTGGAGCCGCTAACTTGATAGGCCCCCCTGTGATACTCCGGCTTGCACCCGTCAACCTAATCGGTGCCCCTTGCATATTCTCCTGACTACCCGTCATGCCAACCATCTCATAAATCCCTGTTATATAATTTCGCCTTGGCGGTCCTTCGGTTTCGATGGCTTCCACCATATTGACCCCTCCCCCATCATGCTTCGGCAGGGGATTGATTTTAACATTTGGCGGCTCGGGCTGTTCCACCACGATCTCCTCGCTATCAATCATGTTTTGAATTATGTGTTTCAGCGTCCAACATTCCTGAGTGTCATGACCCGGGGAACCCGAATGATATGCACACTTTTTACTGGGGTCAAATTTTCTTCCCTTCGGGTCACATGGAGGTGCCAAATCGACAATCTTCCCCTGTGATATCAATATTGCCAAAATTTGCTCAAGAGGATCCCCAAGCGGGGTAAATACCCGCCTCTGTGTGGTCTCAAACCTCCTTCGTCCGTCCGTTCTGGGATTATCAAAATTGGGTTGCCGGGGCGGCCCAAATCTCTGTATTTGTACAGGAGGGCTATTCTCCACTTTCCTGGATGATCCCTGCAGCACGAGAGAGACATCTTCCTCTTTTCGCTTTTGGGGCCTGCGGGAAGTATTTGCCATAATTCCCACTTTGGATTTGTTCCGCAGCCGTTTCAAGAGCTGTGAAGTCCCGGATTTTACCCGATTTCAACCCCATATCCACCATTTCTCCGTGTTTTATTATCATCTCGGCGAAAGGTCTTCCAATCCCTGATATGACCCGCTCATAATAAGGTGCTTCCTGTATATCCACAAAGGTCATCACCATCTCTGACTCACTCATTGGAGGATTCACTTGTGCGGCCATACCCCTCCATCGTTGGGCATAGTCCTGAAGGTTTCCCTTGGTTGCTTCTTGATTTTTGTCATTTGATATCTATCAGGGGCCATCTGTGCCTGAAAGCTATACTGTGTCAGAAAGGTATGGGCCAGCTCCTCCCAATTATGAATCCGGGCATTATCGAGACGGGCATACCAGATCCTCGCCTCCCCCGTCAAGCTTTTCTGGAATAATTGCATCCTTAATCCTTCGTCTTCCGCATAGGACCCCAGTTCTCCAATATATATTTTCAGGTGAGTGTAAGGATCCCCTTTCCCATTGTATTTCTCGAATTCGGGGATCTTAAATTTCTCTGGATATCTGGTTCCGGGGAAGACACACAAATCTGCATAATTAACCCTACCCAAGGAGCCCATGCCCTTTAGAGATTGGATGGTCTCCTCCATCTGCTTCATTTTCCTGCGAAGGTCATCAGTATCTCCCTCCTCTGGAATTGTGATTACTGTCTTGTTGAGGGCAGGAATGACCTTTGGGAGGATCGGCTCGTCCTTAAGCTGATGTTGGTTATTTTTAAATAGGATTGCATCATCCTTAGGAGGATTCTGGTCACCCCCTAGCGGTGGTACATTGTGCGGTCCCTGGTTTGACGGATCCTGTCTGATTAAGAACTGCTCTTTTAGCATTGTGGCCATTTCCATCATCTGCTTCCTAAAGTCATCAAACTCTTCTCGAGATACAGAACTATGATTGGGGAGATCAGCCATTTCAGAGTTAGAGACCTGGGCTTTCTTAGACTGCGAACGGGTTTATGAGGAGCAATCCTGCAGGCAAACGGTTCGAAGTTTCAGTCTTGGGCAATGAAAGGATGCGGATGCATGCTAAAGCTGTAAAAATTTTTTGTGTTTTGGGTTTTTTTTTAATCTTTCCCTGCAAAAGAGAAAGTTAGTAGTCTTTTAGTGCAATAACAAATGCTAAACATGACTTTATTATGCTTCCCCAGCTGTTTCCTGCAAAACATGGAGGTCAGTATTCTCTTTTGACAACAGGGGGAGGTTTATATGAAATGGGATCATGACATTTTATACGCTTGAACGTAAAAAGGGCATGAAGAGACTTTTCCTGCGTTGGGTTTATCAGAGGCTGACCTACCCTAGGGTTACTCTCACGGGCTTTTCGGCATGAAGGTTCCCAAATCTTCGCAATCTACTCGTTTGAGCCCTTTCGATTGGAGCGGATTTGAGTGGTGCGTTTCCTGAGCCATCTCCGGGGAGCAGCCCCATCGAGTCCAGTAATAAGCAACCGACGGGTTCGCCTCAGGAGGAGGTACTCTCTCAACATACATTCACATTCATCGTCCTCACCGCATGCAAATGATTACTTTGAAATAAAGAAAAACCCATTCATTCATTCATTCATTGGACAACAACACACATCCGCACAACAATAATCAAAACACGTCAAAAATATCGCACGTAAACACACATTCTTGAATTCTTAAAGGATAGGGAAGCATCAAGATTTTAATGCGGCTTAAGCCCTCTAATGTCCCCAGCAGAGTCGCCAGCTGTCGACGCCGGGAGGAATCGCTTAACGCGGGGTTGTAACCCTTTCCAATTTTAGCCTTTTTATTAGATGATTTTTTGGAAAAGGGTCGGCATTAATGTCGACGGGGTTTTTAAAGATTGTTTTTATGATGAGCCAATTTAATCAGAGTCGCCAGTTGGTATATTTGAAATGGATGTACCAACTCATCCGAGTTTTCGTTTTTTATAAATCGCTGGCTCATATGTGACTCCGAATTAATTGGTCTGCGAATCGAGATTCATAGAGTTCGGGGGCTTGCTTAAGTGAGGGGAAGGTGTTAGGCACCCCTCGACTTCCGTGAAGCACGGTTACCGCAATCTTGATGCTCTCCTATCCTTTAATTCATGAAATGTGTGTGTGTGCGTGTGTGCGTGTGTGTGTGTGTGCCTATGTAAATGTTATGATGAGTTTGCATAAAAGAATCATTTGGATTATTAGGGAAAATTGTGTTTTTTTCTTTTGAAAATGCCTTAGGATGTCCATCGGTTTTAAACGAGAAAGCTTTGCAAGAAAGGGTTGATTTTAGTTGGCAAAACTATGAGATTTTCCTTAGGTGTCGTTTTGGCAAAACAAGAGTTTTAAACCTTCGTAAAAATAGGAATCGAAATCTATACATTGCCTTCATAAAATGATGGGCAACTTCTAGGATATCTTTCACCCTACGCACCAAGATTTAATAAAACGTTATTTTATTTTTATAAAACCATTTTTGTGACATTTGAAAACGACTTTCTTTAGCCTTCTCGTTTAATAGAAATCGACATTCATTAACACCTCCAAATTTTTAGCTACGTGATGCTAACCTCCTAGTTTGCTTGATTTTAAGAAAAAAAAACCTTCATCGTTTAATCTTTGAAATCATTTTTTCGTGTGTCACAACATCCAATCAAGCATAAACACGCGTCGGGGCTATTCATGGGCATGTAAGCCATCAAAATAACCCCAAACGCCCACAATCACAAGTTTCACTATTTCGGGGCCTTAGACACGATTATCGCCTTGGCGTCGTTTTAAGGCCCGACGATTACATATTTACAATAACGGATACATCCACCCGATTACATACATTCAAAAAACGTCCATCATCGGATTTGGACCACGGGGTCGCATTCCTAGGCTCACATCCGAACTTATTGCACAACCGCCAAATGGATATAACGAAAATAAACAACAACGGGATGCCTAACACTCTAGGATATCTTACAATGACGATCGAAATACACTATGAATGATACCATACCATAATAGCTAAGATTTGCACCAAACGGATATCATCGGGCTATTAGGGGGAATTTCATTCCGATGAGACCCTCACTAATAGTCCCTAACCCATGGCTTCACGATAACATATGAGAAAAAACTACATTCAAGGTGATTCGGATGACCAAAAGATTAACAACATGGTATAACAAAATGCTAAGAAACAAATGGTTTTTTCACCTTGCAATTAATCCCCACAATATGTATGAATTTGTGTATTGAGTAGAGTGGAAAATATGAGATATAATCTCACAAAAATTGGTACAATTCCTCACTCTTTTCACTCTTTTCTCTCCTAATTATTGCTGTTTTCTTGCTGTTTTTTCTTCTTCTCCCGAACTGCTGCTGCTGCTGAATCCTCTCCTTTTTTTCTTCCTGTATGCGAACTGGCCTAATATAGCACTGCCAAGGGCAGCCGCAGATCTATCTGCGGCTGGCCGCAGATATATCTGCGGCTGGCCCTTGGTTCTCCCCCCAGCCGCGCTCGAGTCCCGTGCTGCCTCGAGTTCCGTCCTTGGCCGCGAATTGATCTGCGGCTAACTGTGCTGATTTTCTCGTTTTCCGTGCCTCATCTCGATTTTCGTGTCGTACCGTTGTTTCCCGCTGACGGGTTTGCGCTCGGCAGTCCAGAAATCGTCGGGAAACGTGCCACGTCATCCGGGTAAGCACAGTGATCAGTAACTGACTCTCGACATTCGCTTTTTGTCGTGTCGGCTTCAATATCATCCCGTCGTGGTGGTTTTGAGGGTTCGTCTTTATGTCCACCCTTTATTCTCGTGTGCCGGGTCAATTGACGATTTTGCCCTCCTGTCAGGGTTAGTATAGGAAATGCAAAAATCGGGTGTCTACATGCACAGTACACCATATATGGGAATGTTAACTTCACAAAGCATGCTCCTCAAATTCATTTTCAAGAGCTCGGGCATCCCATTTTCTGCATATCAAAACATTCCTTCCGAAGCCACCTTAAACCTCCCATCAGCTCATCTTCTTTCTCCTTCAAACCATCAGCATACTTCCCATTTGCAAGTAAGGAGAGAGTTACAGAGAGCTACGTAGAGAGAAAGAAAGGGAAATATAGAAGAAGAATAAGCAAGCTACGGAAAGAAGAAGAAAAGCAAGGAAGGAGGAGAAAGGAGAGAAGGGCACCAAGAGGAAGGAGAGCAACACTCTAGCAACCATTTCACCCTACACGAAGCTAGCAACAAGAAGGTAACCATGAACCACGACCATTTCTTCTCCACTTGAAGCTTTCATGAGTTTTTACGCTTACATGCTTGAGGGTTGGATTTTCGCTAATTTTTTTTGTTGATTGGTTGTGTTGAATCTATCATGGAGGTTCTTAAGAAGCTATATAAACCATAAACACCCTCAAAGTGGAACAAAAACAAGTAAAGATCCGAACCTTGGCTTAAAGGATGAACTTTGGACATTTTTGGACTTTTGGACATTCGGACTGTTAGAGGACTGTAAAGCCTTGATGGTGTGATTATTTTGATTGTTTGTTATTGGAATATTGTACTTCTATCAGTTGTGAAGATATACCAATTTGAATGAACCAAAATGATGCTAAAATGAAGTCACAGTAGCCATTTGTGTGAGATATTTCATGGTTGCGAAAAACAGAGCATGCAGTTTATGTTTTAGCTCAGGATTTGGTCATGTTAATGATTATGGGTCGTCTTGAATTTGTGACATGTTGTAGCCTTGTGTCTTAGGAATCCATAGAGTCCGTAAGGGATGAAATTGATCGAGTGTAGGGGGAGATATAGCAGCTGGAGCAAGGCAAGGTATGACTGTGTCGCTGCTTGCAGGAACAGCAGTTCGCTACTGCAACTGCTACTGCATGGCGACTGGACCGGGTCGGGTCGGGCCGGACCGGGTCGGGTCGGGCCGGATCGGGTCGGACCCAGTAAAATTTTCCCGCGAGTCTAAAACTTATATTTTTGTACAAAATGATTAAAAACGCTTATATCTTGTTAAAGCTTTATGTGCTTAATTTATACCCGTGTCGAACTAAACGATGTTGTCCTAAGGCGTAAATTGAATTAACGGATTACAAATTACGCTTGGATTTCCAGGGGGCGCTGCCCCCCCGACCCCCGCCAGCTCACCGGCGACCCCCGACTGGGTAAGCGTAGTGGCAATCAATGTATTTTAATGATGTGATGACTGTAATGAACCTAGTTCTTTTGTGACAAATATTTATGACGATTTTAATAAACTATGTAGGATATTTTGTTGACGGACGATTAACGTCAAGTATTAACGCACGTACAAGGCAAGTTTCCTAACTCATACAACTCCTATTTAATTGTGCGAGGTTTCCTTACTCGATTCATTTATTGGGCAAGTGTCGAATTCATTTATCTATCGAGCAAATATTATTTATTGAGCAAGCTTATTGAGCTTCTTGACTCCGTTCAAATTACTTATCAATTTAGCAATTAATGTGCTAGTATTCATACTTCTATTCAAGTATTGCAATGAAAGCCCATTTCATGCAATGTTATATATTGTGTGATTCCAAAGATTATGAATTTTTATTCATTCAAGATATTTTTAAATGCTATCATGCATGTTGTTGAACCTTAAAGTTCTTTATTCCATAGACTGTTTAAAAGCTATGTCAAGGCTAATTGTTTCAGCTAGACACTTATTGATTTGGTTACTAAAGCGAGGTTAAAGTCCTCCAACTATTATATTTGTTAAGTAAAATTGTCCGATCAAATTGTTTTGGTCTGGACTCCCATGTAAAAGCTGAGTGGAACAACCCTCACAGCAGGGGAAATTGTATAAACGTCGGGAAACCGACACGCGCGTAAATGGAAAATGTAAGGCTTATGCATAACGCCAGGTATTTTAGGCTGATCACCTATTGTACCAGTTTTGTGGATTATCGGATGAATTTCCAGTAATTCTAGAATAGAGTTCTGTGCCTTGGTGCACCCTCAGTATTGAATAGTTCCCTTCTTTGGGAAACTTTGAAATCCTTGAATACTTCAGAAATCCTTCGGTCCTTAGTGGCCACTATAACGGTGATGAAAGAAGTTGTTTATTTCCTTGTGTTAGCTAAATTTTTACTCCTGAGAGCTATAAAGTTATTCATGTGATTATTCACTGCTATTATACTTGCGGGGCAATTTGTTGCTCACCCTTGCTTTCCTTAAAACATTTCAGTTAGTGCGGCACGTGGCGAGAGCTCAGGAAAAGATAAGGGAAAGGAGAAAGCTACGGAGTAGTTGTATTTTGTTGTTCTAGAATTACCGTTTATATTAAGACATATTTACCCTTTTGTATTATGTTATGTTTTGTATTAGTATTGGTTTCGAGACTTGGGACAGGTTTATTTATGTTATATCAATGTAAATATTCCTTTATTCCGCTTTAAGTTATCGATTGTATAATTCTTGTTTTAGATAGTGGCGAACCAGGTCCGTGGCTCAGGTGACCCGGATTTGGGGGCGTCACAGGTTGGTATCAAAGCCTTAGGTTATAAACCTTTAGAGAGAGGACTTTAGGCTATAACCTTAGGAAGTGTATAGAGAATAAGAGCAGACAAAACTCTTGTAGAGTTTTACGTGACAAAGATTTATCTTAGAGAGCTTGTAGTGATATAAGATATATCTTCATTCCATACAATGAACTTATATTTTGTTGAAAGACTAATAAGAGTTTGCTTGTTTGTGGTTGTGCTTGTAGGATGTCAAACACAGGAGAACCTAGTAGAGTCGCAGAAGAGGAGCCACGTGACATCCATGTGGTGTCCGAGACACTGCTGATGGTTGAGCCTATTCTAGCTATTGCCCCTGCTGAGGAGGAACCCGAGTTGGAGTCTGACCCGGAGGATGACCCAGAAGAGGAATGGGAGGAGGTGCCCCCTATTGACACCACATTTTTGATGGAGATGTTGGACGAACGTACTGACCGCGTTCTCGAACAAGCAAATAGGATCCATGGGTTGGAGAGTGAAGCCCGAGAGCAACGGGCCAGGATTCAGGGACTAGAAGGCGAGGTCCAGGAGGGTAAGAACCAGATCCAGGAATTAGAGACGGATGTGCAAGGGCATCTAGGGGCGTCCACACAATTGGCAGTCATGCTGCATCACCTCTTGGCGAGGAATGCAGAATTGGCAGGAAAGTTGGAGCAGTCAGAGCATCGGGGAGTTAAATTGCAAATGGATAATGAGATTTTGAAGAACCAGTTAGGTAGGGAGGTGGCAAACCGTGTCCGGATCAAGGAACAACGGGATGATGCCGTAGAACGAGCTGATGACCTGGAGGGTGAAGTGAGGAGGGGTAAGAGAAAGATGAACCGGATGGGATATGCTTTTCACTCGGCTATGGGCAGGTGGATAGATGGTGTGTACCACTACCCAACTGAAGAGGGACAGACTCGTCACACCCTGAGTCGAGGCTTGATGATCCATATGGGCCATAGGGAGTATGACAACGCTGTGGAGCGCGGTATGCTCGGATAGGTTGTTTAACTTATGTGCCTAGCAGTTTGTAATCTTGATTATGTTAATCCCAACATTTTGCTGCATGTGTGGGATAGTATTGTAAGACTGTAACTTGTATGCTTATTTTAGGGGAGTATGTCGGTGAACCCCTCACCATTTTGTTGTATCAAGGAACGTTTGATGACATCTATAGTAGTACGCTATAGCATAGTCATGTATGTTGTAATAGTTGTTAGCACTAAATGCAATCGTTATTACTATATATGTTGTCTACTTGTAGTACTCATAATGAAATGATGACATTAAATTTTCTTACGTTAAGCAGAGAATGCCACCTAGACGTAACATACGAGCCCCACCACCAACACCCGAGGGATCGGTTAATAATCAAAGAATTCCGGTGGACCCCATGCAACGGTTAGCGGATATACTGGAGAGAATGACCCAAGGGAGAAATACGGGACCCGTGGATCCCCATCCCCCGGTAGCTCCCATAACAAATTTCAAAGACTTCAAGAGCGTTGGACCCCCAGAGTTTAAGGGAACAACTGATCCGATTGAAGCCCAGTCTTGGGTGAAGGAAATGGAAAAGGCTTTCGTCATTGCACGCGTGAGGGATGACCAGAAAACAGTATTTGCCACGTATATGATGAAAGGAGAAGCAAATTATTGGTGGGAGGCTAACGAACAACGAGCAGGCGAAGGAGTGATATCATGGGACAAGTTTAAGGAATTATTCTTCGAGAACTATTTCCCAAAAAGCATGGAAAGGCAAATAGTGGTGAAATTCCTAGAGCTCAAGCAGGGAGACATGACGGTGGCTCAGTACGCCGCCAAATTCAATGAACTTGCGCGTTTTGCACCGCTTCACGTAAGTACTGAAGAGTTGAAGACGCAAAGGTTCGAACAAGGGCTGAAACCGTGGTTGTATAATAAGGTAGCTGTCCTCCAGATCGAGACTTTTAGTGCGCTGCTGGAAAAAGCCATCATCGCCGAAGGAGGGATTGAGGCCCTAAATCAACACAAGAAAAAATAAGAAGAGTGGAGGGGACTACCGTGGAGGTGGCAGTAGCGGTAGCGGTGGAAGCAATTCGGGAAAGAGAAAATGGGACGGTGGTAACAACAGCAACAACAGTGCCAACACTCATCAGGCAGGGAATAGTCAAGGAGGATTTAAGAAGAAGATTGAAGCGTGTTCAAAATGTGGGAAAAATCACAAGGGTGAGTGCTGGAAGGGACGTAATGTCTGCTACAACTGCAACCAGGAAGGGCATATAGCACCGCATTGCCCAAACCCAAAGAAGAATCGTGGATGCTATTCTTGTGGGTCAATGGAGCATCAGTTCAGAGACTGTCCGAAGAAGGGAAGCAGTGGTGGAAGCGGCAACCGAGGAGGAGGCAGCAAACTGATGATTGGGAGTCCGACTCTGCCGAACCGCACCCCTGCCCGAACATTCAACATGACTGTCCAGGATGCAGTGATTGCTAAGGACGTGGTGTCAGGTATTATCCCAATCAATAATATAAATGCTTGTGTATTATTCGATTCGGGTGCTACCTGTTCTTTTGTGTCTGAAAATTTGGTTAAGCGGTTAAATTTACCCCAAGAACGGTTAGAAAATCCGTTGAGCATAGAAATTGCGAATAATGAGGTAATTCCTGTACAGTTCATTCTTCGTAATTGTTACGCTGAGATTAGGGGATTTAATTTTCGCGTGGATTTGATCCCAATAAGGTTGGGAGAGTTCGATGTAATATTGGGAATGGACTGGTTGTACGAGCATGCGGCAATCATTGACTGTCAGAAGAAAAGTGTGAACCTTCGGACCCCGAACCGGTCGAGGGTAATATTTTATGGTGGCACATCGCTAAGACGTTCATATTGTCTTACGATGATGCAGGCCAGGAAATTGTTAAAGAAAGGTTGTGAAGGTTATTTAGCCTATATTTTAGATACGAAGAAAGAAGGTGTGGATATTAAAAATATACCGGTAGTAAGAGAGTTTCCAGATGTGTTTCCAAGTGATTTACCCGGTCTTCCGCCAGACAGGGAAATTGAATTTGCGATAGACTTAGCGCCGGGGACTGCACCAATTTCGAAGGCTCCGTATCGTATGGCACCGGTAGAGATGAAGGAATTGTTGATACAACTTCAAGAACTGCTGGACAATGGGTATATTCAGCCAAGTGTGTCCCCATGGGGAGCACCCGTTTTGTTTGTCAAGAAGAAGGACGGATCAATGAGACTCTGTATCGACTATCGGGAGTTGAACAAATCAACGATCAAGAATAAGTACCCATTGCCATGAATCGACGACTTGTTCGATCAACTAAAGGGAGCCAAACACTTCTCGAAGATAGATTTGAGGACCGGGTATCATCAGCTAAAAGTAAGGAAGGAAGATGTACCTAAAACTGCGTTTCGGACAAGATATGGTCACTACGAGTTTTTGGTGATGTCTTTCGGTTTGACTAACGCACCGGTAGCATTCATGGACTTGATGAACCGAATTCTGAAGCCGTACTTAGATAAGTTCGTAGTAGTTTTCATCGATGACATTTTGATTTATTCAAAGACCGAAGAAGAGCACGCCGAACATCTGAGCGAAGTACTGGAGACACTGAGAAGGGAAAAGTTTTACGCGAAATTTTCTAAGTGCGAATTCTGGATGGAAAAGGTACAATTTTTAGGGCATATGATCGACAAGGACGGTATCTCAGTGGACCCTGCGAAGGTGGAGGCAGTTAGTAACTGGGAGCAACCGAAGACACCGACAGAAGTACGAAGTTTCTTAGGGTTAGCCGGGTACTATCGAAGATTTATCCAAGATTTTTCCAAAATAGCAACCCCATTGACCAATCTAACGAGGAAGACGGTGAAATTTGTGTGGTCTGAAAAGTGCGAAGACAGTTTTCAGGAATTGAAAAAGCGGTTAAGTGAGGCGCCTGTATTGTCCTTACCAGACGATACGGGAGGTTTTGTAGTGTATAGTGATGCATCACATAAGGGTCTTGGCTGTGTGTTAATGCAACACGGCAAGGTTATTGCGTATGCGTCACGACAATTGAAGGATTATGAGAAGCGATACCCTACCCCATGACTTGGAGTTAGCGGCTGTCGTTTTTGCATTGAAGATTTGGAGACACTACCTTTATGGGGAGAAATGTGAGATATACACGGACCATAAGAGTCTGAAATATATTTTCACACAAAAGGAGCTAAACATGCGACAGAGGAGGTGGTTGGAATTAATCAAAGATTATGACTGTGAAATTCTTTATCACCCAGGGAAGGCAAACATAGTAGCAGATGCATTGAGCAGAAAGGGGAATGAGAAATTATGCATGTTGACAACTCACGGGGAGCTAATACGGGAAATGGCGAGACTGGAGATCGAGGTGAAAAGTCCGACAGAGGCGGCAGAGAGGTTATTCGTAATTGAGGCTCGTCCGACATTACTCGACAAAGTGAAAGAAGCACAGGAAAAGGATGAAGAATGTGAAAGGATACAGAAAAGGATCGCAGAAAATGGGGAAGAGAAAATTTCGAATGGATAAAGATGGTATCTTAAGATACGAGGAACGAGTGTGGGTGCCGGCCGTGACTGAATTAAGAGATGAGATCTTACATGAAGCACATAATTCAGCATATTCTGTTCACCCAGGAAGCACAAAAATGTATCGGGATCTTCGTCAATATTTTTGGTGGCCCAACATGAAGCGGGACGTAGCAGAGTGGCGTCAGCAAGTGTCTCACCTGTCAACAGGTCAAAGCGGAACATCAGAGACCGAGTGGGTTACTTCAGCCACTAAATATACCAGAATGGAAATGGGAGCACATCACCATGGATTTCGTGGTAGGACTTCCAGTTACACAAAAAGGTTGTGATGCCATTTGGGTTATCGTAGACCGATTGACAAAATCAGCACACTTTCTACCGATAAAAATCCGATTCAATTTAAACCAGTTAGCCAAGTTGTATATAAAGGAGATTGTTTCGCGACATGGAGTGCCAGTGTCAATTGTCTCAGATCGAGATCCACGCTTCACATCAAATTTTTGGAGAAGCTTGCAAGAGAGAATGGGAACACAGTTGCGACTAAGTACTGCTTACCATCCTCAAACTGACGGACAGAGCGAACGAACGATACAGACGCTAGAAGACATGCTTAGAGCTTGTGTGATGGATTTCAAAGGGAATTGGGATGACCACTTACCACTTGTGGAATTCGCTTATAACAACAGCTATCATGCAAGTATCGGTATGCCACCGTATGAAGCCCTCTACGGGAGGAAGTGCAGAACACCGTTAAGTTGGGATGAGGTCGGCGAACGAAGACTGTTGGGACCAGAGTTGGTGCAACAGACAGCCGAAGTGGTCAAGGTGATCAGGGCAAGACTAGTTGCAGCCCAGGACCGACAAAAGAAGTATGCTGATCAACATCGCCAGACGAGAGACTTCGATGTCGGCAACTACGTGTTTCTGAAAGTGTCTCCCTGGAAAGGGAAGATACGTTTTGGGAAGAAGGGAAAGTTGAGCCCAAGGTTCGTAGGACCGTTCGAAGTATTGAGAAGAGTGGGTGAAGTGGCGTATGAGGTAGCCTTGCCTCCTGAACTGGAGCATGTCCACAACGTGTTTCACGTCTCAGTGTTACGACCATACAAACCCGATTACAAACACGTGATATCCTATGAGCCCGTTCATTTAGAGAAGGATCTTACGTACGAAGAAAATTCCTATTCAGATAATTGATAGGAAGGAGCAAGTATTAAGAAATAAGGTTATACCTTCTGTGAAGGTAGTTTGGCGGAACCACAATGCTGAGGAGGCTACATGGGAATTGGAAGATAAGATGAAGGAGAATTACCCTCAACTTTTTGTTTAACCTTGTACGGTGATTCTGGGGACAGAATCCTTATAAGGGGGGGAGAATGTAACGATCGGGAATTTTAGATTTCCTTGTAACCCGAGTTATGTATGAATAAAATGAATTATTATTATTATTATTTTTTTTTTATATATTAATCTATAATACGTGTTTAGAATTGTGTTACAGCCTAGAAAATGTGCATATGTTAAATTTTATGTGTTGTTGTGTCGTTAGAGTGAATATATCGATTTTGCAAAAATTCATAAAATCACTATTAGCGGGACCCGCTTCCCGAGGCACTATTCACGAGCACTATTCACACCCAAACTTTTTCGTCTATTTCGATTTTTTATTAATTTAGATGAGGCATATATGCTGAGGAATAATTTTTCCAAGTGTCAGAAATTTTATTGGGGTTGATACGTGATTTAATCTGTATCCGAAATGTATATTATGGGTGTTCCGAATAAATGGACAAATCCCATAATAAATATTTTTGCGTGTTCCAATAATTTATGGGAGTACCCATTATAATTTTGGGTAGAGTTATTTACCAAATTTGGTACAAAAGTGGGAATATTCGGGTATATTTATCTGTATATTCGAATTAATTGGTGAGACATTTAAGCCTCAAACCAATTGGGGGAGGCCACGTGTATATTGAGAGCCAATTGGGGGGAAAAGAATAAACATGCACAGTACACCATATATGGGAATGTTAACTTCACAAAGCATGCTCCTCAAATTCATTTTCAAGAGCTCGGGCATCCCATTTTCTGCATATCAAAACATTCCTTCCGAAGCCACCTTAAACCTCCCATCAGCTCATCTTCTTTCTCCTTCAAACCATCAGCATACTTCCCATTTGCAAGTAAGGAGAGAGTTACAGAGAGCTACGTAGAGAGAGAGAAAGGGAAATATAGAAGAAGAATAAGCAAGCTACGGAAAGAAGAAGAAAAGCAAGGAAGGAGGAGAAAGGAGAGAAGGGCACCAAGAGGAAGGAGAGCAGCACTCTAGCAACCATTTCACCCTACACGAAGCTAGCAACAAGAAGGTAACCATGAACCACGACCATTTCTTCTCCACTTGAAGCTTTCATGAGTTTTTACGCTTACATGCTTGAGGGTTGGATTTTCGCTAATTTTTTTTGTTGATTGGTTGTGTTGAATCTATCATGGAGGTTCTTAAGAAGCTATATAAACCATAAACACCCTCAAAGTGGAACAAAAACAAGTAAAGATCCGAACCTTGGCTTAAAGGATGAACTTTGGACATTTTTGGACTTTTAGACATTCGGACTGTTAGAGGACTGTAAAGCCTTGATGGTGTGATTATTTTGATTGTTTGTTATTGGAATATTGTACTTCTATCAGTTGTGAAGATATACCAATTTGAATGAACCAAAATGATGCTAAAATGAAGTCACAGTAGCCATTTGTGTGAGATATTTCATGGTTGCAAAAAACAGAGCATGCAGTTTATGTTTTAGCTCAGGATTTGGTCATGTTAATGATTATGGGTCGTCTTGAATTTGTGACATGTTGTAGCCTTGTGTCTTAGGAATCCATAGAGTCCGTAAGGGATGAAATTGATCGAGTGTAGGGGGAGATATAGCAGCTGGAGCAAGGCAAGGTATGACTGTGTCGCTGCTTGCAAGAACAGCAGTTCGCTACTGCAACTGCTACTGCATGGCGACTGGACTGGGTCGGGTCGGGCCGGACCGGGTCGGGTCGGGCCGGATCGGGTCGGACCCAGTAAAATTTTCCCGCGAGTCTAAAACTTATATTTTTGTACAAAATGATTAAAAACGCTTATATCTTGTTAAAGCTTTATGTGCTTAATTTATACCCGTGTCGAACTAAACGATGTTGTCCTAAGGCGTAAATTGAATTAACGGATTACAAATTACGCTTGGATTTCCAGGGGGCGCTGCCCCCCCGACCCCCGCCAGACCCCCGACTGGGTAAGCGTAGTGGCAATCAATGTATTTTAATGATGTGATGACTGTAATGAACCTAGTTCTTTTGTGACAAATATTTATGACGATTTTAATAAACTATGTAGGATATTTTGTTGACGGACGATTAACGTCAAGTATTAACGCACGTACAAGGCAAGTTTCCTAACTCATACAACTCCTATTTAATTGTGCGAGGTTTCCTTACTCGATTCATTTATTGGGCAAGTGTCGAATTCATTTATCTATCGAGCAAATATTATTTATTGAGCAAGCTTATTGAGCTTCTTGACTCCGTTCAAATTACTTATCAATTTAGCAATTAATGTGCTAGTATTCATACTTCTATTCAAGTATTGCAATGAAAGCCCATTTCATGCAATGTTATATATTGTGTGATTCCAAAGATTATGAATTTTTATTCATTCAAGATATTTTTAAATGCTATCATGCATGTTGTTGAACCTTAAAGTTCTTTATTCCATAGACTGTTTTAAAAGCTATGTCAAGGCTAATTGTTTCAGCTAGACACTTATTGATTTGGTTACTAAAGCGAGGTTAAAGTCCTCCAACTATTATATTTGTTAAGTAAAATTGTCCGATCAAATTGTTTTGGTCTGGACTCCCATGTAAAGTTGAGTGGAACAACCCTCACAGCAGGGGAAATTGTATAAACGTCGGGAAACCGACACGCGCGTAAATGGAAAATGTAAGGCTTATGCATAACGCCAGGTATTTTAGGCTGATCACCTATTGTACCAGTTTTGTGGATTATCGGATGAATTTCCAGTAATTCTAGAATAGAGTTCTGTGCCTTGGTGCACCCTCAGTATTGAATAGTTCCCTTCTTTGGGAAACTTTGAAATCCTTGAATACTTCAGAAATCCTTCGGTCCTTAGTGGCCACTATAACGGTGATGAAAGAAGTTGTTTATTTCCTTGTGTTAGCTAAATTTTTACTCCTGAGAGCTATAAAGTTATTCATGTGATTATTCACTGCTATTATACTTGCGGGGCAATTTGTTGCTCACCCTTGCTTTCCTTAAAACATTTCAGTTAGTGCGGCACGTGGCGAGAGCTCAGGAAAAGATAAGGGAAAGGAGAAAGCTACGGAGTAGTTGTATTTTGTTGTTCTAGAATTACCGTTTGTATTAAGACATATTTACCCTTTTGTATTATGTTATGTTTTGTATTAGTATTGGTTTCGAGACTTGGGACAGGTTTATTTATGTTATATCAATGTAAATATTCCTTTATTCCGCTTTAAGTTATCGATTGTATAATTCTTGTTTTAGATAGTGGCGAACCAGGTCCGTGGCTCAGGTGACCCGGATTTGGGGGCGTCACAGTAATCGTGGTTGTGAGCCTAGGAAAGCGACCCCATGGTCCAAATCCGATGATGGACGTTTTTTGATGTAAATAGTAAGAATGGTGTAGCTTCCGTAGTGAATTTGTAATCGTCGGGCCTTAAAACGACGCTAAGGCGAGAATCGGGTTTAAGGCCCCGTATTAGTGGAATATGTGATTGTTGGCGTTCGGGGTATTTTGATGGCTTACATGCCCATGAATAGCCCCGACGCATATTTATGCTTGATTAGATTTTGTGACAAAAAAATGATTTCAAGGATTAAACGATGAAGATTTGTTTTATTAAAATCAAAGAAGCCAGGTTATTAGAATCACGAGGTGGAAAATTGGGAATGCTAATGAATGTCGATTCCTATTAAACGTGAAGGCCAAAGAAAATCATTTTCAAACATCATCAAAAATGGCTTTTATGAATGAATGAAATATTTTAGTAAACTTTGTGCATAGGGTTAAAGACATCCTAGAAATTGCCCATCATTTTACGAAGGCAACGTATAGATCTCGATTCCTATTTTGACGAAGGTTTAAAACTCTTGTTTTGCCAAAAAGGACACCTAATAAAAACCTCATAGTTTTTGATAATAAAAAATCAAACCTTTTCTCATAAAGCTTTCTCGTGTATGCCGAAAAGACATTCCGAAGCATTCTCAAATTGAAGCACGGCTTTCCCTAAAAATCCAAATGATTCTTTCATACAAACTCACCACAACATTCACATAAGCACACACACACACACACCTGCAGATATACATATTTCATGAATTAAAGGATAGGACAGCATCAAGATTGCGGTAACCGTATTTCACGGAAGTCGAGGGGTGCCTAACACCTTCCCCTCACTTAAACAAGCCCCCGAACTCCATGAATCTCGATTCGCAGACCAATTAATTCCGAGTCACATATGAGCCAGCGATTTATAAAAAACGAAAACTCGGATGAGTTGGTACATCCATTTCAAATATACCAACTGGCGACTCTGATTAATTGGCTCATCATAAAAGGCGATCTTTCAAAACCCCGTCGACATTAATGCCGACCTTTTCCAAAAATCATGTAATCAAGAAGGCTAAAATTGGAAAAGACTAAAAGGACCCGCGAAACGAGAAAAACCGGCGTCGACAATCACGATTACGACTAAAAGAAGGTAGTTCAGTTTTACCTTGCGTTCCACAGTTAGTCATGTCTGGTTTAAACTCCACCTTGGGCTTGACTACAGTTGGTTTCTCCTCTCGCCTACCCGCATTAGATTTCCATGATGATCCCGAATTAGGTATCGATCGTTGGTTACCTCTCCTCTTAAGGTGTTTCTCAATCTTGATAGCCATGTGTACCATATCCTTCAATACCACGTAATGTTGTTGAAAGTAGTATACACACAAGCCAATCATATTTGATATGATGTAGCATATACTTTGTAATCTTATTCATTTATTAATAAAGGAATTGATTTTCTTAAAAGGCATTTTATATTATCTACATAGTGCTGTTATATTAAATGTGATAAACCCATAGTTTTGAGCAATGCTTTTAGAATCATGATGGTGATCATGCTAATGAGATCTAAATTCAAGATAGCTCACAAACTAAAATTGTTCCTAATCGTTGGATTACTAAATTGGGGATTAGTGAATCCGGATAGATTAGTACATACGTTGCTTGCTCTTATGAAGAGGATGATTGATCTCATAATCATTTGTGTGGAGACACTAAAGCAAGTATGTAGGTGCTTATTGGAGAATAAGTTCACTGAACGTGACTCGCTAAGGAATACCTAATGGAGTTTTACTCGGCTGTCAATAGGAATTCCTCTAGTGATAGTAGTAAAAGTGATCCTTGGACTTGAGATCATCATAGTATCTTGTGTATGATGAGTTATACTTTGACATGTCCCTTAAGACCTTGTGGGTATATCAAAGGGTATGATTGGGTATAATTAGTTATACATGGAGATAGGTGAATGATCAACAAAGAATCTACCTCGTCTAGTAAAAGATGTGAATGTCCTATGTGATTCGATAAATGATAACTCAGTAGTCCTTGGCCAAGGCAGAATGAAATTAGAAAGGAGTTTCTAATTTGCATTATTTAGAGTTGTGCATTTGGGAATCGAAATACATATAATTAAATAAAATAAGACTTGACAGAAATTCCATGTCTTATATTTAATTGGGACATTGTATGTTAGAAGGATTGAATTGTACGGTAACTATTTACTCAAAGGTTCTTTTGTGATTAATGTTGAAATCTATATTATCTGGAAAGTCGTTGATCGCTAAGGGGGCTTACCCTTATTGTAGAATAAATATTATTTATTTAAATGAATTAAATAGTTTAATTTATTTATTTAAATAAGATTAGAATTGTTCTAATTGATTTATTCACAACCGGTTTAATATGGAGAACCTAAAGGGTCACACCGCAAAAGAAAAATATTTATTTAAGAAGTAAATGGCATAATTGTAATAATAAGTTAAGTGTATTTAATTTACTCTATGGAGATAGAATAAATTAAATAGCTTAATATTTATTATTTAATATTTTAGAAATATTAAATATAAATTAATAAGAGGAGTCTTATTATTATTATTACTTTTACTATTATTTAATTCCAAATAGGGATTGGGAATTAATTAATAGAAGTACTCTCCATGGATTCCTAATTGGATTAGGAGCATTATTAATTAAAGGAGTTTGATTATAATACAAACCCTAATCCTAAATAGTTTAGGGAAGGGCTATTCCTACATCTATAAATAAGAGGGGTCTTATCATAGATTAGGGTTACACACTCTTGCATTAGATTGTGGAGAGCAATTTCTATAGAGATAGAAACTAGGGTTTTGCCAAATACCCAACTTCTTGAATACTTGTTCTTCCTTGGTGGATCACCTCTAGAGGCCAAACACTTGGGTGGCTAACGTTGATCAAAGGAAGGAATCACACCGTAGCATTCGAGGAGAACACGAAGGACTAGGAGTTGAACTTGTACCCGAGGAAGCTTTGTTCTACGAGGGTATAATTCTTATTCTCTTTCTCTTTCGTTTATATCGTTAATTGAGCACATAGATTGATCTTGGTGATGGTTTGTATAAAATTTTAAAATCTGATTTTATCGCGCTTCCGCACTATTTATGTAATTTGATTGCATGTTCGCGTTATATACAAACCTAACAATGGTATCAAAGCCTAATCTTGTGCTAATTATCGATATTGATGATTCCATGTATGCTTGATATGCGATTGGATCGAAATTTTTGGGCAGAATAAAATTTTTTCTGAATCAGCGACACGGCGCAGCTGCGCCGCCTCCAGTTCATTTTGGAGCGTAGCTGCGCCGAAACCCAGAATCGTTTTTTTCTGGGGAACGGCGCAGCTGCGCCGCCTCCAGTTCATTCTGGAGCGCAGCTGCGCGCCGGTAAGCAGAATCTGAAAAATATTTTTTTTTTCTTCAATTAAAATAAATGGTTTATTTAATTGATATAAGTTTAAAATAAAGAGTTTATTTTATCTGGAATAGGATTTCAGATTGCTAAAATTAAAGGAGTTTAATTTGGATTTGGTTTTTGATTAAAATAAAAGAGTTTATTTTGTTTCAAAACTAAATATTAGCAAAACGTTTGCCCATTAATTGATATCAATGCATATATGGAATGGATTTATTATTCATGAGATGAATGTTATTTATTGATACATATAGAGATATGTATGATAATAAATAGGGATTGATTATGGACGATTGACCAATGTGTGATTGGATTTATTTTAGTGGATGCTTGAATGTATGGGTTTTTATAAATGGGGTCTGCGTACCTCGTCTTCTCTAATTTTTCTTAATGTCAATTCTATCTCCCTCCTATGTACTTCCCCTTGACTGCTGATTAAGGTTTCTATTTATTGTAAATAGCTTTTGTAATAGGACTAGTTAGAATTAATTTTTGAAGAATTGGAGACAAAGGAGCAAGGAGCGCTTGAAGACCCGTTTGTAATGGAGCCCGGGTTTAAATGTAATAGTTATATTTAAATTTATTCTTGCACCCTAGGTTTGACCTTTTGGTTCACTTGGTGGCTCTAGTGAACCAAACTAGAATAAAAGTCCATAATCAATCCGGGTAGAATATAGTATTCTATATGTGCATGCTTATTATATATATTATATATTATCCAACATGCTTCGCATGTAAAATAATATGACGCGTATTTTATATATATATGTGCATGCGCGCTAAACAAGATGAGACTAATAATAATAAACCCCTCAAAGAAATTATATTAAGTCCTAAGCGTTCAAAGATATTTGGAATATCGAACGTCGCCTTCTAGCATGGTAAAGCAATAGAGTATTAAATGTTTAATATGAGTTTGTTGTGTCACCACAAGGCAAGTATTAAATATTTAAGATGTTGCTTTATCACATTTGATGCTTATAAATAGACTGAACGATGCTGTTTTGTTGTGTCACCACAAGGACAGTGTTTTTCTTTCGAATATATGGAAGTGCTAGGTTGGACTTAACTTGGATAATTTTGATTCGGATGTGTCACCACTTGATCAAAATAATCTAAGAGGCAAAATAAAAGGAGTTACATAGTGATGTAATTGACAATAGTTGTCTACCTATTTAATTATATATCGCTTGTTGTGTCACCACAAGGCTATATACATTTGAAATGGGATCCTTAATCTCACTAGCAAATCTTTAATTAGAATTGCCGAACTATATAATGAGGGTAATATAGTTTGATGAAAATAGTGGGAGATACCAATTTAAAATAAAGACCTAATTTATTTTGGTAATTAATTAAATGAATGTATGCTAAAATGTTGTCTATTTCACATGCAGAATTTAAAAATGTCAAACTCACTATCACTGCGTAGCATACTTGATGCTAACAAACTGACCGGACCGAATTACACGGACTGATTAAGGAATCTGAGAATTGTTCTCACTGCTGAAAAGATTTCTTATGTCCTAAATTTGCCAGTCCCTGCAAGTGTTGCAGAAACAGCCTCTGAGGAAGAGATTGCTACTTTTAGAAAGTGGCAAGATGATGCAATCTTGGCTCAATGCATCATGCTCGCATCCATGAGTAACGAGCTTCAGCGTCAGCATGAAACTATGGATGCTCCTACTATATTGCTGCACCTCAAAGAGTTGTATGGTGAGCAAAGTAGGACTGCTAGATATCAGATATCTAAGGAGCTCTTCCGATCTCGTATGACCGAGGGCACTGCTGTTGAGACTCATGTCCTTAAGATGATCAATCTGATTGAACAACTTGGACAACTTGGGTTCGTGATGGATGGGGAGTTAAGCCAAGATTTGATCTTGCAGTCACTCCCGGACACCTTCTCACAATTTGTTGTGAATTTTCACATGAATAAGTTGGACGTCAGCTTGCCTGAGTTACTTAACATGCTGAAAACTGCTGAAGGTCACTTCTCATCCAACAAGAACCAAGTCTTACTAGTGGATGATTCTTCCAAGAAAAGGAAGAGGCCCAAGGTATCTTCTGAAAAGAAGAAAAACAAGAAGGCTAAGGGTAAGGCAAAGAAAAAGGATAATAATAAGAAACCTGATCCAGATAGCAAAGGAATTTGCTACCATTGCAATAAGCCGGGACATTGGAAGAGGAACTGCAAGGAGTATCTTGCGGGCCAAAAGAAGCTTGGAGAAGCTTCGACTTCTGATCTAGGTTTGTTCATGATTGAAATTAATTTTTCTGAAAGTCAAAATTCTACTTGGGTATTGGATACCGGCTGTAGTTCTCACATATGTAATAATATGCAGGGACTAAGCAGAAGTAGGAAGCTGAACAAGGATGAAGTCGTCCTACGAGTTGGAAATGGAGCAAAGGTTGCTGCATTGGCTGTAGGGACTTATTGTTTAGCACTGCCTTCGGGCAAGTTCATTAGTTTAAATAACTGTTATTATGTTCCAACACTCATTAGAAACATTATTTCAATTTCTGTATTGGATATGGATGGTTTTGATATTATAATAAAGAACAACTGTTGTTCTATTTATAATAAAAATGTTTTATATAGTGTTGGCAATTTACTGAATGGACTTTATATACTTGACTTGCATGAAAATATACTTCAAATTGAACAAACTAAGAAAAGAAAAAGAGATGATGTTAATTATACCTTTATGTGGCACTGTAGACTCGGTCATATCAATGAAACAAGATTATCTAAGTTGCATAAAGATGGGCTTTTAGAGCTATCTGATTACGAATCATATCCAACTTGTGAATCTTGTCTCATGGGTAAGATGACTAAATCCCCTTTTAGTGGAAAAGGAGAAAGAGTTACAGAGTTGTTAGCGTTGGTACACACAGACGTTTGTGGACCTATGACAACGAATGCATGAGGAGGGTATTCTTATTTTATTACTTTCACTGATGATCATTCTAGATTTGGATATGTGTATTTAATGAAATACAAATCTGAATCGTTTGAAAAGTTCAAAGAATTCAAAAGTGAAGTAGAGAAACAAACTGGTAAGAGTATTAAGATTCTTCGATCGGATCGAGGAGGGGAATACTTGACCAATGAGTTTCTCAATTGTCTCAAAGAAAATGGTATAATCTCACAATGGACTCCACCAGGGACGCCACAGTTGAATGGTGTATCTGAAAGGAGAAATCGAACATTGTTGGACATGGTTCGATCCATGATGAGCTTTACCGACCTTCCAGTATCCTTCTGGGGTTATGCCCTAGAATCGGCTGCATACCTACTTAACAAGGTACCTACCAAATCCGTCCCAAAGACTCCATATGAGATATGGACAGGGAGGAAACCAAATCTTAAGCATGTTAAGACTTGGGGTTGTCCAGCTTATATCAAAAGGTTTGAGCATGATAAGCTGAAGACTAGATCCGACAAATGTAGATTCGTGGGATACCCTAAAGAAACATCAGGGTATTATTTCTATCATCCTACTGATCAAAAGGTGTTTGTAGCAAAACACGCTGCCTTCTTGGAAAAGGAGTTTATCCTCGAAGGGGTCAGTGGGAGTAAGATATATCTTGAAGAAGTTCAAGAACCACAAAATACTACGGATCAAAGTCAGGTACCTGACCAAGTAGAAGAACCTATTGTACCACTACCTATTCGTAAATCTGGAAGAGTACCGAAGATACCTGAGAGGTATGGATTCATCATAGAGGATGATGATGAGGTACGCATCATAGAAGATGATGATCCATTGACTTACGAAGAGGCTATGAGTAGTGAAGACTCAGAGAAATGGCTAGGAGCCATGAAATCCGAGATGGACTCCATGTATGAAAACCAAGTATGGACTTTGGTTTCACCACCTGAGGGCATTAAGCCTATTGGGTGTAAATGGGTCTTTAAGAGAAAGACTGGGGCAGATGTCAAGGTAGAGACCTATAAGGCCCGACTGGTTGCAAAAGGTTTCAAACAAAGACAAGGAGTTGACTATGATGAAACCTTCTCACCAGTAGCTATGCTCAAGTCCATTCGGATTTTGCTTGCAATTGCAGCTTATTATGACTACAAGATCTGGCAAATGGACGTGAAAACGGCCTTCCTCAATGGAGAGCTTGAGGAGAATGTATATATGATACAGCCAGAGGGTTTTGTTTCAACGGTTGGAACAAACCAAGTCTGTAAGCTACAACGATCCATTTATGGATTGAAGCAAGCTTCTCGAAGGTGGAACATCCGTTTTGATGAGATAATCAAAAGGTTTGATTTTATCAAGAACGAGGATGAACCATGTGTGTACAAGAAGGTTAGTGGGAGCGCTATATCATTCCTTGTATTATATGTTGATGATATATTACTGATAGGGAATGATGTTCCTATGCTACAGTCGATCAAAATTTGGTTATCTAAACACTTCTCCATGAAGGACTTGGGTGAGGCATCCTATATTTTGGGGATAAAGATCTATAGAGATAGATCTAAAAGGATGCTGGGCTTGACCCAAGGAAAGTACATTGACTCGATGCTAAAGAAGTTTAGCATGGAAGATTCCAAGAGAGGTCTCATGCCGATGAGCCATGGAATACATCTCTCCAAGAAACAGGCCCCAAAGACACCTGAGGAGAGAGACCGTATGAGTAAGATTCCTTATGCTTCCGCAATAGGATCTATCATGTACGGTATGATATGTACTAGACCAGATGTCGCTCATAGCACTTAGTGTAACCAGCAGATATCAGTCGAATCCAGGAGAAGAGCACTGGAAGGCAGTGAAAAACATCCTAAAGTACTTGAGAAGAACTAAGGATGTATTTCTTGTCTACGGTGGGTCTGAATTGAAACTAGAGGGCTATACAGACTCAAGTTTTCAAACGGACCAAGATGACAGTAAATCCGTTTCAGGGTACGTGTTTACCTTAAACGGTGGCGCAGTGAGTTGGAAGAGTTCCAAGCAGCAAACAGTTGCTGATTCGGTGACAGAGGCAGAGTACATAGCTGCAAGTGAAGCTGCAAAGGAAGCTGTTTGGATGAAGAAGTTCATAACTGAACTTGGAGTGGTTCCTAGCATTAGAGGAGCAGTACCTTTATTCTGTGACAACAACGGAGCTGTTGCGCAGGCTAAGGAACCCAGGTCTCATCAGAAATCCAAACACGTGTTGCGGCTGTTTCATTTGATTAGAGAGATCATTGAAAGAGGAGATGTCACCCTGGAGCGTGTGGACTCTCAAGACAACATTGTAGATCCATTTACTAAAGCTTTAACACAACAGCAGTTTGATCGTCACTTAGAGAAGATGGGTATTAGATACCATGGCGATTGGCTTTAGTGCAAGTGGGAGATTGAAAGTAGTATGCACACAAGCCAATCATATTTGATATGATGTAGCATATACTTTGTAATCTTATTCATTTATTAATAAAGGAATTGATTTTCTTAAAATGCATTTTATATTATCTACATAGTGCTGTTATATTAAATGTGATAAACTCATAGTTTTGAGCAATGCTTTTAGAATCATGATGGTGATCATGCTAATGAGATCTAAATTCAAGATAGCTCACAAACTAAAATTGTTCCTAATCGTTGGATTACTAAATTGGTGATTAGTGAATCCGGATAGATTAGTACATACGTTGCTTGCTCTTATGAAGAGGATGATTGATCTCATAATCATTTGTGTGGAGACACTAAAGCAAGTATGTAGGTGCTTATTGGAGAATAAGTTCACTGAACGTGACTCGCTAAGGAATACCTAATGGAGTTTTACTCGGCTGTCAATAGGAATTCCTCTAGTGATAGTAGTACAAGTGATCCTTGGACTTGAGATCATCATAGTATCTTGTGTATGATGAGTTATACTTTGACATGTCCCTTAAGACCTTGTGGGTATATCAAAGGGTATGATTGGGTATAATTAGTTATACATGGAGATAGGTGAATGATCAACAAAGAATCTACCTCGTCTAGTAAAAGATGTGAATGTCCTATGTGATTCGATAAATGATAACTCAGTAGTCCTTGGCCAAGGCAGAATGAAATTAGAAAGGAGTTTCTAATTTGCATTATTTAGAGTTGTGCATTTGGGAATCGAAATACATATAATTAAATAAAATAAGACTTGACAGAAATTCCATGTCTTATATTTAATTGGGACATTGTATGTTAGAAGGATTGAATTGTACGGTAACTATTTACTCAAAGGTTCTTTTGTGATTAATGTTGAAATCTATATTATCTGGAAAGTCGTTGATCGCTAAGGGGGCTTACCCTTATTGTAGAATAAATATTATTTATTTAAATGAATTAAATAGTTTAATTTATTTATTTAAATAAGATTAGAATTGTTCTAATTGATTTATTCACAACCGGTTTAATATGGAGAACCTAAAGGGTCACACACCGCAAAAGGAAAATATTTATTTAAGAAGTAAATGGCATAATTGTAATAATAAGTTAAGTGTATTTAATTTACTCTATGGAGATAGAATAAATTAAATAGCTTAATATTTATTATTTAATATTTTAGAAATATTAAATATAAATTAATAAGAGGAGTCTTATTATTATTATTACTTTTACTATTATTTAATTCCAAATAGGGATTGGGAATTAATTAATAGAAGTACTCTCCATGGATTCCTAATTGGATTAGGAGCATTATTAATTAAAGGAGTTTAATTATAATACAAACCCTAATCCTAAATAGTTTAGGGAAGGGCTATTCCTACATCTATAAATAAGAGGGGTCTTATCATAGATTAGGGTTACACACTCTTGCATTAGATTGTGGAGAGAAATTTCTATAGAGATAGAAACTAGGGTTTTGCCAAATACCCAACTTCTTGAATACTTGTTCTTCCTTGGTGGATCACCTCTAGAGGCCAAACACTTGGGTGGCTAACGTTGATCAAAGGAAGGAATCACACCGTAGCATTCGAGGAGAACACGAAGGACTAGGAGTTGAACTTGTACCCGAGGAAGCTTTGTTCTACGAGGGTATAATTCTTATTCTCTTTCTCTTTCGTTTATATCGTTAATTGAGCACATAGATTGATCTTGGTGATGGTTTGTATAAAATTTTAAAATCTGATTTTATCGCGCTTCCGCACTATTTATGTAATTTGATTGCATGTTCGCGTTATATACAAACCTAACAGTTGTCGTTCCACTAGATCCGCGATTTCCCAATTCAGTCCTGCCAAAAATCTAGCCATTGTTGATTCACTATCCTCATTTATATTTGTTCTAGCCATCAACATCTCCATATCCTTGTAATAATCCTCTACACTTCGACTACCTTGTTTCAAGCTTTGTAAACCCCTAACTATCTCTCGGTGATAGTAATCTGGAACGAACCTCTTTTTCATCACTGCCTTCATAACTTCCCAAGTTTCAATTGGACGTTCTCCACACCTCCTCCGGCTAATCGTCAACTGATCCCACCAGGTAACAGCATAAGCTGAGAATTCTGTGGCGGCAAGTTTTACTTTCTTTAGCCCCGATTAGTTATGACATTCAAATATCCAATCTATCTTCTTTTCCCACTCTAGATATGCCTCCGGATCACTCCTTCCATGGAAAGTTGGAATTTTCAGTTTTATACTATCCAAGTTGTTATCCTCTTTATCTCGCACTCCTCTATCTCTAGCTCCTCGTTGCCTCCGATGTAAGAAGTCGGACTCTCGATCCTCCTCTTCACTAAATCCTCCGTCATTGAAATTAGTTTCTTCCACCCTAGCTCCTTTTTGCTGGAATACTCCTTTTTGATGAGTTCCTTGACGGTTTTAAGATGATTCTCCTCGAGTAATGCTTAATTGGTCCAAGCGCTCATGCACCTGTTCCATTGCCATATCCAACCTCCTACCTCATTCCTTATTCATTGCTTCAATCATCAACTTCATATCAGCTGACAATGAAAGTTCTATAAAAGTTCCCTTATCCTTTGAGTTAGACATATTTCCTGCAAAACAGAGGTTAGTAGCAAAATATTTTCCTCACCACTCCCTTACGTGTTTCACTCGATTAATGTTTCACTCGTGTATCACTCAATAGGCTTTTTCCCTCAATTGATCTCACCACTAAGCCTTTTACATCTAATTATTCTCTCTAATAGGTTCTTTTCAAATTTACCTAGCAAAATTCTCGGTTTTACTAATCAATTCAAAAATAACTTATCACGAACAATATAGTCGGTATGAATAGAAGTAGCAACAATCTCGATTACGGAACTGAAATCGAATTCTATGAACAAATTCAAATAACTGCAATAATAAAATTTTCTACATTTTTTTTTACTCACAACTTCAACGAAAACAATAAAGATAGATACTTAGCTAGATAACGCAACTCTGATACCAAATGATAGACTCTACGGCACGCTTGTGTGAGGTGGTCGTCGCCCGGATCGTTTCTAGTAAGCAACTTTGTTGAAACTCTCTCGATATCTTAACCCAACGTCTATTTGGAGACGAGAATCATGATAAATTCGATCAAGCAATTGAATTCACGTAGGATGGAACACCAACAACACTTAGACCCTCGTTTAAATGGAAAACGATAATCTCCGTACGATTGTATGATGCGATAGAATAACGCCACACACAACTATGGTTTGTTGTATGATAAGTTAAATATGAATCTCAAAAGAAAAACTAAGAAAATAGCTTAGAAATTCTTCAAAGAACCAAAAGTAGAGAATAGCTCTCAATTGTATAAACTCAGAATATTATTGAATTGTTGTTTGAATTACAAGCGTGAAACTTATTTATACTAGCTATGAAACCCTAGAATCCATAAAGGAAATAACAATTGATTTGGAATCAAAATCCTACCTTAAAATATCCTAATTACAATAGAATTATGAAAATATACTGAAATCCCTAAAATTAAGGAAAGAAATCTGATAAAATCTTCAAAAACGCGTTCCTCGGATTCCATGCCGCGTGACCGGCGCCGGACACGCTTGAAAATGCAAAGGAATGGCGCGGGGCGCGCCAAGTATGCAGATCTTTAAGGTTTTATTCTATTAGTATAAATAGAATACATGGGTTATGTACTTCGATAAAATTTTATTCAATACAATTATTTTGTGAGGTTTCTCATCTTTTGGTTCTTTAAGAATTCCTAGATTATTTTCTTAGTTTTCTTAAGATTCAATTATCAACTTATCATACAACAAATCACAGTTGTATGTGGCGTTATTCTACCGCATCATTCAATCTTACGGAGATTATCGTTTGAATTAAATGAGGGTCAAAGTGTTGTTGGTGTTTCATCTTTCATACATTCAAATTGCTTGATCGACTATTCCAAGGTTTATCGTCTATATTCAGGCGAGGGATTAAGGATTCGAACGAGTTCCACCTTCATAACTTGCTGGAAACGATCCGGGCGACGACCACCTCACGCAAGCGTGTCGTGGAGTCTATCATTTGGTATCAAAGCTATGTTTTCTAATAGGTTACTTATCCTTTATTTTACTTGTTGAAGAGTAAAAAAAAAAAAAATTCTTTCAGTTATTTCGTTTGATTGATATTATTGCGAAAAATTATTATTGTTGCAATTGCTTGGGTTTCATAAGTTTCGTGAATAGTGGGATTATATTGAAGAAGCTATCATTTGGTTCTATTGTTGGAATTTGTGAAATTTGAGAATATTGGGATTTCACTCAAGAGGGTTTTAATTGGTGATCTTGAAATTTGTTGGTTATCGTACGTCACACTTGCTATATTTTGTTTGGTGATAAGTTCTTGTTGAATTGATAGAAAAGCTGAGATATTTATTTGGTGAATTCAAAAAGAACCTATAAGAGGGAATTATCGTACGTCACACTTGCGTGAGGTGGTCGTCGCCCGGATCGTTTCCAGCAAGTTATGAAGGTGGAACGCTCACAACACCTTAACCCTTCGCCTATATTGAGACGAGAACCTTGGTATAATTGCTTTGCGCTAGGAAGCTTGCATTGAATGGACACCAACGACACCTAAACCCCGTGTTTATAGAGAAACAGGAACCTCGGTACAATCGATGATTGATGGTTCGGTAGAATGACGCCACAAACAACTATGATATGTTGAATGATAAGTCGATAATAGAATCTTAAGAAAACTAAGAAAATAATCTAGGAATTCTTAAAGAACCAAAAGATGAGAAGAATCTCACAATAATTTCATTAATCAAAAAGTGTAGTCTTAATCTCCCCTATTACATAAGTCATGTATCTTATTTATACTAATAACATGAAACCCTAATCCTATAAGGAAATAAGAATTTGAATTAGAAAAGAAATCTTAGCTAGAAAACAATATGGAAATCAAATCTTATCTAATAAATATCCAAGTTACAAAAGAATAGGAAAAGATACCCAAAAGATTGCATTAAATCTGATAAAACGCGTCCTCGGGATCCGTGTCTGGGCCCCGGCGTCCAACTTGCACTAGATGCCATCGTCGGGGCTTTCAAGGCCAGGAAACATGCTATATCCCAAAGTCGGGGTTTCCATTTCCAAGGCATTCCGGACGCCGGGGTTTTGAGTCCCATCTTTGAAAACATCCACGATTCGCACCAAAATTCTGCTGCGACGTCCTTTGGAAAAATGGCCATAACTTTTGATTCGGAAAGAGTTACGGAACCTACCACCTATCAAATCGAAGATCTCGATGAGATCTACAACTTTTATTCTTTGAGCGTTGAGACACCCGAAGTGACTGCTATGTAAATGACATCTCCAAACTCCTCAATCTCCATTCCAATCATCCTTGAACCAACTTCCATTGTTCCGTACATTGCATGATGCCTTAGCTGGCGTTGATTCGGCCTTACTAAATAGATGGTACCTAGTAATCCCAAATCACATGTTGATCCTCTCCTCGCCGTTCATATGAATTTAGCTCCAATATACGCATCCTTGAATGGATTTCAGCCCAATCACTCGCGATCATTTGATGAACCTCTTGAACTCGAGCTGAATGAATGTTGTTCGATGCGAGCCTGGTCAGGATCTCATCATTCCCCTCCTCTTGAAAAGGATTTGTCTTCAAATCTGACATCCCCTCCTCTTGAAAAGGATTTACCCACAAATCCGATCCTACACGAAAACAAATTAAGTTAGTAGCATCAAACAAATCATAATCCCAAAACTCATCTTGTAAATGAAATATATAAGCAATATCAACAATGCAAGTAAAGTAATGAAAATAATCATCTAAAACTCCAAATCCTGTAAAGGACATAGCAACATTTGGCAACTCTGACGTATCGACATGAACAACTTGTACACATCTATTTCCAAGCAGTAATCGAATCAACATAACACCCTGCAAGCTCCTCGTAACACAACTTGGAAACTTAATCTTTCGATCTCTTTTACTCAAGAACTTGTCCACATCAACACCAGTTCTTCGACGCGTAAACCAAATTGTTCCAAAATAACAACTACGCCCAAACAAACTAAATTAGCAACTATAGCTAAAATGCAAACAAAATTTCTACCTAAGAAATCAAATGCATAAATAATAAAATAAACACAAATAAAACTAAGAAAAGTCCTATATCCTCCTGGATCAAATATTATTATGTAGAACTCCCATTCACGAATTCCTGGATCAAAAATCAACGTGATGATCTCATGCATTCGCAAATACTCCCAATGACGAATTCCCGGATCAAAAGTAAACCTTATGATCTCGATCATTCGCACTAACATCCACTTCAATGCACCCGGATCAAATGTCAAAATTTGAAACTCGACTCGTTGCATTCGCAAGTGCTCTTAATTCCTGGATTAAACACAAAACCAAACAAATCAACAAGTACCTTTTGTTTAATCACAAAGAAATCAAATAACTCAAAATCACATGCAAAGTCTACTAGAATAAAATCCAAATAACTTCCCTTTAGACTTTCCATGCATTGTTCGAACTGATTTGCAGATCGAATTAAACCTTTCTCCTCGATGAGTATGAACCCATCATAAATCTGCAAAACAAATTCAACCTTTCCCTTCCCATTGACATTAACCAATGCAAAATCAAATAACGACATCAATGGAATTGAAAGATCAAAACCAACACCACAAGATAAAAACTCACTAGCATACTTATGATACTCACAATCAAACTCAACATATACCAAAGAATTTTCCCAAGTGTCAACAAAAGTCGAAGTATCATCAACACAGATATCAACAAATTTTCCCATGAAAGAATGCAACACATGATTTAACATAAAAACATTTAATGCAGTAGCTAATCCAAAAGACTTAACTAAACATGCATATAAACCATATCTCACTTCAATTTGATGAGCATATAAACCATATCTCACTTCAATTTGATGAATAACACTTTTCAACTCAATACCCCATGATAGTAATTCTTTCCCATTCAAGACAACATTCTCAAAATCATGCAATGATAACAACTCTAATGGAAAGACATTACCAAATGATAACAAATCATGCAATGAAGATTTCTCTATTGAAGAATCATGATTACTACCATCATCAATTAACGACATGCCATGTAAAGATTGACTAGCATGAAAACCTAATTCAACATATGAATGAAAAACCCCAGATTGAATTTCATGCAAGTTCAAACATTGAAAACGAGAATACCCACGATAATCACTAGAATAAATTCTACGAAGATATGCACTTTGACAATCAGAATTTACCAAATGATAGTAAGAATATTGACAACGAGAATACAACGCATGCTCATAAACTAACTCGACAAATATCAAGTATCCTCCATAGTTTATGATAAAGACGATTTTACCCTCAAAATAGCCAAACACAAATTTATCCATGGAAGCATGCAAAACATGTTTTAAATAACTCGTGAAAATACTAGATGCATTAGTTAATCTAACAGAAATAACTATCCACCTATACAATTCACATGTTAACACAATTTCCCATCTATCACAATATCTCATGCTAATTTGATTAGGCATATACATCACATGGTCATTTTCCAATGTAGATAAAACACAAGCACTATGCAATTTATCAAGCATACTATCTAAGTAAAGAAAATAATATCGATACTTGTTTACCAATTCAAAATCAACGAACAAGCTCGGCATTCTATCTTCCTTAGGTACTATGATCTCATGAATAGCACATGCACTAATGACCTCATCCACGATACCCGTTTTGATGAAGTTGGACTCCATCAACTCTCCAACCCGCCTTGGTAACTCCGTCGTCTCCTCGGGAATACTACAAGCTGGCTGATATGGAATGATAACTCGGGGTATGTCCTCAATCACCTGTACAAGAGACAAAACAGAACTAGACAAAGAAGAGTTAATGTGACGCCCCCAAATTCTCTACAACTCCCTGTAGCAGATTTGGTGCTCACGTGAAACTATTCAACTATAAATATTCATAATATATAACTTCTATCTATCCAAGGTTCACAGTATCCCATAACAGATAATAGTTCTCGTCAGAACTTCAACTGTGTTTGGATACCCTCACTTGGATGTATAGATTTATAACCGATGAATATCTCTTTCATATCAATAGTTCCTATCTATCTGACATTCACAGTATTAATGATAAGATTGTTCCTAGAACTGAGGGGCGCATTCCGGTAAAGATGGCACCTTACCGGCGCTCATTAAGTGTAACCCCAGAGCTTACAGAACTCTCAATATCATCCAATACCCTCATTCAGATGTATAGTTCATATGGATACTGTACTAACTTAGTACAATCATTCTAAACAATTTAAAGATTAGAGTATAACGTAATTAACATAATAAAAGGTGATAATATATTACAATATTATTAAGTTAAGTTACATCATTCTCAATACTGTGTCTTTATTACAACAAAAGTCATATAAGACTTGAAATCATTCACAACAGTAAAATAAAACTAATTAACATGGCCTTTTCCCTTGTTTGTCCCTGAAGTTCCGGGATTACTATCTAAAACTGCAAAGAAAGATGTACGCAAGAATGAGCTACAAATGCTCAACAAGTTTATTTGAAAATATAAACACAAGGTATTTGAGTTGAAATATGTCAAAAGATGTATAACTGAGGGTTCAGTACATGAACCATGTGTTTCAATCAGTTCTATCAGTCTTCGATGACTTAGAACAGCTTGATTTCGGATATCTGGTAGGGGATCAGCCTAACCAATATCCTAGGAGTATGCATATCATCCTACCATTTATGTTGATATATAATCAACGGTCACCACCTTATCTTAAGGTTTTCCAGTTCACCTTACATCAAGGTGTTCCATTTCTCAGTATAAGATGTCGTACCAAAACAATTTGGTTTAACACAACATTTTCTGCTCGAATAAATAATATATGAATAATGATTCATTTCTTAAGTTATGCTGAACAAGAAGCAATAACTTCACAACAATTGATAGCAAGATATAGTACTTGCATAAAGATAACAAAGTTAGAAGACTTGCCTTGGTGTCCAAGATAATAAACACTAAGCTCAAACTTGTTAAAATAACCCTACACAATCATTTAGTGCATAAGCGGTTAGATTCATCGTATATATTACTTCATATGTCATTTAATAACATGACTTAACTATTTTCATAGGTGTTATAGGCTCCATAACACCCTAGCTCAAAAACTCATTTTTAAGTCCTTAAACCCGAGAGCCTCTAAGAAATTTTCAGCTTTGACGTCCTTTACGGAAACTGTCATAACTTCTTCGTTTCAAAACATTTTTGGGTGATTCTTGAGTCTAAATTCATTAGAATTTCCTTCTATACAATATTATTTATATTACAGAAGCAGATTTGGACTTTAAAATTTCGGAAAATGGGCAGAAAGGTCTGTGAGTCTACTTTGATCAAAATATCTTGGGTTAACCATGTGAAACATGGTACCACTAGCATTAATTTGTTAAGATAACATGTTCTAAGACTCAATAACACTTCATAACATAAAAATACCAAAATCATAAACCTACTTATATTAGATTTATGACTTTTACTCAAGAACACACGAAGAACACGAAGAACACTTTGAAAATTTTGAACATGATAACTACTTACGATTTGATCATTTCTTCACTATAGTTGTAATGATTTAGACATTATAACTACTAGTGATCATGATATATACTACACTAGCTATAAAATGAATTTTGACATTATAACTACTAGTAAAATGTATAATTAGTTATAACTACGAATTGAAATCGAACATTATAACTACTAAGATGAGTACCTTTTGAAATTGGAAGTTTTAACTATTTATTGGCAACTATCAATACTTGAAATATATCTAGAGAGTAATTTTGCTCTTTGATTTTGTGAATTGGTGAGAAATGAAGATGGGATGGGCTTCTATTTATAGGATTTCCTAAGTTAGGGCATAATAGTCTTTTCGCATTAATCCACGACATCATGATGACATCATGATGACATCATCTTTGTGCTACTTTGAAGATGACATCGTGATGACATCATCTTTGTGCTACTTTGAAGATGACGTCATGATTACATCATGCTTGCATCTGATTGGTCGATTCAAGTTCACATGGATTCTTAGTTTATTTATTCGTATCTACATCGTATTTCACGCGTATTATACCTCGTATTAATCTTATATTCTATCATATAATATTTCGTATTATACTCGTATTTATTCTTGCATTCTTCGTTTTTAACTTCTATAATTTATCCCACAGTCGAAAAACTACGTTTTTCGTTTTCTAATTTTATTGGATATTCCATCTTTCTTCGTAAAATTAACATTCGCGTATTCTTCGAAAAATTGAAAAGACACAAAGCGTTTTTGGGTGAATAGTATTTTCGACGACTATTTCTCAGAAAATGGTTAGACGATCAAAAAGTAACAAAAATATTTCTTTTTTGTCTTTTTCCCTATTTTGTCTTATTATCGTGAATAGTAATTTGCACGTTTTTCGAGAAAAACTTTTATTGGATAATACGTGTTTTCACATCGTATTACCGATAAATCTTAAAACAGAATGTTATTACGACGTACACATTTCGCCAGAAAACCTAGATTATTCCTAGGGTTTATCCCTTAGGATTTAGGGTTTAGGTTTTAACCTTTTTCCCAATTTAGGTTTTAGCCTAAAATTAACTTCTTGATTTTAATAAGTGTTAAGGTTAACTACTTAAACCAAAACACAAAATACTACACATAACAGAAAACATATAACACATTTGAAGTTCAATACAAGCTTATTTATTCATATGGCACATAACTTAGGTTATAGTTATAACCTTTAATTGTATACAAATCTACGAATCATCATTCTTTAGGTTTTTAAAATGACAACCTTTATTAGATCTTGTCAGATCACATTTGAAATTTTTGGGATATTACAATTAATCTTGTTAGTATTTAAAAGCGCCGTCTTGGATGAATATACAGTCATTGGCTTTTTAAAATATAACTCATTTTCCAACTCACTCTCCTCTCTTTTTTCACTCTTACTCTCCACTGTTTCTTTCTCTCGTTTATTTTCACTCTCATTCTTTTTATTCTCTCGTTTCTTTTCATTCTTTTTTTCACACTTTTCTTTTTCACATTCAATCTTCTTTTCAATTTCTTGTTCACTTTCTTTTTGTCGTTCACTTTCTTTTGTATTTTCTTCCTCAAGATCATGGACTTCATCTCGAACATCGAAATCTAACAACTCTCCTTGAACAGCATATTCTACTCCATCGTCCACCTCCCTCGGCTGATTTTGCTCCTTTTGTGCCTTAGAAATGTTTTGTCGCCGCTTCAAATGAACATCCTTTATCTCATTATATGTTCTTATGATGTCCTCAAATGATGCCGGTTCAACATACACCCTAGGAATTTCTCTTCGCTGTCTCCACTGCAAATCTTCATTCCTACAAACCTTCTTTTCATTATCACAAGTTGAACGCCTTTAAGGTTGCTCTACATGTTTCGGAGATGCATGTTCATTCTGTTAGGTTTGTACATAGCGCGAACATGCAATCAAATTACATTAATAAAGCGGAAGCGCGATAAAATCAGATTTTAAAATTTTATACAAACCATCACCATGATCTTTCTTTATGCACAATTATTAATTAAACGAAAGAGATGGAGAATAAGAATTATACCCTTGTAGAATTCTAGCTTCCTCAGGTACAAGTTCACCTCCAATTCTTTCGCGTTCTCCTTGAATTCCACCGATTAAATTCCTTCCTTTGATCAACGTTAGCCACCCAAGTGTTTGGCCTCTAGAGGTGATCCACCAAGGAATAATACTTATTCAAGAAGATGGGTGTTGGCAAAACCCTAGTTTCTATCTCTATAGAAATTGTAAGTACTCTCTACAATTCTTATGTAAGAGTGTGTAACCCTAATCTATGATAAGACTTCTCTTATTTATAGATGTAGGAAAACCCTTCCCTAAACTATTTAGGATTAGGGTTTCTATTCTAATTAAACTCCTTTAATTAAATTAAACTCCTAATCCAATTAGGAATTCATGTGAGAGTACTTCTATTAATTAATTCCCAATCCCTATTAGGAATTAAATAATAGTAATAGTAATAATAATAATAAGACTCCTCTTATTAATTTATATTTAATATTTCTAAAATATTAAATAATAAATATTAAGCTATTTAATTTATTCTATCTCCATAGACTAAATTAAATACACTTAACTTATTATTACAATTATGCCATTTACTTCTTAAATAAATATTTTCCTCTTACGGTGTGACCCTTTAGGTTCTCCATATTAAACCGGTTGTGAATAAATCAATTAGAACAATTCTAATCTTATTTAAATAAATAAATTAAACTATTTAATTCATTTAAATAAATAATATTTATTCTACAATAAGGGTAAGCCCCCTTAGCGATCAACGACTTTCCAGATAATATAGATTTCAACATTAATCATAAAAGAACCTTTCAGTGCATAGTTACCGTACAATTCAATCCTTCTACCATACAATGTCCCAATTAAATATAAGGCATGGAATTACTGTCAAGTCTTATTTTATTTAATTATATGTATTTCGATTCTGAAATGCACAACTCTGATTAATGCAAATTAGAAACTCTTTTCTAATTTCATTCTACTTTGGCCAAAGACTTCTGAGTGGTCATTTATCGAATCACATAGGACATTCTCTCTTTTTATTAGAAGTGGTAGATTCTTTGTTGATCATTCACCTATTTCCATGTACAACTTATTATACCCAATCATACCCTTTGATATACCCTAAAGGTCTTAAGGGACATGTCAAAGTATAACTCATCATACACAAGATACTATGATGATCTCAAGTCCAAGGATCACTTGTACTACTATCACTAGAGGAATTCCTATTGACAGGCGAGTAAAACTCCATTAGGTATTCCTTAGCGAGCCACGTTCGGTGAACTTATTCTCTAATAAGCACCTACATACTTGCTCTAGTGTCTCCACACAAATGATTATGAGATCAATCATTCTCTTCATAAGAGCAAGCAACGTATGTACTAATCTATCCGGATTCACTAATCCCCTTTTTAGTAATCCATCGATTAGGAACAATTTAAGTTTGTGAGCTATCTAGAATTTAGATCTCATTAGCATGATCACCATCATTATTCTAAAAGCATTGCTCAAAACTATGGGTTTATCACATTTAATATAACAGCACTATGTAGATAGTGTAAAATGCCTTTTAACAACCGAATAAGATTACAAAGTATATGCTACATCATATCAAATATGATTGGCTTGTGTGCATACTACTTTCACATTCCTCCTATTAGGTGGTCCTGGAGCATACTGCTTTCTCATCACGGTTTTCAACTCTTCCCACGTCTCGATCAGACGCTCTCCATACCTTTTTCTGCTACGCACAAATTCAGCCCACCATGTAGCTGCATAATCAGAAAAATCTTGAACTGCAAGTTTGAACTTCTTGTACTCGGAATAATTATGATAGCCAAACTCTCGTTCCTTCCTTTCCTACCAACTCAAATAAGCTTCAGGATCGCGCCTACCTCGAAAAGATCTCTTTTGCCACTCATAATTATTTTCATAACTATAATTATACATGTTCGCTGCAAAACAAAGGTTAGTACATAAAGAAAGATTTTCTCACACACTCCCTTACGTGTCTCGCTCAAACAATATATATCCCACAATTATGAAACGCTCGTGTATCACACAATTTAGGCTTTTACCCTCAATTGATCTCACACTCTTGCCTTTTACCACTCTAATTCCCTCTTCTAGGTTCTTTTTGAATTCACCAAATAGATATCTCAGCTTTTCTATCAATTCAACAAGAACTTATCCCAAAACAAAATATAGCAAGTGTGACATACGATAACCACCAAAATTTCACGATCACCAATTAGAATCCTCTTAAGTGAAATCCCAATATCCTCAAAATTCACAAATTCCAATAATAGAACCAAATAATAGCTTCTTCAATAAAATCCCAACTTATGAACCCAAGCAATTGCAACAATATCAATCAAATGAAATAACTGATTTTTTTTCTAACTCACGATTTTTTTTCCCAATATATAATCAACACGAAAAATAAAGGATAAGTAACCTGCTAGGAACTGAGCTCTGATACCAAATGATAGACTCCACGGCACGCTTGCGTGAGGTGGTCGTCGCCCGGATCGTTTCCATCAAGTTATGAAGGTGGAACGCTCACAACACTTTAACCCTTCGCCTATATTGAGACGAGAACCTTGGTATAATTGCTTTGCGTTAGGAAGCTTGCGTTGAATGGACACCAACGACACCTAAACCCCGTGTTTATAGAGAAACAGGAACCTCGGTACAATCGACGATTGATGGTTCGGTAGAATGACGCCACAAACAACTATGATCTGTTGAATGATAAGTCAATAATTGAATCTTAAGAAAACTAAGAAAATAATCTAGGAATTCTTAAAGAACCAAAAGATGAGAAGAATCTCACAATAATTTCATTAATCAAAAAGTGTAGTCTTAATCTCCCCTATTACATAAGTCATGTATCCTATTTATACTAATAACATGAAACCCTAATCCTATAAGGAAATAAGAATTTGAATTAGAAAAGAAATCTTAGCTAGAAAACAATATGGAAATCAAATCTTATCTAATAAATATCCAAGTTACAAAAGAATAGGAAAAGATCCCCAAAAGATTGCATTAAATCTGATAAAACGCGTCCTCGGGATCCGTGTCTGGGCTTGGACGCCGGGGCGTCCAACTTGCACTAGATGCCGATGCCGGGGATTTCAAGGCCAGGAAACATGCTGTATCCCAAAGTCGGGGCTTCGATTTCCAAGGCATTCCGGACGCCGTGGCTTTGAGTCCCATCTTTGAAAACATCCACGATTCGCACCAACATTCTGCTGCAACGTCCTTTGGAAAAATGGCCATAACTTTTGATTCGGAAAGAGTTACGGAACCTGCCACCTATCAAATCGAAGATCTCGACGAGATCTACAATTTTTATTCTTTGAGCGTTCAGAGATATGGGCTTTAAAATGATCTAAATTGGTCCCGAACTGACTGCTACGTAAATGACATCTCCAAACTCCTCAATCTCCATTCCAATCATTATTGAACTAACTTCCATTGTTCCGTACATTGCATGATGCCTTGGCTGGCGTTGATTCGACCTTACTAAATAGATGGTATTTAGTAATCCCAAATCACATGATTGATCCTCTCCTCGCCGTTCATATGAATTTAGCTCCAATATACGCATCCTTGAATGGATTTCAGCCCAATCACTCGCGATCATTTGATGAACCTTTTGAACTCGAGTTGAATGAATGTTATTCGATGCATAGTGATAAGTAGGTATGAAACCGGGTGGTTCGGGTTGGTATTAGCTCGTTGTTCTCATTTTTTACCACAGTTATTCCTCCCTTCTTTGGTACACACTGCATTGGGCTCACCCATGGACTGTTAGAAATGGGATAAATAATCCCGGCGTCTAGCCATTTCAGAATTTTTGTTTTAACCACCTCCTTCATGATGGGATTCAGCTTTTTTTGATGCTCTATGGTAGGCTTGCTGTCATCTTCCATCAGGATTTTGTGCATGCAAAATGAGGGGCTGATTCCCTTTATGTCTACAATGGTCCATCCAATAGCCCCTTGGAATTCTCTGAGGATTCTTATCAGTTTGTCTTCCTGCAAGGATGTTAGTGCAGAGGAAATAATGACATGTAATGTATCTGAAATGCCTAGGAATGCATACCTGAGATGACTAAGCAGGGGTTTGAGATCAAGTTTAGGAGGTACCTCACTGGATGGTTTTAATTGAAATGAGGCATCGTTTGAGCTTTTCAAGGGCTCAATAGGTACCTTGAATCTTGCCATCCTGGGTATTGCATCTAGAAAATGAACATACTCACAGTTCTCGGGTTCGTCCAAGTCGACGTCCCCTGTTAGTGTTTGCTCAAGCAAGTCCCTATGTGTGGCCTTAATGAATTCCTCGGTCACTGCTTCTTCAATGATGTCAACTCGGAAACACTCTTCCTCTTCAGTTGGAAATTTCATAGCCTTGAAGACATTAAAAGTAACTTCTTGGTCCTGAACCCTCATTGTCAATTCTCCTTTTTTCACATCAATGAGAGTTCTCCCGGTAGCTAGAAATGGCCTCCCAAGTATGATGGGGATGTCCTTGTCCTCCTCAAAGTCTAAGATTATGAAATCAGCTGGGAAAATGAACTTATCAACCTTAACCAGAACATCTTCCACAATACCTCTCGGATAAGTGACTGAACGATCTGCTAGCTGAAGAGAGACATTAGTTGGCTTGGGAGCTGGCAATCCCAACTGGGTAAAGACGGACAATGGCATGAGATTAATGCTTGCACCAAGATCACACAAGCATTTCTTGAATGATAAGTCTCCAATGGTGCACTGAATGGTGAAACTGCCCGGATCCTTTAATTTTGGAGGTAGCTTCCTTTGTAATACTGCACTGCATTCCTCTGTTAAGGCTACAATTTCAAAATCTTGTAGTTTCTTCTTTCTTGACAGAATACTCTTCATGAACTTGGCATAGCTTGGCATTTGTTCTAAAGCTTCTGCAAATGGTATATTGATTTGAAGCTTTTTGAAAACCTCAAGAAACTTAGAAAATTGCTTGTCCATTTTCTGCTTTTGCTGCCTTTGAGGGTATGGAACTGGTGGGTAGTACCTGGTGGGAGGGGCTTGAGTCTTTTCTGTGCTTTTTATGGGTGAGGGTTCAGATTTCTCAATGCTATCCTCTTCTTCAAAAAGTTCAGCAGATGCAATTTCTGGGGAAGGGCGCAGCTGCGCCGTCTCCCTTTGCAACATGGGCGCAGCTGCGCTGCTTGGTTCTAGTGCTGATGAAGGGCGCAGCTGCGCTGTCTGTTCGTGTGACACTGGCGCAGCTGCGCTGTCTGGCAGGGTCTGCTTCCCACTTCTGGTGGTGATAGCTTGGCATTGCTCCTTCCCATTTCTCCTTGGATTGATTTCCGTGTCGCTAGGAAGAGCTCCCTGAGGTCTGCTGGACAACAAACTGAACAATTGACTCATTTGATTTTCCAGATTCTTGAAGCCTAATGTTTGGCCTTGCTCCAATCTGTCAGTTTTGGCCATGTATTTCTCTAAATTCTCACTCATTTCAGCGACCTTCCTATCAGTGGCTGTGACTTGTTGCTGATTGTGGAACCCCGGAGGATTGAGAGGTTTTGGAGCTTGTGAATTATCTTGACAGTTACTCCATGAGAAATTTGGGTGGTTCCTATTCCCCGTAGTGTAGTTGTTCTGATATTGATTTGCTGGCCGCTGATAATTGCTCACAAAGTGCACAGATTCAGCGTTGATGGCACATTGATCCGAAGCGTGAGAACCTGCACAAAGCTCACAAATCATGGAAACTTGCTGACCTTTTACCTTCACATATGTTGTCAAGCTTTTTGGCCATAGCTGAAATATGGGCTTGAAGTGAAGTGGCTGTGTCAACCTCTAGTATCCCTGCCACTTTTGGTTGAGTGGATCTGGAGGATGGCCATTGATAGTTGTTTGCAGCCATAGTCTCCAAAAGTTCATAAGCTTCGTCATAGTTTTTACCCATGAATGCCCCACCTGCAGCTGCATCAATGCCTGCGCGTGTTTGAATATTCAACCCATTGTAAAATGTGTTCAGCTGCATCCATTGGGGCAAACCGTGATGTGGGCACTTTCTCAATAGTTCCTTGTACCGCTCCCATGTCTCGTACAAGGATTCTCCATGATGTTGTTCATATGAAGAGATGTCATTTCTCAACTTGGCAGTTTTGGCAGGTGGGAAGAACTTTGCTAAGAATTTCTGGGCCAAATCTTGCCAAGTAGTAATGGATCCGGGTGGTAGCGAGTGTAGCCAACTTTTTGCTTTGTCCCTCAATGTGAATGGGAATAATCGCAATCTCACCACATCTTCCGAGATCCTGCTGAATTTGAATGTATCACATCGAGATCCTGCTGAATTTGAATGTATCACATATCTCCAAGAAATTTATCAAGTGCTCATTTGGGTCATCAACCACCATCCCTCCGAATTGGACAGAATTTTGGATCATATGGATTGTCCCTGGTTTAATTTCAAAGGAATTGGCTGTTATGGCTGGCCTTGAGATACTTGATTGCAAATCATTGATTCTTGGCGTAGCATAATCTCTTAAGGCTTTTTGTGCTTCTCCCTCCATAGGTTGAGGTTGTTCTAGATTCTCCAGAGTATTTTCAGCACACTTCCTTGATTGTTGAACCCTTTTCTTAATGTTATCAACAAAAGGCAATAGGTCAGGATTCTTCGACCGAGTATGCATACACTACTCAAGAGTACCTAACACAATGTAGAAGAAAATAAAACAGAATTAGGATAAGAACAGATTTGTTTAACTAAAACCAATCTAATTTAAACTGATGATGAAAGTTATAAACGCAATTGCAATTCCCCGGCAACGGCGCCAAAAACTTGTTGGGATATTTGTATGTATAACAAATAAAATTCATACACGCAAGTGCACGCGATCCACAAGTAATATAAAGTAAGTAAAGTATCGATCCCACGAGGAATTGAGTTGCATTTATGACTACAAACACCGATTTTGTAATTAGTTTGGTCTCTTTAAACAAGCAGTTTTAGTGATGAAATAGTCTAATAATTACTAATAAAACAATTAAAACAAATTTGGTTGTAAAAATACAGATTTTATGGGCTTGGGATTATAATATCACTTAATGCAGATTTAGATTTCCATGCTTCCTATTGTTGCTAGTTGGTTACTATAAAATGTTGGTCGAAAACACGAAAGTAAAATATGGCCATCTCTCGATCCACCATACCCATATCACACTAAATCCACAATTGATAGAATGAATGTGAACACCCTAGATGACTAACGCACTATATTCCTATGTGAATTACAATCAAAAGGGTTTAAGAACAAGTTTTCCATTGGCCACATATGGTGCTTCGGTATATCTCTATCCTAAGCACGAAACATAATTTCACGAGGAATGTAATAATTATGAACATATGCTAGCATAATGAGATCTTAATTTATACTTCCTTTCTCAATTCCATATAAATTATCACAGTAATTGGTGATCAAGCAATTAAACATGGAGTATAGATTATGCTAGACATTCATTTCACAACCAACTAGTAAAAATAAGGAAGCACTTCAATTCTTAGTCATGCAAAAGATCCATTATAATCCCAAGAATTAAATGTAGTTCATAATAACAATACTAGAGTTCATCATGCACAATTGGTTCATCATCATAATTACAGAATAGGAGAATTAATCAAAAATAGAAAATATTCAAGCTCTCTGTTTCCGTTCTGCAATTTCTGGTGATTTTCCAAGTTGTGTAGATAGTTGATTCCTTGCTCCCAATCTCCAATTTAGCATCCATATAGCTCCATTCTTCAATTCCCAAATGCCAAAAATGCTCAGCTGACTATTTCTAATTTTTGAAGCTAACATGCAGTAAACTACTCTATTTTTCGTGTAGGAGTAGGGCTGCAAATTGAATTCCAAAATTGGCTAATAATGCATACATGAATTGTCTTATTTTGACTTATTATGATTCCCACTACAAAAGTTCGAACCCACTGAATCCTCAAAATCAGGCACCACCCCATTTTCTGATAATGCTGCTTCGCTGGATGGAACGTGCTGCATGGCTGGCTGGCGACAGGCGCAACTGCGCCGGCGCCCTTTGTAAAAGGGGCGCAGCTGCGCCGGGGGCAAGGAATGAGCAGGAGGGGCGTAGCTGCGCCGGTGCCCTTTGTAAAACGGGTGCAGCTGCGCCGGATGCCAGTTTGCTGCAGTGCTGCTGTTGGATAATTTCTCTTCTCTCACGTCCTGCACAATCAACAAACAATCAAATAGCACCCATCCACAAATGCAAAACATCCCGAGCCAAATGTACCAAAAACTATGCAAAAGCCGTATCATGAAAATAGAGAATCAAAAACCGAAAGAGAGGGAAAAATGCATGAAATTACACTAGATAGCTATTAGATGAGCAACAAATGGAACAAAATAGTATCCAATAAGTAGGTATGAAACCTACTTATCACATAGTGCTTGTGTTTTATATACATTGGAAAATAACCATGTGATGTATATGCCTAATCAAATTAGCATGATATATTGTGATAAATGGAAAGTTTTGTTAACATGTGATTTGTATAGGTGGATAGTTATTTCTGTTAGATTAACTAATGCATCTAGTATTTTCATGAGTTATTTAAAACATGTTTTGCATGCTTCCATGGATAAATTTGTGTTTGGCTATTTTGATGGTAGAATTGTCTTTATCATAAACTATAGAGGATACTTGATATTTGTCGAGTTAGTTTATGAGCATGCGTTATATTCTCGTTGTCAATATTCCTACTATCATTTGGTAAATTCTCATTGTCAAGGTGCATATCTTCGTAGAATTTATTCTAGTGATTATTGTGGGTATTCTCGTTTTCAACGTATGTACTTGCATGAAACTCATTCTAGGGTTTTTCATTTACATGTTGAATTAGGTTTTGAAGTTAATCAATCTTTACATGGCATGTTGTTAATTTTTTTTTTTTGCTAAATTTGTGTGTATATATAACAAAACTCAAAAACAATGGCAAAGGGGCATACCCCAGGCTATAGTTGGTTCATCTAGTGACAACCTAAAAGAGGAACCAGCTATAGAAGAAATCACAGATTACAATAACCAATTACAGTAGTAATGACAAACACTAGTAGCTTTGAGGAAAGAATTACATTTAGATAGTCTAGATTTGATTATGTTAATGATATCCTTTGCAAGTCTGCTTGGAGGGATATCTGTATCATTGTGAAGCTTTGAATTCCTTGCTTCCCAGATCTTGTAGAAAGAGACTGCAACCGAGAGACGGATAATGTTCTTGGTAAGCTTTGTGCCTTGAAACGTACGGAGGAAAGAAGTAAAACCCTCCTAGTTCATGGGAATATTATTCCAATCGCCTAACCTGAGTGCGGCTCCCAAAATCGCCTGTGAATAATCACAAACAAAGAAAAGGTGATCAAAGGTCTCGGGCAGTTGTTGACAAAGAGGGCAAGCAAACACTCTGCCAGAGTAATGCTTATTAATGTCATTTGTTTGAAGCTTTTTCAGAAACCCCAGCCAAAGAATGAAGGAGTATCTGGGCACGGACAGATTGTTTCAGACAATGTCATGCCAGCCCACTTGTTGGGTGCGATCTCTAATGTTGTCCCATACATGTCTAGCCTTTATAGAATTTACATTGACACCATGCCATAAAATGCAATCAGCAGAATCTGAACGTATTGGAATAGCCTCGATGAGCCTGCGGAAGAGGATAATCTCGTGATGGTTGTTGTGGGGAAGGGACCAAGATGAGTTCTGCAATATAGCACTTACCGTGTCCCTTTCATGAAGGCCCGAGTTAGACAACAGGTTTCTATTCGGGTTGGGTGCGTTACCATTAATCCATGGGTCATACCATAAATTGATCTGGTCACCCCGACCCACATGGTAGTGAAGATGTTGCAGAGCAAGGGGCCTGAGTTTGAGAACTTATTTCCATATCCAGGAGCAGTCATTAAGGATTGGAATTTGCCATATAGAATGCCTTTTGAGGACTGTGGCTTTAACCCAAGCAGCCCAAAGAGAAGTAGGATTGAACTGGAGAATGTGGAGTAAGTAAAGCATAAGCAAGGACTTATTCCAATCCATAACGCTTTTTAATCCCAGACCTCCTTCGGATTTAGGAAGGGTTATGGCTTTCCACGCAACTTTAGCCCTATGATTGGCAAGGGTGGATCCTTTCCAAAGAAAGCGGCAAAAAATCGATTGTATGGTTCTAAGAACAGCTTTAGGGAGGAGGAAGTGGTTACTCCAAAACGTTTGAATAGAGAAGAGGACAGATTGGATAAGCTGTAATCTACCTGAGTAGGCTAGGACGGTGGATGTCCAAGAGGTGACATGTTGGGTGATTCTGTGGATAAGTGGAATGCAGTCGTGGCATGACAGTTTAGAGGAGATGAGAGGGACACCCAAAAATTTGGTAGGGAGATTACCGGAAGAGAAGCCAAGATGAGCTATGATGCTTTGGGTTGTGGCTGAGTCAGTATTAGCAAGGAAGCACTGACTTTTCTGGACCTTGGGGATGAGCCCAGAATAAAGAGAGAAAGAGTAGATACAGGATTGTATAATGGAGACTGTTGGCAGGCTAGCATGACAAAAAATGAGGATATCATCGGCAAAAAAGAGGTGAGTGATATTACAATCTTTAGTTTTCCAGTGATGTTTGAACTCTTGCTGCTAGGGCTGAGCAAGTAACCAAATCGCCTCCGAAACCGCACCAAAAACCGCACAAACCTCACCAATTAAAACCGCACCAACGGTTCCGGCGTATGTTGCGGTTTTAAGTGGGTTAAAAACGAAATTTACGGTTCGGTTTTGGTTACTAGTCAAAACCGCACGCATAAAACCGAAACCGCACCATGTGTGTATGTATGGTACATGTATGCAGGGCAGATATATATATATATATATATATATATATATATATATATATATATATATATATATATATATATATATATATAATGCAACATTTTACATTTTATATCATTGTATGTAATGTAATGAATGCAAAATGCCTAATTTCACTATATATATATATAATGCATGTATATATATATAATGCATATTGTTATGTAGTACATTTGTCCATGTGAACATTGTTTTAGTTTATTTCTTCTTCTGACTGAATTGGGTGGTGGGCTATACATTTAGAATTGATTTGTCCATTTGTCCAAGCCCATATCAAGAAAATGGTTGATTTAATTTCAAATAAGGAATACTAGAAAGACTTAAAAAGATTGAGGAATTTGCTTTTCATTCTTAATTTAAATTGTATAAAAATTTGTTGCCTCAATTGGTTTTGTAACCGAAACTGCACCAAATGAAATCGCACCGCACATTTTAAAACCGCACCAAACCGCACCATGCGGTTCCATGTGCGGTTTTGGATTTGTGAAACCGCACCTAAGCGGTTTCGGGTGTGGTTTGAGCTTCAAACCGCACCAAACCGCACCATGCTCACCCCTACTTGCTGCATTGATCCCATATTGATCTTTAAAGATAGAATTTCCATGACAAACACAAAAAGATAGGGGGAGAGAGGATCTCCTTGCCTTAGTCCTCTAGTACTAGCAAAATAACCAGCCAAGGACCCATTCACTTCGATAGAGAACATAGCGGATGTGATACATGCTCTAATCCAGTCAACAAAAATTGGAGGGAACTAGAAACCAACAAGGATGTCAAAGAGGAAGTCCCACCTAACAGTGTCAAATGCTTTCTTGAGGTCAATTTTTAACGCAGAACGAGGAGGACTAGAAGCTCTATGGTAATTTCTAAAAAGTTCCTGGGCGAGTAGTATATTGTCACTAATATTTCTCCCTTTAATAAAAGCAGACTGAGCCTTGTCAATTAAAGAAGGCAACACCTGCTTTAGCCTGTTGGATATAACCATTAGAGTTGTTATCATTGCATGATTTTGAGAATGTTGTCTTGAATGGGAAAGAATTACTATCATTTGGTATTGAATTGAAAGGTGATTATCATCGGATTGGATTGAGATATGGTTTGTATGCATGTTTAGTTAAATCGTTGGGATTAACTAATGCATTAAATGTTTTCTTGTTAAATCATATTTTTCATTCGTTCATGGGGAAATTTGTTAATATCTATTTTGATGATATTCCTATTTTTGTTGACACTTGGAAAAATTCTTTAGCATATGTTGAGTTTGATTGTGAGTATCATAAGTATGCTAGTGAGATTTTATCTTGTGGTGTTGGTTTTGATCTTTCAATTCCATTGATGTCATTATTTGATTTTGCATTGGTTAATGTCAATAGGAAGGAAAAGGTTGAAATTGTTTTGTAGATTTGTTATGGGTTCATACTCATCGAGGAGAAAGGTTTAATTCGATTTGCAAATCAATTTGAACAATGCATGGGGAGTCTAAAGGGAAGTTATTTGGATTTTATTCTAGTAGACTTTGCATGTGATTTTGAGTTATTTGATTTCTTTGTGATTAAACAAGAGGTACTTGTTGATTTGTTTGGTTTTATGTTTAATCTAGGAATTCAAGAGCACTTGCGAATGCAACGAGTTGAATTTCAAATTTTGGTATTTGACCCGGGTGCATTGGAATGGAAGTTAGTACAAATGATCGAGAACATAAGGTTCACTTTTGATCCGGGAATTTGTCAATGGGTTTATCTACGGATGGTCAAGATCATCAGACTGGTTTTTGATCCGGGAATTCGTGGATGGGAGATTATGCTACATGAAGAGTTCTACATGCTGATATTTGATCCAGGAGGATATAGGACTTTTCATAGTTTTATTTGCTTTTATTTTACTATATATGCATTTGATTTCTTAGGTAGAAACTTTGATTGTGTTTTTGTTTTAGTTGCTAATTTAGTTGGTTTTGTTTTAGTTAGCATTTTGGAAGAAATTGGCTTACATGTGCAAGAGTATCATGTTAGTTTGGCGAAGTGTTTGAGTCAAAGAGAACAAGAGTTTAAGTTTCCAGGTTATGTTTCAAAGAGTTTACATGGGGATATGTCGATTCGATCATCATTTGGAAGGAGATCTTCAATAGTGATTCATGTTAACTCGAGGAAGATGCTTGATATTGTTATTTTGTGTCTTGAGGGAGTTGGAAGTTCTATTGATTATTTTCATATTCCTACATACTTTATTTATATATTTCATGTGATTGGTGAGAATTATGATTATATTTTGTTTGACGCTTCTAACTTGGTTTGTTTGGGTGTAGGATCAATTTGGTGGATATATCCTTTTCAAGGGGAGATGCTGGATTTGAGGACAAATCCTTTTGAAGAGGAGGGGAATGATACAATCCTGACCAGGCTCGCATTAAGCGTCATCGACTCAACTCAAGCTTCGAGGGTTCAACAAACGAATTCAAGTAATTGGGCTAGAATCTACTCAAGGATGCTTACATTGGAGCTTAATTTATATGAACATCGAGGAGAGAGTCATTCATGTGATTTGGGATTGCTAGATACGATCTATGTAGTAAGACTAAATCAATGCAAGTCAAGCGTTCGAGATAGTGTTCGTCATGTTCGTTTGTATCGTTTAATCATTAATGAAGATATGTGTAAATTAATGCAAGGATTAGCGTTCTTACGACGTTATGGATGTCCAAGAAAGCTGAAGAGGTTATGTTATATCATGGGACAACACGAGCTTGGATTGCACGGAAAACAAACTCAGAAGTTGGGATGCAGGGTTCTCGCCCCGGCGAGAATCGCAGGCTTATTTTTCTCGCCCCGGCGAGAACTCCTCTGGATATTTTCGCCCCGGCCCAAATTGAAGCCGCCCCGGCCAAGACTTCTCTGCCCATCCTCGCCCCGACGAGGTTTCTAGTACAAGTTTCTCGCCCCGGCGAGAACAACCAGATTTTATTGGCGCGTTTTTCGAGGCATGCAATTTTTGGCAAATTTCTTTCTTTTATTTTAGGGATTTACATATCTTTTAGATTTCTATTGTAAGTAGGATATTTATTAGATATGATTTGTTTTCTATATTAATTAGTTAGGTAGAATTTGATTTCCAATTGGATTTCTATTCCTTTTAGGATTTAGGGTTTTTTTAAGGTTTTATTCTATTAGTATAAATAGAATACATGGGTTATGTACTTCGATAAGATTTTATTCAATACAATTATTTTGCGAGGTTTCTTATCTTTTGGTTCTTTAAGAATTCCTAGATTATTTTCTTAGTTTTCTTAAGATTCAATTATCAACTTATCATACAACAAATCACAGTTGTGTGTGGCGCTATTCTACCGCATCATTCAATCTTACGGAGATTATCGTTTGAATTAAACGAGGGTCAAAGTGTTGTTGTTGTTTCATCTTTCATACATTCAAATTGCTTTATCAACTATTCCAAGGTTTATCGTCTATATTCAGGCGAGGGATTAAGGATTCGAATGAGTTCCACCTTCATAACTTGCTGGAAACGATCCGGGCGATGACCACCTCACGCAAGCGTGCCGTGGAGTCTATCACCAGGCAAATCCAATTTATAGGCATTGTCATTGATGCGTTCAAGCACTTGGAATGGCCCATCTCCTCTCGGAAGCAATTTCGATCGTCTTTGAGCCGGAAACCTTTCCTTCCTCATATGAAACCAAACCCACTCTCCTGGTTCAAAGATCACTTGACGTCGGCCCTTGTTGGCTTGTTTAACATATTGCTCCGTCCTCCTCTCAATGTTAAGCCTTGACTTTTCATGTATCTGCTTAACAAATTCAGCCTTTTTCTTTCCATCCATGTTAGTCAATTCAGAAATAGGTAATGGCAATAAATCCAACGGTGTCAAAGGATTAAAATCATAAACAATTTCAAATGGTGAAAATTGTGTAGCAGAGTGAACAGATCTATTATAAGCAAACTCAACATGCGTAGACACTCTTCCCAAACTTTAATGTTCTTTTTAATAATAGCTCTTAACAATGCAGATAAAGTTCTATTTACAACTTCAGTTTGACCGTCAGTTTGTGGATGACAAGTACTTGAAAATAACAGTTTAGTCCCTAACTTACACCACAATGTCTTCCAAAAATAACTCAAACATTTAGAATCTCTATCTGAAACAATTGTTCTAGGCATGCCATGCAAACGTACAATTTCTCTAAAGAACAAATCAGCAATATGGGATGCATCATCAGTTTTGTGACATGGAATAAAATGTGCCATTTTCGAAAACCTATCCACGACCACAAATATCGAATCATGACCACGCTTAGACCTAGGTAAACCCAACACAAAATCCATAGATATATCAACCCAAGGTTCATTAGGAATAGGCAATGATATATACAATCCATGAGGTTGAACACAAGACTTAGACTGTTTACACGTAATGCACTTATCACAAATTCTTTCTACATATCGTTTCATATGAGGCCAATAAAAATGTTCTTTCAAAACAGATAAAGTCTTTTCAACACCAAAATGACCCATTAATCCTCCCCCATGTGACTCTCTAACTAGCAACTCACGTAAAGAACATGCAGGTATACAAAACTTATTTTCACGAAATAAAAACCCATCAACCTTGAAGTATTTACCTACAACATTCTTTTCACAAGTTTTAAACTCTTCACAGAAATCAAGATCATCAACATATAACTCTTTAATTCGTTCAAAACCAAGCAATTTTGTATCGAGAGTATTTAATAACACGTAGCTTCTCGAAAGAGCATCAACAACAACATTCTCCTTACCTTGCTTGTAACGGATGACGTACGGAATTGTCTCAATGAACTCCATCCACCTTGCGTGTCTTTTGTTCAACTTTTTTTTTATAGTTACTTTTGTTCAACTTATGTTGTCCCTTCAAGTACTTCAAAGATTCATGATCAGTGTGAATTATGAACTCTTTTGGCCAAAGGTAGTGTTGCCACATTTCTAACGCTCGAACCAATGCATACATCTCCTTATCATAAGTAGGATAGTTTAAAGCTGCCCCACTTAACTTCTCGCTAAAGTATGCCACTGGTTTCCCTTCCTGCATCAACACAGCTCCAATCCCTAAACCTGAAGCATCACACTCAATCTCAAAAGTCTTAGCAAAGTTAGGTAAAACAAGCAAAGGAGTGTTGGTCAATTTATCTTTAATCAATTTAAACGCCTTTTCCTGTTCTTCACCCCACTTAAAACCCACACTCTTTTTGATTACTTCCGTCAATGGTGATGTGATGTCGCTGAAATTCTTCACAAAACGTCGGTAGAAACTTGCTTGTCCATGGAAACTACAAACTTGACTGACATTTGATAGACTCGGCCATTCTCGGATTGCACGTATTTTCTCCTCATCCACTTAAACTCCCTGTGAACTCATAACAAATCCAAGGAAAACAATTCTATTCGTACAAAACGTGCACTTATCCATGTTAGCAAATAACTTTTCTTTTCTAAGAACATCTAAAATAGATTTCAAATGCAATGCATGTTCTCCCAAGTTTTTGCTATAAATCAAAATATCATCAAAATAAACAACTACAAATTTTTAATGAACGGACGCAAAACATGGTTCATTAATCTCATGAAAGTGCTAGGAGCGTTAGTTAGACCAAAAGGTAACACTAACTACTCATACAACCCATATTTTGTTTTGAAAGCTGTTTTCCATTCATCACCCTCATGCATACGAATTTGATGATATCCGCTTTTTAAATCAATTTTGGAAAATACAACAGATCCATGTAATTCATCTAACATATCATCTAAACGTGGAATGGGATGTCGATATTTTACCGTAATATTATTCACCGCTCGACAATCTATGCACATGCGCCATCTCCCATCCTTTTTAGGCACTAAGATCACCGGAACTGCACATGGACTCATGCTCTCTCTTACGAACCCCTTCTCCATAAGTTCGCCAACTTGCTTTTGCAACTCCTTCATCTCCTCGGGATTGCTTCGATAAGCTGGACGGTTTGGAATGGTTGCACCTGGTACGAAGTCGATTTGATGCTCAATTCCCCGAATTGGTGGTAATCCCTGTGGAAGCTCCTCGGGAAACACATCCTTATATTCTTGCAAAAGATATGACACAACACTAGGCAAATAAGACTCGTTAGCATTAGTATTCAAAAGTGCCTCCTCATACCGAAGTATAATCATCGGCTGTTTAGCATCTAAAGCTCGCCTCACATCGCTCTTTTTTTTTTAATGTGGAGTTTCCGACCCGCGGGTCGACAAACATCGCTCTTTTTTGCATAGATATTTGTTTTTCGCCCCTCTTTTCTTTTCTCTCTTTCTTTTTCTCTCTTATTTTTTTCCTCATTATTTTTTTCTTCATGATTTTTTTTCTTGTTAATGTGGAGTTTCCGACCCGCGGGCGGTTTGCTACCCGACTTGCCCCGGGCGTACCGTGGCCACAGTAGAGCATTTTTAGTGCCTTCCAAATGTTGCTAGTGGGAGTCGATCCTGAGTCGTCCTAGTTTACGGTTCTTTCCCAGGGCGGCTTGCACCACTACGCCAAATGTTGTGGTTGATTTTTCTTTTCTTCACTCTCTTTCTTTTTTTCATGATCTCTCTGTAGATGAATTTGATCCTCATGCACCTGTTGTGGTGACATAGGACACAAAGTAACTTTCCTTTTTATTATAAACAAAAGAATATTCATTTGTAAAGCCATCATGCTTCACACGCCTATCAAATTGCCATGGTCGACCAAACAATATGTGACCCGCCTGTATTGGAACCACATCGCACAAAATTTCATCCACATACTTCCCAATAGTAAATGGCACCAACACCTGTTTAGTCACTTTAATCTCATTACTATAGTTGAGCCATTGCAATCGATACAGATGAGGATGTTTGGTTGTGGAAAGCCCCAATTTCTCTATCATAACCTTACTTGCCACATTCGTGCAGCTACCCCCATCTATCACGACACAACAAATTTTTCCATTCACAAGGCACCTAGTATGAAATAAATTTTCACGCTGCTCGCCGCTTTCCTCCTTCACTTGTGCACTAAGCACCCTTCTCGTCGCCAAAACTTCCCCAAATATTGCAACTTCCCCGTCTTTTCCCCAAATATTGCAACTTCACTGTCTTCCTCCTTGGTCTCTATTTCACCATTATCAAGTAACAATATTGTCCGTTGATTTGGACATTGACTCGCAATATGACCCTTGCCTTGACACTTAAAACATTTAATATCCTGATTACGACTAAAAGAAGGTAGTTCAGTTTTACCTTGCGTTCCACGGTTAGTCGTGTTTGGGTTAAACTCCACTTTGGGCTTGACTACAACTGGTTTCTCCTTTCGCCTACCAGCATTAGATTTCCATGATGATCCCGAATTAGGTATCAATCGTTGGTTACCTCTCCTCTTAAGCTGTTTCTCAATCCTGATAGCCATGTGTACCATATCCTCCAATACTATATAATGTTGTCGTTCCACTAGATCCGCAATTTCCCAATTTAGTCCCGCCAAAAATCTGGCCATTGTTGATTCACTATCCTCATTTATATTTGCTCTAGCCATCAACATCTCCATATCTTACCAAAGGCCTTTGGCCCAATGGTATGACTCGCCTCATAGGTTCCGTGAGGTCGAGGGTTCAATCCTTTGTGGCAACAAGGAGGGTGTGTGTGTGGTGTGTGTGTCAACAAATAGCAAAAGAAAAAAAAAACATCTCCATATCTTTGTAATAATCCTCGACGCTCCGACTACCTTGTTTCAAGCTTTGCAAACTCCGAACTAGCTCTCGGTGATAGTAATCTGGAATGAACCTCTTTTTCATCACTGCCTTCATATCTTCCCAAGTTTCAATTGGACATTCTCCACACCTCTTCCGGCTGATCGTCAACTGATCCCACCAAGTAACTGCATAAGCTGAGAATTCTGTGGCGGCAAGTTTTACTTTCTTTAGCCCCGAGTAGTTATGACATTCAAATATCCAATCCATCTTCTTTTCCCACTCTAGATATGCCTCCAGATCACTTCTTCCTTGGAAAGTTGGAATCTTCATTTTTATACTATCCAATTTGTTGTCCTTTTTATCCCGAACTCCTCTATCTCTAGCTCCTCGTTGCCGGCGATGTAAGAAGTCGGACTCTCAATCCTCCTCTTCACTAAATCCTCCGTCATTGAAATTAGTTTCTTGCACCCTAGCTCCATTCTGCTGAACTACTCCTTGTTGATGAGTTCCTTGACAGTTTTGAGATGATTCTCCTCGAGTAACGCTTAATTGGTCCAAGCGCTCATGTACCTGTTCCATTGCCATATCCAACCTCCTACCCTATTCCTTATTCATGGCTTCAATCATCAACTTTGATGGACTCCACGGCACGCTTGCGTGAGGTGGTCGTCGCCCGGATCATTTCTAACAAGTTGATAGGATGGATATCTTGCAACACCTTAACCCCTCGCCCATATGTAGACGGTAATCTTGGTACAATTGCTTGCCAATGAAATTTGCGTGGGATGAACACCAACGACACTTCGATCCCTCGCTTATATTGAAGCGGTAATCTCGGTACAATCGACGATTGATGCGGTAGAAGACGCCACACACAACTATGAATGGTTGTATGATAAGTCAATTATGAATCTCTCAAGAAAACTAAGGAACACCTAGGAATTCTTTAAAGAACCACAAGTAGAGAAATAAACTCACAATAACATTGATAATCTAAAAATTGATATGAAGTTGGTTATCATTACAAGCCTAGCATAACTTGGTATTTAAAGGAACTCATGGTGTGCTAACCCATCATCATAGGTCAAGATCTAACAACTAATCAAATCTCATTCATCAGCCATCCAAAGAATTTAACAACCCAAAAACATGTGTTGTGTTAAAAGTCCAAATCAGACAACTAATCTGATCAGCACATTGCAAGCTATTTTCGCATCTGATAACAACCGAATTTGGACTCGTACAAAGAATGAAAATTGTAGCGCTGGAGTTTCTAATGAATTTAGACTTTTGAATCACCTCATTTGGACATCTGAAGCGCAACTTATGGCCCATTTAGGCGAACTAGTCTGAACAGGAATTCAATCTGCGCGGGGTTCGGATCAGCTCACAAAGAAACAATGTTTGGAGGCCCAAATGAACTCGGATTTTTGCACATCATACCAAACTATAAAGCTTGAGAAGTCCTCTACAAACTTCAAGAAAACCACTTTCTCATTCGAAAATTCTAACATCATCAAAAACTCCATTGAAGCTCCAGAGGTCAAATCGCTGAAAAGATAAAAACATAAAAACACATAAAAGCAATCCTGAATCACATGAATGATCTTCAAGTTCCAATCCAAGGGTCTTAGGCACCGTTCCAAGCATCCTTGGGTTGAATTCATTCCATTTACGTATGATCATTCGTTGATTCCTCGATATTTGAGTCGAATGATTGTCATAAAATTCTGACCCCCTCATGCTTGTGTCATTCCCTTCCCCTTCAAAAGGATTTGTCCTCAAATCTAGCATTTCCCTCTTTCGAAAAGGATTGATCCACAAATCAGATTCTACATCAAAACAAACTAAGTTAACAACTGAAATGCAACTTATTAAAAACCACAACATTTGGCGCAGTGGTGCAAGTTACCCTGGGAACGAACCGTAAACCCGGACGACTCAGGATCGACTCCCACTAGCAACATTTGGAAGGCACTAAAAATGCTCTACTGTGGCCACGGTACCCCTGGCGCAAGTCGGGTAGCAAAACACTCTGGTATCGGGCTGGGGAGATTAGTCGACCCGCGGGTCGGAAACTCCACATTAACAAAAAAAAAAAACTTATGAAATCACATGCATATGTAATAAAACAAACGCAAATAAAAATCTGAAAAGTTATATCTCTCCCGGATCAAATATCATATAGATCTCTCTTCGAAGTGTATACTTCCATTTACGAATTCCTGGATGAAAATGCTTCCTTGTGATAACGATTCGTACTAATACCCATTTCATTGCATCTGGGTCGAATACCAACCTTGGTAAACTTGCACATCGTATGTGGAAATTATCTTTATTTTTGCAAATTAATATACAAACAAATTTAGCAAAAAAAAAATACAAACAAAATCCTGGATTAGACAACAATGATTCCAAATGATAGTCTCCTCCTGGATCTAGTATCAGCACATAGTACAGTTCACATGTCATCAATTTACATTTATGAATCCCCAGATCAAAGATTAACTTGAGGATCTCGCGTTTTTGTAAATACATCACTTTCAACGATCCTGAATTAAAAGTTAATTGTTGAAACTCATCACGTTTTTCAAGCAAACACTCTTGAATTCCTGGGTTAAACACAAAATAAAACCAATCAATATGATTCCTTTGTATAATCAAGTAAAACTCAAGAAACTCAAATTCATATGTATAGTCTACTAAATCAAAATTCAAATTACTTCCCTGTAGACTCTCAATGCAGTGTTCAAATGGAACTATCCAACTTTCCATGCTTTTGGAGAGTAAAATCCCATCTCGAATCTTCAAAACACAAATAACCTTTCCCTTTCCATTGATAATAGCAAATTCAAAATCAAATAATGATATCAACGGAATCGAAAGATCACAACCAACACCACAAGATGAAAATTCACTAGCATATATACGATGATCACAACCAAACTCACTGCATGCTAAAGAATTTTCACAAATGTTGACAAGACTATTATCATCAAATGATAGTTTTTCATGCAATGAAGTTTGCTTTGGTGAAATAATATCAAGTGATTGTAGCTTATGCAATGACGATGTTTCTAACGACAAATTAAGCAAAGAATGACTAACATGAAAATCTAACTCGGCATATGGATTAGAAATAATTTCATGCAAATTAGAGTTTTGAAAATGAGGAGAAATATCATGATCATAAACTAACTCAACAAAGTTCAAATATCCCCCATAATTTATGATAAAGACGATTCTACCATCAAAATAGCTATTCACAAATTTACCATTAGAAGCATGCAAAACATGTTTTAAATAACTCATGAAAACACTAGATGCATCAGTTAATCTAACAGAAATAACTAACCATCTATACAAGTTACATGTTAATACAATTTTCCTTTTTTCACAACCTATCTTGCTAATTTGATTAGGCATTGTCACCACATGATTATCATTTAATGTAGATAAAATATAAGTATTATGCAATTTATCAAACATACTATCTAAGTAAAAAAAATAACAACGATACTTGTTTACCAATTTAAAATCGATGAACATGCCCGACGTCTCATCCCACTTAGGTATTATGATCTCATCAATAGCATATGTACTCACGACTTCATCCACGATACCTTCCTTTATCAACTCACCAACTTGCCTCGGTGACTCCTTCGTCTCCTCAAGAACACCAATAGTTGACGGGTATGGAGTGATAGCACTAGGTATACAATCTCTCACCTGCATAAGAGAAACAACAAAGCTAGTTAAAACAGAGTTACTTTGGTTAGTATCCAAAAGCGTCGTCTTGTACGAATGCACAATCATTGGCTTTTCAAAATACAATTCACCTTCAATCTCACTCTCTTTTTCATAGTTACTCATTTTTCTCTCTTTTTCCTTTTGCTCATTCTCTCGTTTCTTTTCAATCTCTCTATTTTTTTCATTCTCACACTTTTCATTCTTTTCTTTTTCACTATTGATCTTTTCAACAATTTCTTTTGGTACAATCATTACATCTTTATGGACTTCATCATGTACATTGGAACCCAAAAATTCTCCTTGAATGACATACTATATACCATCGTCTTCCTCCCTCGGTTGATCTTGCTCCTTGGAGATGTCTTGTTGCTATTTCAAATGTTCATTTCTCAACTCATTATATGTTCTCATGACATTCTCAAAAGATACCTGTTCCACATACGCCCTAGGAGATGCTCGGGGTTGTCTCCAATGAGTCTCTTCATGCCTTTGAACCTTTCTTTCATCTTCCCAATTTGGTCGCCTTGAAGGTTGCTCTTTATATTTTGGAGATACATACTTATTCCTCCTGCTTGATTGTATTGGGGTATACCGCTTTCTCATCACGGTTTTCAACTCCTTCCATGTATCTATCGGAAGTTCTCCATACTTTTTCCTATCACGTTCAAATTGAGCCCACCATGTACGTGCATCACCGGACAAATCTAGGACTGCAAGTTTGAACTTCTTTTGCTCGGAGTATTCATTAAAGCTAAACTCTCGCTCCTTTCCTTTCTCCTAACTTAGATAGCTTCGGGATCCGCTCTACCTTGAAAGGATTTTTTTTGCCAATAATTATTTTCACATTTATATCCATACATGATTGCTTCAAAACAAAGGTTAGTACATAAAGAAAATTTCCTCACACACTCCCTAACGTGTTTCGCTCAAACAATGTAATGAAACGCTCGTGTATCGCTCAAATGGCTTTTATCCTTTAATAATCTCACTACTCTTGCCTTTTTCTGCTCGTAGTTCTCTCTAATAGGTTCTTTTTGAATTCACAAAGTAATACCTTAATTATCTAAATTCAATCCAATAAGAAAATCCTCGGTTTTCAATTTTCCAACATGGGTTAGTTTCTCTCTCTAGAAATTTGCTCTTCCTTCTCTCTAGGATCTTTTGACCGACTTTCTTCTCTTCCGTTTTTCTGTCTTTTATTTTTTACCGTTATCTTTTCTCTTTCCTTTTTTAGTCTCCCGCCCATCCTCACCTACCTTTTCCATCCTTACCAATTTTTTCTGTTTACCCATTTTGGGTTTCATTTCCAGTTCCTTGCTATCGTTTCCCTCCCCTCCGACCTTCTCATCTCCGTCGTCTGCACTATTTCTTCTCTTCCCAAACCCTAACCTCGCCGCCCCTCATATTTCTGTCTCTTGTCTTTCATTCCTCTGTTTCTAGTTCGTCGTGCATCGTTTCTAGCTGGTTTCGTTCCCTTCTTGGTCCAGTCTAGGTTCTTTGCCATGGTGAGCCATGCCCATCTTTCTGCTAGTAACTCCAGTAGTTCCCAATCGTGGGATGTTTTTGCTGAGTTTGGGGTTTCTGCACCTAGCTCCCCCTTATTCCGGCAAATGTTCCTTGTCCGCTTCTGGAAATGGCGGAAGCTGACCCTAATCCGATGGCTTTGGGCGTGAGCTCTGAGGATTCTACGTCGGCGGACCTGCAGGGTGAGGTGAATGGGGCCCTGGCCTCTGTTTCGGATAACCAGGAGTTGTTTTGGGCTATCCATTATTTCTCCCATAAGGATAGGGAGGAAGCTGTTCAGGAGCGTAAAAGAAACCAAACTCTTTCGGATTTCATTACTGCGCTTGGTTTATCTCTTGAGGACGTCAATGCTTTTGCTCGTACTGGTGAAATTGGGGCTTTTAAATGCACTCAAGATGTTTGAAGAAAGTCCTGAGCTAGGGGATGCTGGTATTTCTGCTCAGCCGAATATGGTTATACCATTTAGGGGGAATCTTCTGTCGGTGGTGTGTGTGGGGGAGGATTGCTTGCCGGAGTGTGGTGGTCAGGCTCCTGTGTCATCCCCTAAACCCGGTAGGACCCGTAAGGATGTCAGTAAGGAAAATCTAAAGTCATATTTCAAAAGGGAGGGTGGGCCTTGTATGGAGGGTGTAAGTCCGTGTCAGGTGGTTGAATCCACAAAGTCCTGGAGCGATGTTGTTTCTAACCCTGTTGGTAAGAATAGCTTGGTTCTCTCTTACCACCCTCCTTCTATGGTGGATGGTAGAATTCTGGTTAAGCCACCTTTGGAAGTGCTTCAAAAAGGTAATCAAATCTGGTCTTCTAGTTTGGTAGGATACTTTCTGCATTCTAAGCTCCCGTATAAGGTGGTTGAGCCAATTGCTAGGCGGCTTTGGGGTAATTTGGGCCTCTCCTAGGTTCTTCTTCATGACAAGGGTTATTTTATCTTTAAGTTTCAGTCTGCTTCTGACAGAGATAATGTTTTAGCATCTGGTCCTTGGCATTTTGCATCAAAAGTCATTATTCTGAAACCTTGGAAGGAAATGGAGGTATTCACTAAGGATGAATGCGTGAAGATTCCAATTTGGGTTAAATTTAGTCAAATTACTCTTTCCTATTGGACTTCGGAAGGCATAAGTTTTTTGGCTAGTACTGTTGGAAAACCACTTTTTGCCGATGATATGACCTCTAGATTGGACCGCGTGAATTTCGCTAGAGTTTGTATTGAGGTTAATGCTGATTTTACATTTCCTTCATCTATTGATGTGGCGGTTTATGATGCGGACAAATCAGAAAATATAGCTGTCGCAGTTGTGGTGGAATATCAAAGTAAACCTCCTACCTGCCCGGTGTGTATGGTTTTTGGGCATTCCCCTCTAAAATGTCCTAAGGCTTCTTTCAAATGGGTTCCTAAGGGAACGCTTGGTGAGGATTCTGCAGTTCAAGATAAGGGAGCTAATAGTATTTCTGCTGCAATGGGGGTGTCTAATGTGCATGACTCAAAACGTGTATATGATCGTCTCCCAGAGGAATCAATTGCCCCTGACCATGATTGGATCACTGTTCATAGAGGGGTTAAATCCCAGACCAAGGATATGGGGGTCAAGTCTCCGAAATTGTTATCTCCAAATTATTTCTCCCCTATTGACCAGGATATTTCTTTAGCAGTGGGTGGGTCTGATATTGAATCGCCTATTGCTGCAAATCCCCTGGTGGATAAGCTCAAAGTAGTTGATGAGAAGGAGGGCAGAGATTTAAAACAGAAATCTAGAGGGGGAAGGGTTTCTCTCCAAGAAGCCAAACGCAGGAATAAGGGCAAGGGTAGCAAATCTCCCCATTAGTGTCTTTATGTTAGTCTCTTATAATGTTAGGGGTCTTAATAAAAAGCCTAAGCAAGCTTATGTTAGGCAGTTTATTGCTGACAATAATATCTCTTTTGTTGGGTTGATTGAAACAGAGTGAAAGAACACAAGGCTGCTCATATCTCTAAAGTTGTCTGTGCTAATTGGAAGTGGTTGTTTAATTATGATGCCCATTATAATGGTAGAATATGGATAGGGTGGAACCCTGCTATATGGAATGTGGAGGTCATTTTTGTCTCTTCTCAAGTGATGTATTGTAAAATTCAGCAGTTGAGTAACAATGATAGGCCCTTTTTGGTTTCTGTTATCTATGGCCACAATACTATTGTTGAAAGAAGGTTGTTATGGAGGGATCTGGTGTCTATTAACCAAAATTCTTGTTGGTGTATTATGGGTGATTTCAATGAAATAAAGGACCTGGCTGAATCTGATAACAGTAATGATTCATGGGATATTGGTATGCTGGACTTTAAGGAATGCATTGAGTCATTGGGGGTTGATGATATTGGTCCTGTCTTTACTTGGTGGAACTGCCAGATTGAACGGCCTATTCATAGGAAGCTTGATAGAGCTCTTGGGAATGCTGAGTGGTTTGCTAGGTACCCTCAGGCCCAGGTTCAGTTTGGCCCTAGAGGTATGTCGGACCATTCCCCTGTTACTTTAAAGTTAGGCAGTGATCAAGCTCGGTACAAGAAACCATTCCAATTCTTTTTTTTTTTGCTAAATTTGTTTGTGTATTAATTGCAAAAAAACTAAGCATATTACAATGAAGATCAAAACATAGTCCTCTTCTCCCGAGAGGCTAAAACACCTATCCTAATTACATATCCTAATTACCTATTTCCTCACAGCCCGAGGTTAAGCAAATTGAAAAAACATCAAGCATGACAATGGACTAGGCCCAACAACCCATCCGGAAATCCATGACCAAAAGCCCACGTGGCTGACCCAACATTATCAACATAAACACAATCCACGCGGAAAAGAAAAACAGCAGGAGGCCCAATTGAAATAATCAGCATTCTAACTCTGTGGGCCCCCGCAAGTCATCACCAAAATCAGATAAAGAGCATTTGAATTTTGAAAATCTGTGCGCCCCAATGCCAACCCAAGACCTGCAAAATCCCACTAACCCATTTTCCAAAACCGGACAGCAACAGTAAGTGGGTAGCAGACAGGACAACCAGGTGCAGTCACCCATCAAGACAAGCACCGGCGAGACTCCGGCCAACCCACCAGACACCATAGCTTCCGGCCAAGCTCCGACATAGACTCCCAAAAAACAATCTGGTGATTAATCCCACCAGAAAGCAAATCATCCATAGGAGAGCCCAAACCAGCCAACACAATCAAATCCAAGTCAGGTAACGAGCTTAGATTGACAGAAAAAATGACGGCAACACAAATTTCTGTCAATGACATAAAAAGATTCCCAAATCGGATCATGAAAATACTAAGCAATAAACACAACATGATACCAGATCGGAAAGCACAACCACCGAAACCTTTAGATCCATTACCGAACCCAGATTTCGGCGAGATAACATCAAGATCAGATAGAGAACAGATCCCAAATTTAAAACAAATCAGCCGGTGTCAGCACCATGATTTCCGACCATGAGTCAGGAAACCCAAATCATTAAATCCTTCGGCAAAACCCCAGTAGCAACAAACCCACAGTACAGTAGAACAAAAGGACGCCTACCGAGACTAAAGAAATTTGTTTGAAGTATAGAACACCAAATCAGCCTAAAATAGATTAAAAATTGAAGCCCCAAATCAAGCTGAAAAGGAATCATAAACACCGAATCAAAACCAGACTCCGGCGACCAAATCAAAACCTGAACATCCAGATCTGAGAGTAGAAAACGATAAGCAATAAAAAGGGAAACTCTAGATCGAAAAACCACCGGATACATAACCCACCGGCAAAACAGAGCAAGATCTGATTTAAAAAGCCAAATCAGAACTGATCCCTCTTCTAAAAACCCCGACCCCTACGGAATATCCAGATCTGACACTCCAAAGCCATAAGCCCCAATCCCACACCACTTCAGATCATAACTCCAAGGACAATCCACTCAGATCAGTACCCCTTACTAATCAACACAAATAAATCCCACGATCTAAAGCCCCCGGACTTTGCATACATAGATCAGAAAAAATGATTTTCAGGAAGGACCTCATCTAGCCGCCAGAAAGGCATGAATCAGTTCCAAGTATGACAAAGAGTAAAGAAAGGAGAGATGGTGGGCCGAAGAGGAGGTGAGGGGAGGGAGGAGAATCGGGTGGGCCGAAAAAAAGGAGGGGAGGCAGTGGTGGAAGGAGGAGGAGGGGGGAGAAATTCTAGAGAGAAGGGGGAGCTTCTCTCTCTAACTTTCCCTACTTGGAACCCTGTTTTGTTCAACCATTCCAATTCTTTAATTTCATGATCAAGGTGGATGGGTTTAAAGATTGTGTGGCTTCTGCCTGGGGTGATTTTGTTCAAGGGAACCCTTTTAGGGTGTTTTCCGAAAAACTTAAGCGTACTAAAAAAGCTCTAATTGTCTTGAATCACAATGTGGGGAACCTCTCAAATTCTGTCAGTGCTGCCTCTAACATCCTCCATAGTACTCAAGTGCTTTTATAAGAGTGCCCAAATGATCAGAACCTTATTGCTAGGGAGAAGTGTTATCTCCACTCTCTATGGACTGCATTGGAATTGGAAGAAAATCTGCTTCAGCAGAAATCAAGAGCTACATGGCTTAAGGAGGGTGATGGGAATTCTAAGTTCTTTTTTAATTGTGTAAAGAACAGGTGGAACTCAAACAAAATCTTATCTATCAATAATGACATGGGTGATATTGTGCATGGGCAGAAAGCTGTTGAAGCAGTGGCAGTGAAGTATTTTGAGGATTTGTTTAACCCGGCGGGCCTTCATCCTTATTCCTGTTGGGAGGAGGCTGATGCTTTCTTCTCTAAGCATATCAGCCATGGCCAAGCTTCCCAACTGATTATGCCTGTGTCGGATGAGGAAATTTTTGCTGTGCTGAATTCTATGAAGCGAAATAAGAGCCCGGGCCCGGATGGCTTTAACGTTAACTTTTTTATTCAATGCTGGGATATAGTTCAAGTGGATTTCACAAGGGCTGTCAAATATTTTTTCTCTTCTTGTCGTATGCCCCGTGGGATTAATTCCACAGCTATTACTCTTGTCCCAAAGTCTGAGTTTCCGTCATGTATGGCTGATTTTAGGCCAATTGCTTGTTGTAATACTATTTACAAATGCATCTCAAAAATTATAGCTAATAGGTTGAAGGGAGTGCTACCGACTGTTGTTGACCAAGCTCAAGCAGCCTTTGTCCAGGGGAGGAGTATTAGCGATAATATTCTTCTTACCCAAGAGCTTCTTAGGAATTATCACAGAGCTTCGGGGCCTCCTAGATGTGCAATCAAGATTGACCTGAAGAAGGCCTATGACAGTGTTTGTTGGGAATTTTTATTTGATGTGCTTAGACGTTTTCAATTCCCAGGGATTTTTATTGAATGGATTCAGGCTTGTGTTACGACGGCCATGTTTTCGGTTAAAGTGAATGGATCGCTGGCTGGGTATTTTGGGGGCAGCAGAGGTCTGCGATAAGGGGATCCATTATCGCCTTATTTGTTTGTGCTGGTTATGGAGGTGCTATCCATGAGACTCAATTGGGGTACCTTGCAAAATGGTTTCAAATTTCATTGGAGAGCCAAAGAATGCAAATTATCCCATCTGTTTTTTGCTGACGATATTCTGATGTTCTGCCATGGAAATGTTCAATCAGTCAACATTATAAATTCTTGTATTCAATCCTTTTCTTTATACTCTGGGCTGATACCAAATGCTCAAAAGAGTCAGTGTTTTATGGCCAATGTTGATTCTGAGACTGCTCATCTTATTCTCACTTCTGTGGGCTTTACTGTTGGATCCTTGCCAATCAGATTTTTGGGAGTCCCGCTTATTTCGACTAAACTGTCTTACCAAGACTGTCTTCCTCTTATTCATAGAATTACAAAGAGAGCTGCCTCATGGACTTCTATTGCTTTATCTTATGCAAGGAGGTTACAATTGATTAAGTCTGTTCTGTCTGCTATGTCCTCCTTTTGGTGCAGACATTTTATGTTTCCCAAATCTGTTATTAGATGTGTTCAATCCATTTTGGGTAGATTTCTTTGGAAGGGTCCATCGTTAGCCAAATTTGGTGCTAAAGTGGCGTGGAAATCCTTAGCTCTCCCAGTTAAACAAGGAGGATTGGGTGTTAAGAATCTACTGGATTGGAATAAATCTTTAATCATGATGCATCTCATTAATGTTATTAAATTTGAACCTACTTCTTTCTGGGCCAAATGGGTACAAACTGATGTGCTTAAAGGGAGGAATTTCTGGCAGATTACCATTCCAACTGATTTCTCGTGGATTTGGAAGCACGTTCTGAAACTTAGACCGATTGCATTGCTATATATTCAGTACATTATTGGTATGGGGAATAAGGTAAATCTATGGTTTGATCCTTGGTTATTGGGTTCTCATATCAATCCGTCTGCTTCTTTGATTCAGAACTCTGGGTTGTCTTACTCGACCACTATGGCTAATATTTTGCATAATGGGGCGTGGAAACTTCCTCAAAGTAATCACCATGACGTTATTATGCTGCGCAGGAAGTTTGAAGACCTGCCCATTCCGACGGCTGCTAATGACAGAATTAGCTGGTGTTCAATGGATATCAATGGTATCAAAGCCTCTCACATTTGGGAATCCATTAGGGACCGGCAGCAGGTTGTGAGCTAGCATGGGATTCTATGGAACAAGTTGCACGTCCCTATGTACTCTTTTATCCTTTGGTTGGGTTTACTACGTAAGCTTCCTACGGATGATAGAGCCATGGGTTATTCAGTTGGGCCAAGAATTGGGTGCCCGTTATGTAATTCACATGCTGAAAGTTTTGAACATCTGTTCTTTAAGTGTGACTATTCTAGTAACATTTTCCATGCCGCTTTGAACATTGGTAATTGGCAGAGTTTTCCTTTGGAATGGGCTGATCTTATTGAGAGTATTTTAGCTTTTCAAGGAAGGAGGCTAACCAAAAATATTATCAGTCTTACTTTGGCGACGACTTTTTATAATGTATGGGAGGCAAGAAATAAGAAGCTTCATCAGAATGTGTTAACCCATCCAACGGTTTTGGGTAGAGAAGTTGTTAATATTATTAAATCTAGATTATCTCAGTCTAGGTCTTTTATTAGAGCTACTCATGTTGACCAATACTTCTGTAATCGGCTTCTGTAATTCCATTATTGTGGATTGGGTCTCTTATAGTTGTTTCATCTTTTGGTTTGTCTCTAGATGACATAACTATAGTCCTGGGGTATGTCCCTTAGCCATTGTATTTGTGTTTCTTTTATATTATTCCAAATTTAGCAACAAAAAAAAAGAAAAAAGAATCCAATAAGAACTTATCAAGACACAATAGTCGTTATGAATACGAGTACTAACAATTCTTCACAATCGCCAAATATGACTTTTCGAATGAAATCCCAATATGAGCAACAATAATTTTCTGCAACTTTTGTTTTTTGAGTATAATCCGACAATAAAATTAAAGATAAGTAACTTGATAGGAACTTAGCTTTGATACCAAATGATGGACTCCACGGCATGCTTGCGTGAGGTGGTCGTCGCCCGGATCGTTTCTAATAAGTTGATAGGATGAATAGCTTGCAACACCTTAACCCCTCGCCTATATGTAGACGGTAATCTTGGTACAATTGCTTGCCATTGAAATTTGTGTGGGATGAACACCAACGACACTTCGACCCCTCGCTTATATTGAAGCGGTAATCTCGGTACAATCGCCACACACAACTTTGAATGGTTGTATGATAAGTCAATTAAGAATCTCTCAAGAAAACTAAGGAACACCTAGGAATTCTTTAAAGAATCACAAGTAGAGAAATAAACTCACAATAACATTGATAATCTGAAAATTGATATGAAGTTGGTTATCATTACAAGCCTAGCATAACTTGGTATTTATAGGAACTCATGGTGTGCTAACCCATCATCATAGGTCAAGATCTAACAACTAATCACATCTCATGCATCAGCCATCCAAAGAATTTAACAACCCAAAAACATGTGTTGTGTTAAAAGTCCAAATCAGACAACTAATCTGATCAGCACATTGCAAGCTATTTTCGCATCTGATAACAACCGAATTTGGACTCGGGCAAAGAATGAAAATTGTATCCCTGGAGTTTCTAATGAATTTAGGCTTTTGAATCACCTCATTTGGACATCTGAAGCTCAGGTTATGACCCATTTAAGCGAACTAGTCTGAACAGGAATCCAATCTGCGCGGGGTTCGAATCAGCTCACAAAGAAACAATGTTTGGAGGCCCAAATGAACTCGGATTTTTCCATACCATACCAAACTAGAAAGCTTGAGCAGTCCTCTATAAACTTCAAGAAGACCACTTTCTCATTCGAAAATTCTAACATCATCAAAAACTCCATTGAAGCTCTAGAGGTCAAATCGCTGAAAAGATAAAAACATAAAAACACATAAAAGCAATCCCGAATCACATGAATGATCTTCAAGTTCCAATCCAAGGGTCTTAGGAACCATTCCAAGCATCCTTAGGTTGAATTCATTCCATTCACGTATGATCATTCGTTGATTCCTCGATATTTTAGTCGAATGATTGTCATAAAATTCTGACCCCCTCATGCTTGTGTCAAACTTCATATTAGCTGACAATGAAGGTTCTACAAAAGTTCCCTTATCCTTTGAGTTAGACATATTTCCTGCAAAACAGAGGTTAGTAGCAAAATATTATCCTCACCACTCCCTTACGTGTTTTGCTCGATTAATGTTTCACTCGTGTATCACTCAATTGGCTTTTCCCTCAATTGATCTCACCACTAAGCCTTTTACCTCTAATTATTCTCTTTAATAGGTTCTTTTCGAATTTACCTAGCAAAAATTCTCGGTTTTTGATGGGGACATCCCTAGCTCGGGAGTGATTGACACCCATACATCAGATTCGGTTCGCTTCCCAGTTGCACCCGTAACAAGAGTTCGGGCTAAACGCTTCAAGGAGGGACTCAATAGGTTGATTCAAATAATTTGGAACGAGGTTAGAATGACTTCAAAACCGAGTGTGACAGATTCCAAGTTCGTGAATGTGTTACAAATGGATGAGCCAATTTAGGAGCTAAACTCCAAGCCAATTGCTGGATATTCTGCATCAGCCAATTTAGAAGCTAAATTCCGAGCCAATTGTGTTACAAATGGATGAGCCAATTTAGGAGCTAAACTCCAAGCCAATTACTGGATATTCTGCATCAGCCAATTTAGAAGCTAAATTCCAAGCCAATTGTGTTACAAATGGATGAGCCAATTTAGGAGCTAAATTCCAAGCCAATTTGCTGAATATTCTGCATCACATTTTTGGCATGGGATTCCCTCATGTTTCAGCACTTTCTTTTTATTCAGCACTTTCCAGCAGATTTTTATGTTACCTTGTAATAAAATTAATCCTAGATGGGATTTAACTCTAAGTTAATTGTTATTTCCTTGTTCAGATTTAGGGTTTCATAGCCACCACCCTAGCCTCCATATATAAGTCTTATGATTGTAATGGAGGCCAACAGCATTCATATTTTCAAATTTTATCAAACTCTTTGAGTTATTCTCTACTATTGATTCTTTGAAGGATTCCTAAGTATTTCCTTAGTTTTCTTTGAGAATTCAACTTGACTTATGATACAACATTCCATAGTTGTGTGTGGCATCCTCTACCACATCAAGCGTCGATTGTACCAAGATTACCGCTTACATATAAGCGAGGGGTCAAGGTGTCGCTGGTGTTCATTTAACGCAGATTTCCAAACGTGAGCAATTGTACAAAGATTACCGTCTTCATATAGGCAAGGGGTTGAGGTGTTGCAAGCAATCCACCATCCAATTTTTGCTAGAAAACGATTTGGGCAACGACCACCTCATGCAAGTGTGCCGTGGAGTCTATCATTTGGTATCAGAGCTAAGTTCTCTAGCAAAATCTATCCTTAATTTTCGGATCTGAGTTATATATATATATATATATATATATATATATATAAAATTGGCAAAAATTTTGCAATTGTTGTTATCACTATATTTAGCGGCGATTAGCTCTTAAATTCATTGTCAATTCCTTAATCGTGATGCTGGTATTTTTTTTTTTTTGCTAAATTAAAATTAAATTAAGAGGAGGAAAGAATTTACAAACCAAGGGGGGAACCCCGAAGGAAGTATACCATTACCATCAAAGGACATCCCCAAAGATGGAAAGCGTATACCCACAACCAAATTACACACAGTAGATGGATACAATTACAATACATTTACATTAGGAGAGACAACCCAATAAAATAAAGCAAAAACAGAAAAAGCAGAGGCCTTAGTGAAAGTAGTATGCACACAAGCCAATCATATTTGATATGATGTAGCATATACTTTGTAATCTTATTCATTTATTAATAAAAGAATTGATTTTCTTAAAAGGCATTTTATATTATCTACATGGTGTTGTTATATTAAATGTGATAAACCCATAGTTTTGAGCAATGCTTTTAGAATCATGATGGTGATCATGCTAATGAGATCTAAATTCAAGATAGCTCACAAACTAAAATTGTTCCTAATCGTTGGATTACTAAATTGGGAATTAGTGAATCCGGATATATTAGTACATACGTTGCTTGCTCTTATGAAGAGGATGATTGATCTCATAATCATTTGTGTGGAGACACTAAAGCAAGTATGTAGGTGCTTATTGGAGAATAAGTTCACTGAACGTGACTCGCTAAGGAATACCTAATGGAGTTTTACTCGGCTGTCAATAGGAATTCCTCTAGTGATAGTAGTACAAGTGATCCTTAGACTTGAGATCATCATAGTATCTTGTGTATGATAAGTTATACTTTGACATGTCCCTTAAGACCTTTAGGGTATATCAAAGGGTATGATTGAGTATAATAAGTTGTACATGGAGATAGGTGAATGATCAACAAAGAATCTACCACGTCTAGTAAAAGATGTGAATGTCCTATGTGATTCGATAAATGATAACTCAGTAGTCCTTGGCCAAGGCATAGTGAAATTAGAAAGGAGTTTCTAATTTGCATTATTTAGAGTTGTGCATTTGGGAATCGAAATACATATAATTAAATAAAATAAGACTTGACAGAAATTCCATGTCTTATATTTAATTGGGACATTGTATGGTAGAAGGATTGAATTGTACGGTAACTATTTACTCAAAGGTTCTTTTGTGATTAATGTTGAAATCTATATTATCTGGAAAGTCGTTGATCGCTAAGGGGGCTTACCCTTATTGTAGAATAAATATTATTTATTTAAATGAATTAAATAGTTTAATTTATTTATTTAAATAAGATTAGAATTGTTCTAATTGATTTATTCACAACCAGTTTAATATGGAGAACCTAAAGGGTCACACCGCAAAAGGAAAATATTTATTTAAGAAGTAAATGACATAATTGTAATAATAAGTTAAGTGTATTTAATTTAATCTATGGACATAGAATAAATTAAATAGCTTAATATTTATTATTTAATATTTTGGAAATATTAAATATAAATTAATAAGAGGAGTCTTATTATTATTATTATTACTATTACTATTATTTAATTCATAATAGGGATTAGGAATTAATTAATATTACTATTATTTAATTTCTAATAGGGATTGGAAATTAATTAATATAACTATTATTTAATTCCTAATAGGGATTGAGAATTAATTAATAGAAGTACTCTCTCTCATTAATTCCTAATTGGATTAGGAATATAATTAAAGGAGTTTAATTAAAATAGAAACCCTAATCCTAAATAGTTTAGGGAAGGGGTTTTCCTACATCTATAAATAAGAGAAGTCTTATCATAGATTAGGGTTACACACTCTTGCATTAGATTATGGAGAGTATATACAATTTCTATAGAGATAGAAACTAGGATTTTGCCAACACCCATGTTCTTGAATAGGTATTATTCCTTGGTGGATTACCTCTAGAGGCCAAACACTTGGGTGGCTAACATTGATCAAAGGAAAGAATCACACCGTTGAATTCAAGGAGAACGAGAAGGAATTGGAGTTGAACTTGTACCTGAGGAAGCTAGAATTCTACAAGGGTATAATTCTTATTCTCCATATCTTTCGTTTAATTAATAATTGTGCATAAAGAACGATCATGGTGATGGTTTGTATAAAAAATTTTAAAATCCATTTTGTCGCGCTTCCGCTCTATTTATGTAATTTGATTGCATGTTTGCGTTACAAACAAACCTAACACTTAGCCAATCCAGCCAATAGAAAGGCACAAGAGCCTGGCATCAACAAAACAGCCAAAACACATGCTAAAAACAACCAGCGCGAACCATAGTAAAAGCCGCATCAGCAGCCAGACCCGCCATTCAGCAGCAGAAAGGCGACAAAGCTAAATGAAGAATCCCAAAACCAGCCGCGACAGCAAACAACGGCTACAAAAAAAGCAAACCAGTAGAGCAGCAGGAGCGAGCCACAAGCCAAAGATGCTGCAGAAGGGGCCAAACAAGGAGCACAGCTAAGCCACACAACATCAAAGCAGACCCAACCAAAACATGCAGCGCCCTGCCGTAGCAATAGAGCAGACGGAAGCGACAGCAGCTCAAGTGCAAATCAGATCAGAACACCAGACCACCAGCCCCACCAGATGCCATGCAGGAAACCCCACCCACCACCCGCCATGCAGGTAACTTGGCCACGCCACCCACCATGTAGCCAAACAGAAAACACAGCACCAACACAGCGCCAACCAACCATGCAGCAGCAGACACACCCCAAACCACTGCCAGACCCATAGCTAGCACCAAGACCAATCAATCAGACCCATAGTAAGGAGCAGCTGGACATAGAAGCAATCCAGCGAGCAACCCAAAATAGCATGCAACCAGCGACCACCTTGCACAAAACCCAACGCCAACAGACCTAAGAAGAGCAGCATGGGCACACACCCCAAACCACTGCTAGACCCCTAGCACACCAAGACCAATCAGACCCAAAGCAAGGAGCAGCTGGGCATTGAAGAAAACCAGCGAGCAACACAAAACACCAAGCAACCAGCAACCACCTTGCACAAAAACCCGACGCCAACAGACCCAAAAAGAGCAGCACGGGCTGCACACATAACAACAAACCAAAAGCCACAGTAGCACGGGCTGCACACACAGCAACATCCCATACAGGTTAAGCCCAGGACAACCCCAACCAAGCCACTGCAGCATGGGCTACACATGCAGCAGCAAAACCACCAACAGCCACAAACAGCAGGCCCATTCCCAAAGCCAAGAGCTAAGAGCCAAGAGCCCCAAGAGACCCAGACCCAACACCCCAACCACAACACCCCAACACCCCAGGGGTTTAAAGCTGCCAGTGCAGGAGGGAGATGTCAACAGTGCAGGCTTTTTGGAATGGGGGGTAACTATGGAGCCTACACTTAACCAAATGAACAAAGTCATTGATAAGAACCTTGCCAGGGATATTAGAGTTTTCAAAACTTCGAGAGTTGTGCTCCCGCCAGATGGTGTAAACCACAATGGCCAAACATAGCTTGAGAATGTTTAATTTCAAATTGGAGCCCAAGAAATTTGATATGCTGTGAAGCAAGGCATTCCAGTCGAGGTACGGACAAAACCAAGGGCATAGTCGGAAAACAGCCAGAAGCACAAAGGAAGTAAAGGAACATTGAAAGAACAAGTGGCTGAAAGATTCAGGGGAAGTTTTACAGAAAGGGCAGAGAGGATCAACCTGCATTCCATAAGAGGTAAGAATGTCCTTAGTATTAATCTTGTGATGACAAGCCAACCACAGAATGAAAGAGAATCTAGGGACGTGGAGGGGCTGCCAAACCACCTTATGCCAAGGAGCAGAGGATTTGAATAGACGAATAGAGTGCCAAAAAGTAGCAGCTTTGACCAGCTTTGGGGGGAGACCATCCCAGAGAATAACATCCTGGTCAGTATCTTTAATGGGGATAGAGAAGTCAAAAGCTTGTCTAAAAATAATAACATCATGGTGATTAGAAGTAGGAAGAGACCAGGCCCCATGACAAATAATTTCATTGAGCTTAACATTTGAATCAAGGCCAGAGTTGAGAATAAGGGTACTACGGGCACAACGGGCAAGAGGGGCGTGGCGGAGCCAGGGGTCATGCCACAGGTTAATGTCAGCACCATTACCAATGGCATAGGAGATATGAGGGAGAGCAGTGGCCCGAAGCTTTAAGACTTTCCTCCAAATCCAAGAGCAATCATTTGGAATAGGCATGGTCCAAAAATGATTTTTTTCCGAGGGCACAGTGCAGTGAACCCAAGTGGCCCAAAGAGAGGAGGGGTGAAACTAAGCAACTTGCCAAAGGTGCTACAAGATAAGGGCTTTGTTCCATTCCTCCAATTTTTTTATACCCAACCCCACCTCATCAGTAGGGAGAGACACATCAGCCCAAGTAACTTTACAGCCATGATGGTTAAGGCTAATCCCTTTCCAAAGGAACCGACGGAGGAGAGATTGAATCTAGTTGAGAACCCCTTTTGGGAGAATAAAGTGGGCAGACCAAAACACTTGGATAGCAAAAAGAACAGATTTGATGAGAGTGCACCTGCCCGTATAAGAGAGAAATATATTTGTCCAAGAGGTAATACGATTAGTGATTTTAGAAATAAGAGGGATGCAATCATGAGAAGAGAGTCTTGAGGCAATCAGAGGCACACCCAGGAACCGCATTGGAAGGGAGCCAAGAGGGAACCCAGAATACTAGTAGAATGCAGCTCACTGACATTAGAAAGGAAACACTGACTTTTGGAAGGGTTCAGATCTAACCCATAAAGCAGGGAGAAAGTGTCGATGCAGGACATCAAAATGTTAACCGAGCCCAGGCTTCCATGATAAAAGAGAAGAAGGTCATCAGCAAAACAAAGATGAGTGAGGCTACACGGTTTGACCTTATGATGGTATCTGAAGGAGCTTTGAGAAGCAGCTTGCTTGAGAAGGATAGAGAGGCCCTCCATAACAAGGACAAAAAGGTAGGGGGAGAGGGGGTCACCCTGCCTAAGCCCCTTCTTGCCAGGGAAGAACCCACAAAGACTGCCATTGATCTTAATAGAGAACATTGGAGAGGTAATGCAGCCTTTAATCCAGGAAATGAACTGAACCGGAAAACCAAAGAGAGACAGCATGTCAAACACAAACTCCCATCTAACCGAGTCAAAAGCTTTTTTTAAATCAATCTTTAGAGCACATTTAGGGGGCCAGACTGATGTCCATAACCTCTAAGGAGTTCCTGAGCCAAAAGGATATTGTCACTAATTTTTTGACCAGGAATAAAAGTCGATTGAGAGCGGGAGATAATGGCCGACAGCGTAGCACAAAGCCAGGACGCTAGGATTTTTGAGATGCACTTATACATAGTATTGCAGCAAGAGATTGGTCTGAAATCCTCCATAGAGGAGGGATTGTCCACCTTAGGGACAAGAGTAATGGCAGTAGCATTGATACACCTGGGCATGGAGGATGAACAGAAGTAATGTTGAACCCCACGGGTAAAATCCCCACCAATAGTCGGCCAAGCATTGAGGAAGAAATTGACATTAAACCCATCAGGACTAGGGCTTTTATTCTGTTTCATAGATTTCAGGGAGTGGTAGATCTCAATATCAGAAATAGGAGATTCAAGGACATTAGCAGCGGCAGGAGAAAGATGAGGGATATCCAATGACCCAAAAAGAGATGTACCGGGATAGAGATCGTCAGAAGGAGACCCCAAAAGATTACTAAAAAACCCAACAGCTACGCCTTTGATACCACTATCATCAGTGACTAAGTTATCATCATGATCCCGGATGGAAAGGATTTTGTTTTTGTTCCAGTGGCTCTTGGTTTTATTAAAGAAGAATTTTGAGTTCTTATCACCCACATCAAGCCATTGAATTCTAGACTTTTGCTGGCAGAGCTTTTCCTCCAAAATTAGAGCAGACCACAATCTATGGGTGAAGAACTTTTCAGCTAACCGGAGTGCAGGGTGGGAAGCAGAAGAGTGGATCGCAGATTGGATAGCATGGAGGTTTTTCCTTGCATCAAGGACATTAGAAGAGAGATTACCATGATTTTTATTCAGATCTATAAGGGAATGCTTAACTCTTTTAAGCTTCTCAGAGAAAACAAAAAGAGGGTTCCCACGAATGGGGAAATCCCAAGCTTCAGAAATTGTCTGCTGGTAACCACTGATGTCCATCATGAAATTAAAGAACTGAAACGGCTTGCAGAGCTTAGGAATATGTCGATCAAGGCAAAGCAAAACAGGGCAATGATCAGATAGCCCATTAGGCAAAAACTGCACATCGGAGGAAGAGAGGTTGCTGAACCAAGCAGCATTTCCCATGGCTCTGTCCAGTTTCCTTGTAATAGAAGTGGGACCCCGACCATTCCACCAGGTGTGATGAGGACCAGAGGCTCTAATATCATCAATTGCAAGGTTAGTAGCACAAGCTTTAAAATCATCCATGCCACTGTCCCAAAGCGCATCACCTCCAGAATTTTCAGACAAACATTTGATAGCATTGAAGTCCCCCAAAAGACACCAATTAGTGGTAACTGACGGAGCTATAGCACTGAGATCAGACCATAAGGGGTGATGCAGAACAGGAGTATTAAACCCATAAATGAAGGAGAAGATAAAGTGTTCAGAGCTAGCAAGAAGGCAGGCATTGCAGTGAACGAGCTGAGCAGATTTATAAGTAACATTCACCTGCCAGATATTAGGATCCCAACCAAGCCAAATGCGCCCATTATCATGGAAGTCATAGTTGAACTCCCATAGCCAAGAGGCCTGCAGCCTACGGGAGATAACCCTAGCTTTGGAGCTTTTAACTCTAGTTTCAACAAACCCAACAAGGGATATATTATTATCAACGAGGAAAGCTCGAACATCAGCCTGCTTTGGCTTATCATTGAGACCTCTAATATTATAAGAAGTGACTTTAATCATGGCCACAGGGGGGGAAGAGGGAGGGGATAGGAACAGGGAGAGGGGAGGGGGGAGCAGGGAACTCAATGGTTCATACAACTGGGCTTTGCAGGATTAGCCCTGACCATACTATTCCCAATGTCTTTTGCTTTAGCATTAGCATTCTTGGTTAGGTATTTGCATTCCTTTTCATCAATCACATTGAGGAATTTATTCGGGATCATAGAAGACTCAATATCAGATTGCCCAGGGGAGAGCGAGCAGGGGTCACTTACAGGGTCATCAACCAGTCCCATAGGGAGTGTAGGAGGGAGACCAGTGGTAGCAGGCTTGGTAGGGGTAGAAGCTATGATGTTAGAAGGAGCAGTAGGGGGTCAGGGACTGCAAGGAGAGATTCGGGAACAGGCATAGAAGAAGATTCAGAGAGAGCAGTAATAGGGGAATCCCCAACTGTATGGTGGCGGGGTCGGGGGGAAGTGGGGGTAGCGAGGGGGAGGGGGTGCGCCACTTCGAGGAGGGAGAACGAATTTGTGGGTGGAGCAGTAGACTTTGAGGAGGGCTTAGCTGCAGATTTTTGCCTAAACCCCTTTGAAGTAGAGGTCCAGTCATTTTGCTGAAGAGGAGCCAGGGAGGGGGCATTCCCTGGCTTAGCATGAAGAATTCCCGGAAAATTAGATTTTAGACATTTAAGAGAGGAGTGCCCAAAGGAAATGCAAGCAGGGCAAACAGGAGGTTTATTCTGGTATTCAACATCAACAGTAATGCCTTTCAGTTCATCACCAAGAACATTAGCATCGATTAGATTAGGAAAGGAAGAGTCCGCAGACATCTCAATGCATACTCTAGCAAAAGTTAGGGGTTCTAACTTAGAAGTCATCTCATCAGCGTAGAGGGCATTGCCAATGGCACTAGCAATAGAGCTAATCCCCTCCGGGGTCCAGTAGGAGAAGGGAATTCGAGATAGTTTAACCCATAAAGGCATCTTTTTACAGTCGTCCTTAACAATGTCCACATCTTCCTTCCAAGGTTGCAGAACAATGCGTTTGGAAGCAAAGTGCCAAGGGCCAAGAGCAAGGATATTATTACTGTGTTCAGAGGATTTGAACTTAAAAATGTAGTAGCCTTTATCATGCAGGTAAACCTTAGAAAGACCCAAGCCGCCCCATAGTCGCATAGCGATAGGTTCAACCACTTTATAGGGAAGTCTAGAATGTAAGAAGAACCCAATCAGACTGCAGGCCCAGATATTATTACCTTTTTGAAGGATGGCAGTGGGGGGGGGGGGTTGACGAGAACGTTGCCATTTTCAACAGACGGGGGAAAGAATGAAAGGGGTAATTTTTTCCTACCCAAAGCCTGGGAGACAACAGAGCTCCATGTTTTTTATGGAGGTTGACCAAGGGACGAAGAAGCAGAGGCGGGGAGAGGGGCAGGGGCAGGTGATGCAGGGGTCAAGCCAGAATTGGGGTTAGCTACCACGGCAGGAGCAGGAGCAGGGGAAGAACAGGGGATGGAGGGTATACCAAGTACTGAGCCAAGGGGCGCAGCCTTTGCGTAATCAGGGAGGCAACCGTGGCCAGCCATGGAGCCAGAATTGAGACCAGCTCTAAGGGAAGTTTCGTCAAACAGGTTGTGAGCACCTCCCACCCGAGCAATTGCCCCAGTTTGGACAAAGGCATTAATATCCTGGATAGAGATTCCATGGGCTGCTAGGCAATCCATGAGTTCTAAGTTCCTTTTTCTTTCAGTAACAACATCAATACGGTCCTGGCTTGATAATTGCATGGCAACCTTAACCATTTCACTCATTGGGGAAGAAGGCCCCAGACCCTTATTTGCCTCAGAATCACAATCGCTGTTTACAGTGGAGCCAATTAATGCCGAAGATAGAACCAGCGGAGCAGGCATCAACCCCACTGAGTGGGAAGGGGGATGGGGGGCCTCAGAGACCGCTTGGAGTTCCGAAGGCTAGACGGAGAGAGTTTCAGACGGAGTAGAAGCCATAGAGGGGTGGGAAGGAAACAAGAAGGATAGAAGCGAAAATGAGAGCGATAATGCAAGAGAGGACCTTGATGGAAGGGTAGAGCCTTTAGGGACTAGTTTAGATTAGATTAAAGGAATAGGGGATAAAGGGGTAAAGGGTTAAGGGGAGCAGGGGGGGAGCAGGCGCAAACGGGGTTAGAGATTTGAGATTTTAGGAATAGTGGTGATCAGAATTTTTGAGAAGGCGGCGAGGTTAGGGTTAGGGGTGATCAGAGAGAGGGAGCCTCTCATCCTCGCCTGATGGGTTTCGACTCATCCGGTTGCTCTGAATTTTCGTCTCACTCGCTTTGGAGGTTCACACCTATTGTAATTGTTTGTTTTGAGGGATTCATTTGATTGTAATTGTTTGTGATAAGTTATTTCATTGAACTGAATTGGAAACTTTGATAGTATTTAGTGAATTCAAACAAAATATGTTTAGAGAGAATATTGTGAGGTAAAAGGCAATGTGTGAGTATAATTGAGGGTAAAAGCCTATTGAGTGCAAACACGAGCGGTACCTTAATTTGAGAGAAACACGTAAGGGAGTGGTGAGGAAATTGTTTTCTACTAATCTTTATTGTGCAGGAAATTATGTCTCATTCAAAGGATAAAACTGTTGTTGAAGAGCCAACATCCAATTTTGATCCAAAATTTATGATGGAGGCTATGATGAAAGAATTTTCTAGACAATTAGGAATAGCAATGGAACAAGTACACGAACGCATTATTCAATTAAGTGACACCCGAGGTGAACCCTCTCAAAACCCTATTGGTGGGAGACCAAAGGGCAGGACTAAGCAAAGGGAAATTAGAACAGAGGAGACTTACTTTGATGTTGAACTTAGCGAGGAGGAAGAACGTGAGGCTGATTCCATACATCGGAGACAAGGGGTGCTAGAGAAAGAGGAGGTCGAGATAGAGAGGATAACAACTTGGATAACATTAGAATGAAAAATCCAGCTTTTCAAGGAATGAGTGATCCTGAGGCTTATAACGAATGGGAACGAAAAATGGAATGGGTATTTGATTGTCATAACTACTCGGAGCTTAAGAAAGTTAAGCTTCTGCCACCGAATTTTCAAATTATTCAGTTACTTGGTGGGATCAATTGATGACCAATCGGATGAGGTGTGGAGAAAGACCGATTGTGACTTGGGGAGGAATGAAAGCAATAATGAGAAAGCGGTTTGTGCCGAGCCATTATCACCGGGATTTGTTTCATAATTTGTAGAATTTGAAGCAAGGAAGTAAAAGTGTAGAGGATTACTTCAAGGAGATGGAGATGTTGATGGCTAGGGCTAACATTGTTGAGGATAATGAGGCTACAATGGCTCGATTTTCAGCGGGGTTAAATTGGGACATTGTAGATTTGGTGGAACGACAACATTATGTGGAGTTGGAAGATATGGTGCACATGGCTATCAAAATTGAGAAGCAACTTAAGAGGATAGGTGGCCAACGATCAAATTCTACTACAACTTCATTGTGGAAACCTAATGTTGGAAGGCGAGAGGAGAGACCAGCGATGAACAAGCCTAAAGTTGAGTTTAAACCAGAAACGACTAATCGTGGAACACAAGGTAAAATTGAAAAACCTTCTTTTAGTCGTAATCGTGATATTGTATGTTTTAAATGTCAAGGTAGGGGACATATTTCAAAACAATGTTCAAATCAAAGAACTATGTTGTTACTTGACAATGGAGAGGTGGAAACCGAGGGAGAAGATAGTGACACAGATTCTATGCCACCATTAGAGGAGGTAGATGATAGGGAGGTTGCTATACATGGTGAGATTTTAGTTACAAGGAGAGCCCTTAGTACACAGGTGAAAGAAGAAAGTAGTGAGCAACGGAAAAATCTGTTTCATACTCGTTGTATGGTGAACGAGAAGATTTGTTGTGTTGTGATAGATGGAGGGAGCTGTACTAACGTGGCAAGTACTACCATGGTGGATAAATTGGGGCTGTCTACATCCAAGCATCCACGACCGTATCGTTTACAATGGCTTAATGACAGTGCTGATATAAAGGTGACCAAATAGGTGTTGGTTCCATTCTCTATTGGTCGATATGTTAATGAGATATTGTGTGATGTGGTTCCTATGCAAGCGGGACACTTGTTACTTGGTAGGCCATGGCAGTTCGATAGAAAGGTTAAACATAATGGTTTTACTAATGAATATTTCTTTGCGCACAATAAAAGGAAAGTTACTTTGTGTCCTATGTCACCACAACAAGTGCATGAGGATCAAATCCACTTGCAAAGAGATGTCCCAAAAAAAGAGAGCGAAGAAAAGAAAAATTCAGAGGGGAAAAACAAGAGAGAACAAGAAAGAGAGAAAAGAAAAGATGTTGAGATAAAAACAAATATCTATGCAAAATGGAGTGATGTGAGGAGAGCTTTGGTTTCTAAAGTGCCGATGATTATACTTCAGTATAAGGAGCTAACGCTAACGATTCATTTTTGCCTAGTGTTATTTCATCTCTATTGCAGGATTACGCGGACGTATTTCCTGAGGAATTACCACAAGGATTACCACCAATTCAGGGAATTGAACATCAAATTGACTTTGTACCCGGTGCTACCATTCCAAACCGTCCAACTTATCGGAGCAATCCCGAGGAGACGAAGGAGCTGCAAAAACAAGTTGATGAACTAATGGAGAAGGGGTTCGTGAGGGAGAGCATGAGTCCATGTGTGGTTTCGGTGATTTTAGTGCCAAAGAAGAATGGAAGGTGGCAGATGTGCATCGATTGTCGTGCGATAAATAATATTACGGTTAAATATCGACATCCCATTCCTCGATTAGATGACATGTTAGATGAATTACATGGGTCATGTGTGTTTTCAAAAATTGACTTAAAAAGTGGATATCATCAAATTAGGATGAAAGAAGGTGATGAATGGAAAACTGCTTTTAAAATGAAGTATGGTTGGTATGAGTGGTTAGTGTTACCTTTCGGTTTAACTAATGCTCCTAGTACTTTCATGCGTTTAATGAATCATGTTTTGCGATCATTCATTGGGAAATTTCTTGTGGTATATTTTGATGATATTCTAATCTATAGCAAAAACATGGGTGAGCATGCGTTGCATTTAAAATATGTTTTAGATGTGCTTAGAGAAGAAAAGTTATTTGCTAACATGGAAAACTGCACATTTTGTACAGATCGAGTTGTGTTCCTTGGTTTTGTTGTTAGTACGCAGGGAGTACATGTTGATGAGGAGAAAATACGTGCTATTCGAGAATAGCCGAGTCCTACGAATGTAAGTCAAGTGCGTAGTTTTCATGGGCTAGCAAGTTTTAACCATCGATTCGTGAGGAACTTCAGCGACATCACAGCACCGATAATGGAAGTTATCAAGAAGAGTGTGGGGTTTAAGTGGGGTGATGAACAAGAAAAGGCATTCCAGCTGATTAAAGACAAATTGACGAATGCACCTTTACTTGTTTTACCTGATTTTACTAAAACTTTTGAAATTGAGTGTGATGCTTCTGGGTTAGGAATTGGAGCTGTGTTGATTCAAGAAAGGAAGCCAGTGGCGTACTTTAGCAAAAAGCTGAACGGGGCAGCCTTGAACTATCCTACTTACGACAAGGAGTTGTACGTTTTGGTTCGAGCATTGGAGACATGGCAACACTACCTTAGGCCCATCGCCCTGCAGAATCTGCATTACACTGTGGGCAGAGGAGACAAGATCAGTTTATGGTTCGACCCTTGGCTTAATGGTACTGCCCTGAACCATAGTCCTTCCTTAATCTCTCATTCTGGTTTGGACGAAAAGGCTACTGCTAGTACCATATTGCAGGATTCAGTATGGCTGCTTCCTACTAGTAATTACCATGAAGTAATTCTGTTACGTAGGTAAATTGAAACCTGCCCTACCCCTTCCCAACCGGCTGACTGTATTTGTTAGGACCATTGGGACATTCACTCGGTCAAAGCTAGCCAGATTTGGGACAACACTCGTCTTCGGCAACAACCAGTTTCTTGGCACTCCATCCCTTGGAACAAATTACATGTCCCCCATTACTCCATCTACTCTTGATACAAAATTACTTGGATTTGAGAGAATTAAGGAAATATATGTTGATGACCCTGATTTTTGTGAGGAGTTCAAATCTTGTGAAAAGAATGCTGTTGATGAGTGGGTTTCATACCTACGAATTAGGTATTGTTAAATTTAATTATTATTATCTTTAAGTGTTTTTAGTATTATTTTATTTGTTTTTGTGTTTATTTATTGTAGGATGGAGTTGGAGGGACATAGAAGTCATTTGGTGAAGAAAAGAATTAAAAAGGATTAAAATTTGAGCTGAGTGGCATTTTTGTAATTACTGGGACATGACCTAGCGCCAACAGCACTTGGGCTAGCGCCAGCGGCGCTACACTCAGCCATGACATACTGCAAGCTAGCTCTATTAGCGCCCAACTTAGCGCCAGCAGCGCTTGGGCTAGCGCCTTTTGCTGCTGAGTTACGGCTGGAGGAGAAAAAGGAAGCCAATTCGGAAAAGGATTCTAGCTAATATTGATCAGATAGTGAGAAGGAAACCCTAAGAAGGAATTGGGAGACTTTTATTATTATGATTCTACTTTTCTAGATATAGTTTTTGAGAGATAGACTTAGGATTACTATTGTTCAAGCACTGGATTTTGATGTGGATTGAACTTTACTTTGGATTTTATTCTTCAATTGGGTTTGATCAATCTAATTCTTCTTATTTCAATTGATTGTTTATTCTCCAAGTTTAGTTTTGATCCCATAATGGCTTTTGGTTCAGACATGAACTAATCTCCATTATGGGATTCTAACGGATTTTAATATGTAGTCTAATTATAAGCTTGACTGTTAGATTGTTTTGCATATCATAAGGAACTTCTATCATGATTGTTTTGCTTGTATGAATGCTTGATCATCATTCGACTTCAGTACTTGTATGGAATTGAAAAATAACATATAAGTATGGATTGTAATCATGATAGCTTGCGAATATGAGGCTTAATTGGATAGCTTAATATTGTGTGTCAGATAGAAATATACTGTTTCACCGTAAGAGTCAAAATAAGGGCTTGTGCTTAAAATCAATATAATTGCAATTTCACATAGAAATATAGTGATTTTGGTTATAGTGGTGATTATATGGTGTCTATCAAGTATGGATATTATGTAAGTAGGTCATAATGCATTGACAAATGATTATGTCTATTTTAGTGTCCTTGGCTACTTTTCTGTGATATGTGAACCTTCTAGCTTGATAGTGGTAATTAGATGAACTATTAAATGAAGTTAGGATCCCATTAATTCCAAGCTTGATATATTTCGTTAGTATTTGCATATTTAGTTATTAATTGATATAGAAATAATTTTGTCACCAAAAGTAAGGCAATAGTTTAGGCAAATAAGTATAGTGATAGAACTGATGCATAGTGAATTGATTTAATCCTGTCTCTGTGGGACGATACTTTACTTCCTCTGTATTACTTGTTGACCACGTATACTTGCGTGAGTTAGAGCTCTTTTATTTACGACTTAAAAAGAGGCAACAAGTTTTTGGCGCCGTTGCCGGGGACAGGCGTTAGATTTTTATTATTATCATCAGTTTTAAGCTATATTGTTTGACTTAGACAACTCTTATCTTTTCTCATTTCTATTTTTATTTTTGTTTTGGTTTCAGGTACTTGTAGAATTTTTATGCACACACGCTCATCCAACTCAGAATTGACACCAGCTCAGGATAATATTGACGGAAGAGGTTGGAAAGCAGGAGTGCGTAGAAATTTACGAGCACAGTTGGAAGAAACTAGTTCGAATATGGCGGAAGAGCGAAGAGAGGAGTATAAAGCTTTGCGGGACTATTCTATGCCGAATATTAATGAACTGCAGTCTAGCATAGTCAGACCGGCAATAGCAGCAAATACCTTTGAGATAAAACCGGGAACCATTCAAATGGTGCAGAATTCGGTTCAGTTTGGGGGTGCTGCTACAGACGATCCTAATGAGCATCTTTTGAGCTTCATTGAAATATGCGATACATTTAGGTACAATGGGGTGACGGAGGATGCTATCCGACTAAGGCTATTCCCATTTTCATTAAGGGATAGAGCAAGAAGTTGGCTCCATTCTTTGCCTGCAGGATCAATTACTACATGGGAGGACCTAGCACAAAAATTTCTAGCCAAGTTTTTCCCAATGGCTAAAACTGCAAAACTAAGGACAGCAATTTCTCAATTTGAGCAACAACAGGGTGAGTCCTTATACGAGGCTTGGGATAGGTACAAGGAGATGCTAAGGAAGTGTCCACACCATGGGATGCTAGATTGGATGGTGATAAACACATTTTATAATGGATTGGGATGGCAGTCTAGGCAGATGGTAGATGCAGCTGCGGGTGGAGCTTTAGGGGCAAAGAGCTATGACGAGGCTTATAACCTTATCGAGACTATGGAAGCAAATGATTTTCAGAATCCTACAGCCAGAACGTCACAGCCCAGAGTTGCAGGTTTGTTGGAAGTGGATGCTATTACCCAGTTGTCAGCACAGATGGCGGCTATGGCAAAGAAAATAGATTCGTTGTCGGAAAGCAAAGCCAAGTTAGTTGCCTTCGTATGTGAGATCTGTGCGGGGTCGCACTCAACAGATCAATGTGCTATCAACTCGGAGTCGGTGCAGTATGTGAACACTTATAAGAAAGACCAAGGTCAGTTTCAGAACACATACCACCCCAACAACCGCAATCATCCAAACTTTAGTTGGTTAAACAACCAAGGAAGTCAGCAGCAGCAGTTTCAGCAGAACAATCAATTTCAGCCAGCGCAGCAACAGTATGCTCCAAGACCACCTTTTCCACCGGGATATTCTCAACAACAACATCCTACTCCATATGCACCTCCGCAAGAAAAGAAATCAAAAATGGAGGAGATGATGTTAAAGTACATGGCAAATACAGAGGTTGTGATCAAAAGCCAGGCAGTGGCTATTAAGAATCTGGAAGCTCAGATGGGGCAAATGGCGACTATGCTTAACAGCAGGCCCCAGGGTTCATTGCCAACTAACACAGTGGCAAATCCACGGAGAGAAGGTAAGGAACAGTGTCAGGCCATTACACTCAGATCGGGAAAGTAATATTCAGGAAATGCACCAGAAACAGCAGCATCGAGTTTACAAGGGGATGACACTGGGTAGAAGCTGAGACAGAAATTGAAGCTGAAAAGAAAGAGAAGAAGGATGAGTCCGAGTCGCAACAAGTAGAAAAGGAGAAAGCTAGTTCAGATAAGAAGCCAGTGAATACAGCACCACAAGTTCACCCTCAGGTACCGTATCCGCAGAGATTAAACAAGCAGAGGGACGATAAACAATTCAGAAAGTTTTTGGAGGTTTTTAAGAAACTGCAGATCAACATACCCTTCGCGGAGGCATTGTAACAAATGCCAAGTTATGCAAAATTTATGAAGGGTATACTGTCAAGGAAGAGAAGGTTAGATGAGTTTGAGACAGTGGCCATGACAGAGGAATGCAGTGCAGTGCTTCAGCGCAAATTACCTCCAAAGCTGAAAGATCCGGGCAGTTTCACGATCCCATGCATGATCGGAAAGATGAGCTTCGATAAATATTTGTGTGATCTTGGGGCAAGTATCAACCTGATGCCGTTGTCAGTATTCAGTCAGTTGGGATTGCCGGAACCAAGGCCAACGAATATTTCCCTACAGCTAGCTGATAGATCTATCACATATCCACGGGGGATAGTGGAGGACGTACTGGTGAAAGTGGACAAATTTATCTTTCCGGCGGACTTCATCATTCTGGATTATTAGGAAGACAAAAATATACCAATCATACTAGGGAGACCATTCCTAGCCACGGGGAGGACTTTGATAGATGTACAGAAAGGGGAGCTTACAATGCGTGTACATGACCAAGAGGTGACGTTTAACGTTTTCAAAGCAATGAAGCTCCTAATCGATGAAGAAGAATGCTTCAGAGTAGATTTGGTGGATAGTATAGTGCATGATGAAGTTGCAAGTTTGTTGGGATATGAACCACTGTAGCGAGTGATTGCTGAAAATTCAGATTTGGAGGATGAAGAATGTGCTGAACTTGTGAAATATTTGGATACCACCCCCAAATTCGGAAAATTCAGAACACCTATCGAGCCACTTACGAAAGCGAGAGAGACATCGGTAAAGTTGAAACCATCTCTTGAGATACCTCCCGAACTTGAACTTAAACCACTTCCAGAACATCTCAGGTATGCATTTTTAAATAAAGATTCAAAGCTACCTGTGATTATTTCTTCTGCACTAACATCTTTTCAGGAGGAAAAACTGCTACGAGTGCTTAGAGAGTTTAAATCAGTTAGTGGATGGACCATAGCAGATATCAAGGGGATAAGCTCTTCTTTTTGCATGCATAAGATCCTGCTAGAAGATGGTAGCAAGCTGTCAGTTGAGCAGCAAAGAAGGCTCAATCCGATATTAAAAGAAGTGGTCCAGGATACAGGAAAAGTTGAATCAAATGATGATAGTTATTTTTTGCCAATGGATGAAGATAAGTTTGGGGGTTTTCAAACGTACAATGATGCCAAGGAATTCAAAGAAAAGACTAAGAGGAGGCATGCAATGACATTTTTTGCGATTGAACCAGAATGAGATTCAGAGACAGTCAAGCTAATTGACTATAACTTAGCGCTATCTAGGAGGCAACCCAGCGTTTTAATTTTCTGTTTTGCTTTTGTTTAGTCAACTATTTTTGTTTTAAAAAAAAAAAAAGAAAATGCAAAAATACTAGATCGGGTTTAATGAGGGCACATCACACAAAAGCACGAACATAATACCAAGATTTGCTTTCTCCTTCCCCAAGTCAAATTGCAATTCTACTACATGGGCTATTCCAGTTTCCACCAGCTCCTCCTATTTCAATTTACCCACCACCTGACTCACCTCCTGATGCGGATGATGCAAATGATGATGATGACGCTGCCGATGGCAGTGCTGACGAGTAGTGTTTCATCAGGGGAGTCCTCTGTTCTTAATCTCTTATTATTTTTTAATGAGGACATTGACTTGTTCAGTTTGGGGGGTAGTTTTTTGTTTTCATGCATTTAGGTTGTTATGTTTCATTGTGTTTAGACTTGTTGCATGGTAGTTACATTGCATTTTAGGTTGTGTTATGCATTTAGTTTCATGAATGAAGCATAAATTGATATAGTATCTAATGTGGCCAATGATAAGATTGGTTTCATGATTTTAACTTGAGAAGAATTGAAAACTAGTGCTTAGTGATGACTTTGATTAAGAAGTGAAGTTTAACCTGTCTGAAACTTTTGTTAGTAATGAAAGCACAGAATTAATTGTTTTGATCAATTTAATTCAAATTGTTGCATAATTTTCTTCTGGTGGAAGATTTGGGTTAAAACTTGATAATATCGGTGAAACGTCCATTAAATGAAAAACAGGCAAGAATATAAGTTTGGGGGAATCTTGGGGTGTAAAAAAAAAGGAATTTGAAAATTTTGAACCTTTCCCAATTAAAGAATGGATCAGGTGGTGGGTTGAGATGGAGCGTAAAACGCACTCACTCATAAACACATGGAACGAGATGGAGCGTAAAACGCACTCGTTCAAAAGAAAGTGAGATGGAGCATAAAATGCACTCACTAAAAAGAAAAAAAATTTGTTTTAAATTCCTGGGGAAGGGTTTAAAAAGGATTTAAATGTGTTAAAATAACCTTAGTAATGCCCCTATGCTTAGTGATTGCTTGAATCAGTTGAATTGGTTGTGTTCACAGTTTGAATTGAGTTGCAATTAAAAGTTTTCTTCTAAGAAGTCAATTATGTGATGGATTTGAATTGTAATTGATTGAATTGGTTGATATACACACACGCACGACATGGGTGATGACAGGTGTAACTTAACTACTTGGTTGGAGTTAGAAACTTTGCATTGGTTAGAGATTCTACTTAAGTATGTATGATATCTTTGAGGCCTGATGTTGGATAATGTGTTGGTTAATTGTCTAATTCGTAGGCATGATAGTTAGTTTGCATTTGCATCATTGCATTGCTTGAGGACAAGCAATTGGTTAAGTTTGGGGGTATTTGATGAATGGGTTTCATACCTACGAATTAGGTATTATTAAATTTAATTATTGTTATCTTTAAGTGTTTTTTGTATTATTTTATTTGTTTTTGTGTTTATTTATTGTAGGATGGAGTTGGAGGGACATAGAAGTCATTTGGTGAAGGAAAGAATTAAAAAGGATTAAAATTTGAGCTGAGTGGCATTTTTGTAATTACTGGGACATGACCTAGCGTCAGCAGCGCTTGGGCTAGCGCCAGCGGCGCTACACTCAGCCATGACATACTGCAAGCTAGCGCTATTAGCGCCCAACTTAGCGCCAGCAGCGCTTGGGCTAGCGCCAGCGGCGCTAGGGCACGAAATTTGCTGCTGAGTTACGGCTGGAGGAGAAAAAGGAAGCCAATTCGGAAAAGGATTCTAGCTAATATTGATCAGATAGTGAGAAGGAAACCCTAAGAAGGAACTGGGAGACTTTTATTATTATGATTTTACTTTTCTAGATATAGTTTTTGAGAGATAGACTTAGGATTACTATTGTTCAAGCACTGGATTTTGATGTGGATTGAACTTTACTTTGGATTTTATTCTTCAATAGGGTTTGATCAATCTAATTCTTCTTATTTCAATTGATTGTTTATTCTCCATGTTTAGTTTTGATCACATAATGGCTTTTGGTTCAGACATGAACTAATCTCCATTATGGGATTCTAACGGATTTTAATATGTAGTCTAATTATAAGCTAGCTAGACTGTTAGATTGTTTTGCATATCATAAGGAACTTCTATCATGATTATTTTGCTTGTATGAATACTTGGTCATCATTCGACTTCAGTACTTGTATGGAATTGAAAAATAACATATAAGTATGGATTGTAATCATGATAGCTTGCGAATATGAGGCTTAATTGGATAGCTTAATATTGTGTGAGTCAGATAGAAATATACTGTTTCACCGTAAGAGTCAAAATAAGGGCTTGTGCTTAAAATCAATATAATTGCAATTTCACATAGAAATATAGTGATTTTGGTTATAGTGGTGATTACATGGTGTCTATCAAGTATGGATATTATGTAAGTAGGTCATAATGCATTGATAAATGATTATGTCTATTTTAGTGTCCTTGGCTACTTTTCTGTGATATGTGAACCTTCTAGCTTGATAGTGGTAATTAGATGAACTATTAAATGAAGTTAGGATCCCATTAATTCCAAGCTTGATATATTTCGTTAGTATTTGCATATTTAGTTATTAATTGATATAGAAATAATTTTGTCACCAAAAGTAAGGCAATAGTTTAGGCAAATAAGTATAGTGATAGAACTGATGCATAGTGAATTAATTTAATCATGTCTCTGTGGGACGATACTTTACTTCCTCTGTATTACTTGTTGACCACGTATACTTGCGTGAGTTAGAGCTCTTTTATTTAAGACTTAAAAAGAGGCAACAGCTGTAGGTAAATACTTTAAAATTGATGGATTCTTGTTTCGAGAAAATAGATTGTGTATACTTGCATGTTCTTTACGTGAGTTGTTGGTTATAGAATCACATGGGGCGGTTTGATGGGTCACTTTGGTGTTGAAAAGACCTTATCTGTTTTAAAAGAACATTTTTATTGGCCTCACATGAAGCGAGATGCATTACTTGTCGTCAAGCTAAGTCTCGTGTTCAACCGCATGGATTGTATACACCATTGCCTATATCTAGTGGACCTTGGATTGATTTATCTATGGATTTTGTGTTGGGTTTACCTAGATCTAAGCGTGGTCATGATTCTGTATTTGTCATCGTGGATAGGTTTTCAAAGATGGCGCATTTTATTCCATGTCACAAGACTGATGCTGCATCCCATGTTGCTGATTTATTCTTTAAAGAAATTATGCATTTGCATGGCATGCCTAAAACGATTGTTTCTGATAGAGATACTAAGTTCTTGAGTTATTTTTGGAAGACATTGTGGTATAAATTGGGCACTAAACTGCTATTTTCAACTACTTGTCACCCACAGACTGATGGCCAAACTGAAATAGTAAATAGGACTTTATCGGCATTGTTACGTGCTATCATTAAAAAGAATATTTTTTGTTGCTAAATTAGTTTGTATATTAAAATGCAAAAACAAGGATATTACAATAAAATCAGTACATAGACCTCTTCTCCCAAGAGGACTAAAACACCTAGAAAAGACTAGGAAACCTAATGCCTAACCTAATTTAAAATTTCCTCACAACCTGAGGTTAGGCAAAAGAAACAATTAAAAACACTATCAAATAGATAATGATTCTAAGTAACAAACAAAGTGGAATTATAAGTAGAAAGTTCATTGTAACGTCCTAAAGAGGCTGATAGTTACATCAAAGTGCTACGAATGAGGCCCACGTGTTATAACAACATAAAGCTGATCACAAGATAAACATTAAATAAAAGACCAGATATAAGAAGCCATCAATATTAGCAAAATGGACAGCCCACGGGTGAGGTTGTATATTTCAATTAAGCCCTCCATTTTGAGATTATATATGGTTTTAATCCTTTGGCATCGTTGGATTTATCACTATTACCTGTTTCTGAATTTACTAACATGGATGGAAAGAAAAAGGCTGAATTTGTTAAGCAGATACATGAGAAGGCGAGACTCAACATTGAAAGGAGGACTGAGTAATATGCCAAACAAGCCAACAAGGGTCAACGTCGAGTTGTCTTTGAAGCAGGAGATTGGGTATGGTTACACATGCGAAAAGAGAGATTCCCGGCTCAAAGACACTCAAAGTTGCTTCCAAGAACGAACCGTAAACCCGGACGACTCAGGATCGACTCCTACTAGCAACATTTGAAGTGGCCACGGATCGCATTATTCAGGGTGACGCCATGTCTTAAGCAGAGCCTATGCGCAAAGCCTGGTCCGGGGTGGGGGATTAGTCCGACCCGCGGGTTGGGAAACCCACATTATCAAAAAAAAAATAGTTGCTTCTAAGAGGAGATGGGTCGTTTCAAGTTCTTGAGCGCATTAACGACAATGCCTACAAACTAGATTTACCTGGTGAGTATAATGTTAGTGCCACATTCAATGTTTCTGATATAAGTAAGTTTGATGTAGGCGACGATTTGAGGTCAAATCCTTCTCAAGAGAAGGGGAATGATGGGGACATCCCTAGCTCGGGAGTGATTGACACCCATACATCAGATTCGGTTCGCTTCCCAGTTGGACCCGTAACAAGAGCTCGGGCTAAACGCTTCAAGGAGGGACTCAATAGGTTGATTCAAATAATTTGGAACGAGGTTGGAATGACTTCAAAACCGAGTATGACAGATTCCACGTTCGTGAATGTGTTACAAATGGATGAGCCAATTTAGGAGCTAAACTCCAAGCCAATTGCTGGATATTCTGCTTCAACCAATTTAGAAGCTAAATTCCAAGCCAATTGTGTTACAAATGGATGAGCCAATTTAGGAGCTAAACTCCAAGCCAATTGCTGGATATTCTGCATCAGCCAATTTAGAAGCTAAATGCCAAGTCAATTGTGTTACAAATGGATGAGCCAATTTAGGAGCTAAATTCCAAGCCAAATTGCTGAATATTCTGCATCACATTTTTGGCATGGGATTCCCTCATGTTTCAACACTTTCTTTTTATTCAGCACTTTCCAGCAGATTTTTATGTTACCTTGTAATAAAATTAATCCTAGATGGGATTTAACTCTAAGTTAATTGTTATCAAACTTGATTCTTTGAAGGATTCCTAAGTATTTCCTTAGTTTTCTTTGAGAATTCAACTTGACTTATCATACAACATTCCATAGTTGTGTGTGGCGTCCTCTACCACATCAAGCGTCGATTGTACCAAGATTACCCCTTACATATAAGCGAGGGGTCAAGGTGTCGTTGGTGTTCATTTAACGCAAATTTCCAAACGTGAGCAATTGTACCAAGATTACCGTCTTCATATAGGCGAGGGGTTGAGGTGTTGCAAGCAATCCACCATCCAATTTTTGCTAGAAAACGATTTGGGCGACGACCACCTCACGCAAGCGTGTCTTGAAGTCTATCAGTTTTACTAATCAATTCAAAATAACTTATCACGAACAATATAGTCGGTATGAATAGAAGTAGCAACAATCTCGATTACGGAATTGAAAACGAATTCTACGAACAAATTGAAATAACTACAATAATAATTTTTTTTTTTTGCTAGTTTAGCTGAAATTTTAACATTATTGCCTTTGGCAGGAATTGATCCCAAGACCTCATGCACCCAAGCCTTATGAGTAGTTCTTTTACCATTGAGCCATGACGGGCTAGGTACAATTATAAAATTTTCTATACTCTTTTCTTTTTTTAACTCACAACTTCAACAAAACAATAAAGATAGATACTTAGCTAGAAAACATAGCTTTGATACCAAATGATAGACTCCACGGCACGCTTGCGTGAGGTGGTCGTCGCCCGAATCGTTTCTAGTAAGAAACTTTGATGGAACTCTCTCGATATCTTAACCCAACATCTATTTGGAGACGAAAATCTTGATAAATTCGATCAAGCAATTGAATTCACGTAGGATGGAACACCAACAACACTTAGACCCCCGTTTAAGACCAAATGATAATCTTCGTACGAATGTATGATGTGATAGAATAACGCCACACACAACTATGGTTTGTTGTATGATAAGTTAAATATGAATCTCAACAGAAAATCTAAGAAAAATCGCTTAGAAATTCTTCAAAAAACCAAAATTAGAGAATAACTCTCAAGTATGAATAAACTATGAATATTATTGTTGATCTCCTCATTACAATAACCATGCAACCTATTTATACTAGTAGAAATAAACCCTAATTATAAAAGGAATTGAAATACTAGTAAATAACTAATTAGAAAGTAATTTCCATCTAACAAACATCCTAGTCAACTTAGAATTATGATAGATATGATAAATCCCTAAAAATAAGGAAAGAAATCTAATACAATCTTCAAAAACGCGTTCCTCGGATTCCGTGCCGCGTGACCAGCGCGGGGCGCGCCAGGAAAACAAAGGCGCTTGTGACGCCCCCAAATCTCTACACTCCTCTATAGCAGATCTGGTGCTCACGTGGAACTATACAACTATAAATATTCAATAAAATATGACTTCTAGTTATCCAAGGTTCACAGTATCCCATAACAGGTACTAGTTCCGGCTAGAACGTTGTCTGTGTTTGGATACCCTCACTTAGATATATAGATTCATACCTTATGAATATCTCTTTCATATCAATATTCCCTATCTATCTGACATTCACAGTACAAATGACAAGATTGTCCATATAGGACGCTCAACATCATTTAGATACCCTCATTCAGATGTATAGTTCATATAGACATTGTATTTAACTTATTACAACTATTCTAAAGAATTTAAAGATCAGAGTATAACGCATTCTATAACATAAAGGATCATAATATATTACATAACGTTTTGTTCGGTTACATCATTCGTTATACTAAGTTATTACAACAACAAGTCTTTAAAAAGACTTAAAGTATACAACAATAAACATTAAAGCTAATAAGCATGGCTTTTCCCCTTGTTAGTCCCAGACGTGCCAGGGATATCATTTATAGCTGCAAAAGAAGATATGCGCAAGAATGAGCTACAAATGCTCAGCAAGTTCATTTAAATATGTAAACACCATGTGTTTGATTTGAAAGATGTTAATGATGTATACTGAGGGTTCTGTACATGAACCATATATTTCATTTAGTTCTATCAGTCTTTAATGACTTAGAACCATTTGAGTTTTGGATATCTGGTAGGTGATCAGCCTCACCAATATCCTAGGAGTATGCATATCATCCTACCAATTTATGTTGATATATTATCAACTGTTCGTCACCTTATATTAAGGGAATTTCGTCACCTTATTTTAAGGGAAAATTTCGGGTTCACCTTACATCAAGGTGTTCCATTTCTCAGTATCAGATGTCTTACCAAACAATTTGGCTTGACACAACAATTTAAGCTTGAACAAGCAATATATGAATAATAATTCATTTCTTAAGTTATGCTGAACAAGAAGCAATAACTTCACAATAATTGATAGCAAGATGTATAATACTTGCTTAATATAAATTGAGAAAAGTTAGGACACTTGCCTTAGCGTAGCTCACTATAATTTTAGTACAATCGGTCAACGCACGTAGTCTACGTATACCAATAATAAGCGTTAGCACGTATTATAAACATGTATCCACGCTAATCTAAACAAGTTTCATTAAGGTTTGACGTTGATTCGGTATCTCGGTCGTATCCTTAATGGCTAAATACATAGATTGTTTGATAAAACTTCATGTGGAAGTCTAATTATTAGTCTAAATAATTTAATTATTATTTCTAACATTTTTAGAAGCTTGGTATTATTTTTAAATAATTTTTTAGAAGCTTGGAAGTAATTTTAAATAATTTTACAAGCTTAGGAATATTTTTAAATGATTTAATTATCATTTAGAATAATTTTAAAACATTTAATATGTTATTTAAATGATTTTATTTATCATTTAGAATATTTTTAGATATTTAAAATATTATTTAAATGATTTATTTATCATTTATAATATTTTTAGAAAGATAGAATATTATTTAAATGATTTATTTTATCATTAATAATATCTCTAGATTTTATTTCATCATTAAAATAATTTATTTATTATTTATAATAATTTTCAAAACTTAATTTGATATTTAAATGATTTAATTATCATTTAAAATAATTTTTAAATACTTAATATATTATTTAAATGATTTATTTATCATTAATAATATTTAAATATTTAATATTTTATTTAATTATTATATATAATAATTTTATTTACCTTAATATCATTTTTAAATAATTAATATAATTATTTAATAATTTAATACCATTTTTAAATAATTAAAACAATTATTAAATGATTTATCATAATTATTAATTATTATTTAATTAAATTAAATAATATTTCAGAATATAGAAAAATATTAAAAATAAATTTTTATAATTTAAAAATGAATTTTCGGATTTATTTATTAATTATTAATAATTATTTAATATTTATTTTATATTTTATAATTTATTTAATTAATTTTTATTTTATTTTTATTAAAAATCCGTCGCTAAATAGGGGCTTTAGCGACGGTCTGCATAGAAATTTAGTTTTCTGGGTTTGGGTTTGAAGACTGTCGCTAAAGGTGTTCTTCATGAAGAACACTTGGTCAATGTCCATCAGTGACTTTTGACCTCAATTTAATTCCAACTGGTTTGATGTTTGTGTTTGATTTTTGTTTGTTGTTATAGCCAACATGGCAGTGTACAACAACATAACAAATTCCATCTTAAAATATATCATAACATGCTCTAAATTTGATGGTCAAACCACCGGGTTCAAACTGTTCTTGAGTTTCTGGGTTTCTGGGTTACCCAGAAACTCAAGCAGTCATGGTCAGTCAACATGGTTTGACCATGAATACCTTTGATTTTGTGTTTGATAAATGTGTTTTTATGTTACCAGATTGTACTCTACCTACCATAGAACAAGTCTAAACCAATAAACTACACAAAATATTACATCTAAGCCATTTCTGGGCAGCATGAACTTCTGACAAACCTTGTCAGAGTTCTTCAAAGGTTTCTGGGTTACCCAGAAACTTGCAAAATCAGAGTGGTCAAAGGACTTTGACCACTTATATCTTTCATCCTAGTTATTTGGTTGCTATGATACACGTCGGGCTTTAAAGATAACATGGCAGGCTACACATAGATGCATAAAAACAGATCAAACAACTAATCTAAGACGATCAAAAGGCTTGACAAAAAGGCCTGTCAGACTGTTCTTGACTGCCAAGAACAGTTTGAGTTTTTGGCTTGATTTTTATATCTAGATGTTATGTAAACATGTTTTGACCGCCCAGATCACTTATTAACACATTAACAAGTATTCCTAAACATCTAAAACACAAAAATTTTTCAGGCTTGAAGATCAAACATAAATTAGGGTTTTGTGCACCTTTTTCTTTAAATTTTGATTTCTGGCTTCTGATTTTAAGCTTGTGATTGCTAGGGTTTGTTTAGGCTGGATATGTGAGTGTATAAGCTTTGAAATTTCGTAGGTTTAAAGCTCAGCATCTCATTCTACTTATAGCAACTTGAATTTAGGGTTTCCTAGACTAATTTCCAAACTTTGCTCCCAAAAATATCTAAGCTTGGAACTTGTGGTGCTTATGATCTAGCCTAATTAACCTACTTGTGCTGGAGTGTGTCAAGCACAAGCTTGCACACTCCTAGCTTCATTTTCATTGGCTAGGATTTTAATTTTCATTTATTTACTTACTAATTAATTCTAGATTTTTGTTAATCATGATTAGGATGTTAATCACGGTTAGTAATACCTTAATTAAGTCAATATATCATAATTAAGGTTTTACATTTCATAAATTAGGGTTATTGAACCAAATTAGGGTTTTAGGGTTCCGAATTAGGGTTTAGGGTTTTCAATTCCACAATTAAGGTTTTCAATCTTCCGTTTAGGGTTTAAATTAATCTTAATAATTCATAATTAATATTATGATTCATCATTTAAATCTTAATTACATCAATTTAGATTATTGTACAATAATTAAGGTTTTAATTGATCAATTCGGACAATTATTACCAATTAGGGTTTTCAAATTAGGGTTTCTATTTCCGCATAACATTTTAAACCCTATTTAACTTATTTTAAAATTTTATCATTTAATATAATATTATATTAATGTCGAAGCACGACAAAGCACTTCGTCAATTCCAAGTACGACACAGCAGCTTACAAAACTAATTTACCGAAACGCTTCTCGGTGAATTCGCCGGAAGCACGACAAATCATTTTGTCCGATTAAGCACGACACAGCTACTTAAAAATTTTTTTATTTGACCTAATTGTTTAATAAAATACGCAATCACATAATACCAAGTCAGAACAAGAAATTTCATTTATTAAACACATAATTTACATATACAAATCTTATTAGGGTTCGGAATATTACAGCGCTGGCGTGGGGCGCGCTAGGTATGCAGTAGCTCAGCCAGGCATGGCGCGGGGCGCGCCAAAAACGGCGCGGGGAGCGCCAGAGGAACAATCATTCTACAGGTCCAGCGCGGGGCGCGCCGTGTCTAGGCCAATTCTGGCATGGGGCGCGCCGGGTGAACTTCTTGGGCTAACTCTTCCTTCTTGGCTTGGCATAACCACTTGTATCATGTTCAAAAACTTGGACTCCAATTCTAATGTCTTGAAACTCGCTCCTTTATCATTCCAAGCTTCTTGAATAAGCCCGTTAAGTCCCTCCTTAAAGCGTTTAGCCCGAGCTCTCGTCACAGGTCCAACTGGAACTTGCACCGAATTCGCTCCATAGCTCTCATCCTTGTCCAAGCTAGGCATGTCCTCATCACGGGGCACGCCGGTCTGATGGAATTGACCGTCTTGTCCTTTTAAGTCCCGAACGTGACTCTTTGCTCCTCCCTTGCTTCCTCCACCAAACTTATACCAAATTAAAGAGCTTAGAATCATATCCGAAATGGAATATCTTGCCATGTAACTTGAATCCTTCTCCATTGTTCCGTGCATTGCTCCTCAACTTGTCTTGTGTTGATGGTATCTAGCAATCCCAAATCACATAGTTGATCCTTCTCTCGTGATCCTCTTGAATTGAGCTTCGTTATTTTATTTTTTTTTAACCGTGGGTTTCCGGGTCGCAACCCGACTAAATCCCCTGAGCCCGAGTCAGCCTTTTCAACCCAGCTTGCACTGAAGACCCGTGGTCGCGTGACCTTAAAGAAGGCCAAACAATTGCTGAAGGTGGGATTCGATCCCAGGACGTCCGAGTTTACGGTTCGCCCCAGGGCCTCATTTAAACCACTGCGACAACTGTCGCGGTTGAGCTTCATTATCAACTTCCTCGAACATATTTCAGCCCAATTACTTACAATCAACTGATGAATTCTTGAAGCTCGAGTTAAGTGATGAATATTTGATGCGAGCCTGGTCAGGATCTCTTCATTCCCCTCCTCTTGAAAAGGATTTGTCCTCAAATCTGACATCCCCTCCTCTTGAAAATGATGTCGACGCCGGGTTTTCTCGTCTCTCGTCCTTTTCCTATTTTAGCCTTTTGATTTAATGATTCTTTGGAAAAGGTCGGCATTGATGTCGACGGGGTTTTGAAAGATCGTTTTTTATGATGAGCCAATTAACCAGAGTCGCCAGTTGGTATATTTGAAATGGATGTACCAACTCATCCGAGTTTCATTTTTTTATAAATCGATGGCTCATATGTGACTCCGAATTTAATTGGTCTGCGAACCGAGATTCATAGAGTTCGGGGGCTTGCTTAAGCGAGGGGAAGGTGTTAGGCACCCCCCGACTTCCGTGAAACACGGTTACCGCAATCTTGATACGTTCCTATCCTTTTAATTCTTAAAATGTGTATGCATGCGCGCGCGTGCGTGTGTGTGTGCCTATATGAATGTTGTGATGAGTTTGTATGAAAGAATCGTTTGGTTTTTTTGGGGGAAAATCGTGTTTTAGGAGTGCTCTAGAATGCCCTTCGATTTATACGAGAAAGCTTGATTCTTTATAAGAAAGGTTTGATTTTATTTGTCAAAACTATGAGATTTTCATTAAGTGTCGTTTTGGCAAAACAAGAGTTTTAAACCTTCGTCAAAATAGGAATCGAGATCTATACGTTGCCTTCGTAACTCAAATGATGGGCAATTTCTAGGATCTCTTTAACCCTATGCACAAAGATTCAATAAAACATTACTTATTTTATAAAACCATTTTTGGGTGATGTTTGAAAGCGATTTTTCTTTAGCCTTCTCGTTAAATAGGAATCGACATTCATTAGCATTCCCAAATTTTAGCCTCGTGACTCTAATAACCTAATTTGATTGATTTTATGAAAGTCTTATCGTTTAGCTTTGAAATCAATTTCATCTCATAAATCAAATCGAGCATAAACACGCGTCGGGGCTATTCATGGGCATGTAAGCCATCAAAATAACCCCAAACGCCTACAATCACAAGCTTCACTATTTCGGGGCCTTAAACACGATTCTCGCCTTGGCGTCGTTTTAAGGCCCGACGATTACATATTTACAATGAAAGGTACATCGAATTTATTACATATATCAAAAGATGTCCATCATCGGATTTGGACCACGAGGTCGCGCTCCTAGGCTCACATTCAAAATCGCTACACACCCACAAGATCCTAAAATAGCAATCTAAACAACCTATGCACGATACATCATTACAACGAGCTAAAAAATCATCAAATGGATATCATCGGGCCATTAGGAGGAATTTCGTTCCATTTGGGAACCCTCACTAATAGCCCTCAATCCATAGATCCACAACAATACACAAGGAAACTACATTTAATATAATTTGGATGATAAAAGCTTAACAAAAATGGTAAAACAAAATGCTAAAACAAAGGATTTTTCACCTTGCAAATGATCCCCACAATATGTATGAATTTGTGTATTGAATAGAGTAGAAAATATGAGATGTAATCTCACAAAATGGGTACAATTTCTCTCTTCTTTTCTCTCTTTTCTCTCTATTTTTCTTGCTGTTTTCTCCTTCTTTTTCTTTCTTTTTCCGCCCCTGCTGCTGCTGCTGCCGCTGCTCCCTTGTTTCTGTATGCAAAATGGCCTGATAAGGGGCTGCCCTAGGCAGCCGCAGATAGATCCGCGGCTGGCCGCAGATAGATCCGCGGCTGGCCGCAGATCAATCCGCGGCTGGCCTCGGTTTCTCCGCGCCCGCCGCGCACTTCAGCCGTCTCGCGCACTACCATTATTTTAATCGTTTGGCCGCAGATCAATCCGCGGCCGGGTGGGCTGATTTTCTCATTTTTCGAACCGCACCTCGACTCTCGTGTCGGATCATCGGTTTCTGCTGAAAGGCTTGCATTTTGCAGTCCGGGAACCGCTGGGAAACGTGCCACGTCATCCGGGAATGCCCATTTCGGACAGCCTTATTGTCACGTCGGTTTCGGTTGTAAATCGTCGCGGTGGCGTCGGATGTTCGTTCTTGTGCATCCCTCGCTCTCACAGGCCGGTTCATTTGACGATTTTGCCCTCCTGTCACGGTTAGTATACGAAGCGCAAAATTTGGGTGTCTACAGCTGCCCCTCTTTATCATGTTTATGAAATGTTAAATGAAATGAACATGATAAAGAAGTAGACACACGATGCATGAATGACAGTGCATAAGAATGACAGTGCATACATGATGCAACACATACAACTTATGATGCAACGCAAGATGTAAGGCATGCAACACATTCGTAAAGGTGTCAATGCATCAATCCCTAACCTGTCGCTCGTCTCGTAATCGCCGGGTCTCGTATCCGGTCGATTGTCCTGTGAATGTCGGGTCTCATATCCGGTCAACCTTCTCGTAATCACCTTATTCCATCCCATTGTCATCAAAGGAAGTTATTCTTCTGACTAGCTCGAAAGGCATCCTTAGAATTCGTCCTCGCACATCGTTCTTGGCAGCCGTCGCTTTTGACTCAGATAGGCTAGGACCTTGACACCTAACCTGCATGGATCACGTACAGAATTATCACTTATTCAATGCATGTGACACAACATTTAAAATGAAAAATGACCCCTGTACAGTCTTTTGACATGATTCTACAGGTGTCACCGCTTGTCGGAGCCGGTTTTCGTCGCCGGACACCCATCTCGTAATCGCCGGTTATCGTCGCCGGTCTATTGTCTCGTCGGGGCCGGGTATCGTCGCCGGTCACCCCATCTCGTAACCCCCGGTTATCGTCGCCGGTTGGTTATCTTGTCGGAGCCGGTTTTCGTCGCCGGACATCCATCTCGTAATCGCCGGTTATCGTCGCCGGTCGATTGTCTCGTCGGGGCCGGATATCGTCGCCGGTCACCCATCTCATAACCCCCGGTTATCGTCGCCGGTTGGTTATCTTGTCGGAGCCGGTTTTCGTCGCCGGACATCCACCTCGTAATCGCCGGTTATCGTCGCCGGTCGATTGTCTCGTCGGGGCCGGGTATCGTCGCCGGTCACCCATCTCATAACCCCCGGTTATCATCGCCGGTTGGTTATCTTGTCGGAGCCGGTTTTCGTCGCCGGACATCCATCTCGTAATCGCCGGTTATCGTCGCCGGTCGATTGTCTCGTCGGGGCCGGGTATCGTCGCCGGTCACCCATCTCATAACCCCCGGTTATCGTCGCCGGTTGGTTATCTTGTCGGAGCCGATTTTCGTCGCCGGACATCCACCTCGTAATCGCCGGTTATCGTCGCCGGTCGATTGTCTCGTCGGGGCCGGGTATCGTCGCCGGTCACCCATCTCATAACCCCCGGTTATCGTCGCCGGTTGGTTATCTTGTCGGAGCCGGTTTTCGTCGCCGGACATCCATCTCGTAATCGCCGGTTATCATCGCCGGTCGATTGTCTCGTCGGGGCCGGGTATCGTCGCCGGTCGCCCATCTCGTAACCCCCGGTTATCGTCGCCGGTTGGTTATCTTGTCGGAGCCGGTTTTCGTCGCCGGACATCCATCTCGTAATCGCCGTTTATCGTCGCCGGTCGATTGTCTCGTCGGGGCCGCTTATCGTCGCCGGTCACCCATCTCATAACCCCCGGTTATCGTCGCCGGTTGGTTATCTTGTCGGAGCCGGTTTTCGTCGCCGGACATCCATCTCGTAATCGCCGGTTATCGTCGCCGGTCGATTGTCTTGTCGGGGCCGGGTATCGTCGCCGGTTACCCATGTCATAACCCCCGGTTATCGTCGCCGGTTGGTTATCCTGTCGGAGCCGGTTTTCGTCGTCGGACATCCATCTCGTAATCGCCGGTTATCGTCGCCGGTCGATTGTCTTGTCGGGGCCGGGTATCGTCGCCGGTCACCCATCTCGTAACCCCCGGTTATCGTCGCCGGTTGGTTATCTTGGATCTCAGCCCTTCCCAGGGTTTGTTGTTTTTTGTCTTTTTCCTTTTTTTGTGGATATCAGCCCTTCCCAGGGGTGCTCACCATCTTGTTGTGGTTCGCGTGGATGCCTTCCCAGGTTCGCTCACCACCTTGTTGTGGTTTGCTTGGATGCGTTCCCAGGTTCGCTCACCACCTTGTTGTGGTTTGCTTGGATGCCTTCCCAGGTTCACTTCTTGTTTGGATACCAGCCCTTCCCAGGGATCACTGATTGTTTGGATACCAGCCCTTCCCAGGGGTCTTTGATTGGTTGGATACCAGCCCTTCCCAGGGGTCATTGATTGGATTTGAGTGATTTTTTTTTTATTTTTTTTTTAAAATGGGATATGTGATCGGCTTCATGTCCCGGATCACCCACCAACATCGTCCACGTATCATGCCGCAAAAGCCATCACAGTCTGATCATTCGTGAGGTTGAAAACGACGTGCTTGTACTTTCCTGAAGATTTTCATTTTGATCGTACCTGCATGCATGAAAAAGATGTTATGCATGACCTGGCAGATATGTTATGGACAGATGCATATGCACAACATATGTTTAGATAGAGATGACCCCTGTTCAGTCAAATGATACTATTCGACAGTCGTCGTTGCTTGCCAACATCTGATTGGATCATGCCTCGTCGTGAAGTGTAGTTTCTAGACTTCAACCATGGTTTGGTACTCTGTCTGTTCTTGGTTGTCTTCATTTCATCGAGTTGAGGCAGTCTGTTTTGCTCTCTATGATGATCGGCAACTATGTTAGGCTCTTTGGCCTTTTGATCATTCCTGCTGGCCGATATGCTGTTGTCCTGCATTATATCTTCCTTGTATATGCTCTTGCACGTGGATGTCTAGGCAGTGATAGTCAGGATTGGGGAGAAGCCCAACGAGAAGTTCTGTGCAGCCTCAGCTTCCTTCCAATTCCCGATTCTTAACTGCCCCTGCCTTGGCGCGTGTCGCTACCAAGAATTTCTATCGAAAACTCGCGATGTTGACCGTGCTGAGTTATCCACAGCTCTGCAAGATCCTGCACATCAGACAACTAACAAATGCCAAAACTCGAAGGCTCGGGCCGTTAGTGTTAGTTCAACACAAAGATATTATAATCTCGACAAAAGAGCAAATGCAGTTAAAGCACATGAAATTGAATATCTGTTGATCGCACCATCTAGCAAGTTGTGAACCGTGCATGTACTAGATTGGAATTTTTTTTTTTTTTTTTTTTTATTCCCTCGTGAGTTGATGATTTTCTATTTGACGAGTTATGAAATCGTAAGAACACCTTCAAGCATTCATGGTCATTGTACGTGAGTAAGGTCGAATTCAAAAGAACTACCTTCCCTCGTCAAAGGCACTCTGTCTCCATTCTCGACAACGTCCTTAGCAGGATTGACGTCATATGACAAATGCACTGTGCGATACAGCATTCAGTAGGGGTTTCTCTTTCATGACTTCTTGTTTAAGGCCGAGAGTTTTTCGCATTATCTTTTCTCTTTATTAGTCCACTTCACTTGTCTCGTTTTCTTAGGCTTTTCAAAGTTACCCCATTTCACGAGTTTTGGACCAATGACTCCCAAACCAGACGGTTTTGGGGCATTAGGTGTACAGACACCCCTTCGGGTTTATTTACTCGAATAACAAAGGCCACGGTTCGAGACAAGCTGGTGGTCTGCACCATTCATTCTTTGCTTGACCTTGCGCAAGATTCGTTTTCTTAGGCTTGAGTTACCCATGTAGCGAGTGTTAGGCCGGTGACTCCCAAACCAGACAGCTTTAGGGCACCAGATGTGGAGACACCCCTTAGGCTTAATTACTCGAGTAGCCCATGCCACGATTCGAATCTGCTCGGGCCTCCTCTACTGTAATGCTCGTTTTCTTAGGCTCTGAGTTACCCATGTAACGAGTGTTGGGCCAGCGACTCCCAAACCAGATGGCTTTAGGGCACCAGGTGTAGAGACACCCCTCGGGCTTAATTACTCGAATAACCCAGGCCACGATTCGAGACATTAGCTTGATAATCATTTATCGTCTGACTTCTTGATATTAGCTTGATAATTATTGACTGTCTGACTACGTGTTTAATTGCCATCAACGTCGTCATAGTTTTATACCCCACAACTGAAAGTTTGTGCAAATGCAAAGTGAAGGCTGTCACATGAGGTCGATTCTGTCGCAAACGTTGCTTTGAATTAAGGCTTTGTACCCAATCAAAAGGTTGAATAGCCTTCTTCGTCTAATCATACTCACGATCGTGCTCCACGGTTGCTTGTCAGAATTAATCCGATTCCCATTAAGTCAAATAGAATCCCCTTTCATGCGGATCATCGTATCCCGGGAAAACTATGCTTGACAAATGCCAGATGATCGTACCGTTGAAGATTGAATTGCCATGAGGTAGCATTTGATGATGCTGGTGCATATTGATGGGATTGTTGCATGGGTGCCAATTTGCACGTCATCATTTCCTAGGTAGTTGACAAATGCCCCAGTGTTAAGTTGCTTTTCTTGTGATCTCCCTCGTACTGGTTGCATCGGTATCTCGTTGGCTGACAAAAGATCCGGTCCTTTGACTTGTTGAAAGGTTTGGGGGATTTTTTTTTTTTTTTTTTTTTGTTTTTTTTAAAGAGTGGTTTCACAGAGTCAGAATTAACGGGCTGGGGAACGCCTTCCGTCTATTCCTTGTAAGATGAGGGCTCTCCCAGAGAGGATTTTTTATCGTGACGGCTCCTTTTGATTTAGAGCGAAACCCCATAGCTTCGTCTTGGCAGGGCGCGATCCTTTTGAGGACTAAATCGTTCATTTTGAATTTTCGGGATCCTACCCTCTTGTCGTATGCCCAGGAGATGCGTAAGGGGCTGCCCCTGCAAATGTGCGAACTGAGGTTCGACAGGCAAACAGGGTGAGCGACAATAAATCCGGCCATCCCCGATGATTGGCGGACATTCTTCCCATGATCGTCTTTGTGTTTTATTTGCATCCCCTACTGCCCCATTCATTTTGGGCCGGTAAGTGACTGAATCAAAATGTTTGATCTTGAATTTGTCGTATATCTCCTCCTTGAGGGCATCGTTCAGATTTCTATAGTCGATGTAGCCCCTTACTTCTCCTCCAGGCTGTGGTACTGGGATTCTATCGGAAAGCCATTCAGGGTAAATAGACACCGTGATGATTCCTGCCTTAAACCGCTTGACAATCTCGTCCTTTATTTACATCCTCCATTCAGGCTTCAACGTTCTCAACTTTTGCTGAATTGGTCGGAACCCTCCTTGATAGGCAGTCGATGTCCTATAACGTCTGTGGACAATACATTCACGTCGCCACGGGACCAAGCGAACATATCTCCATACAGGCTCAACAACTCGGCTATTTTTTTTTTTTTGATGATCTAATTTGCCCCTACTCCGGGTTCTTTATGATCGTCAGAGGTTCTGATGTTTGATGGCGATGGTTTGGTCTAACCTGGGTTTGGGTTTACCCCCGACCCATCCTTTGATCTCACCAGGCGTATTGTCGACATCTGTCTCGTCCTGCTCAATCCCCATCAGATCGAACTCTAGCTTTATACCAAAATCGTGATCCTCCTTCAAACTTGGCCTATTGCTTGTCAGGCTAGCGTGACTCAAATCGGGGTACCTGACATAAAACAAAAATGCTTGTCATATATATAAAACGTTTTAGCACATGATCCCCTTTTTTTTTTATTTTTTTTTTATTTTTTTATTTTATTTTTTAGATAACATGACAAAATGACATGAGCGTGCAGGGATTTGAAATAAAACTCAGAATTTCAAAACCCATTGATCTTCCACTGGCCGGGATTCACTGCCACACTCCTGGATTTACCCCTTCCTGGATATCACCTGCTGCACGGTTCAACTGGCCACGGTGAGGTCAAGCAATGGAGCTCATTAGGAGGTGCATGGATCGTATTGGCATGGATCTGGCATTGATGGCATTTCCTGACATGGACATCGCAGTCAGTTTTCATGGTTAGCCAATAGTGATCCGTTCACATGATTTTCTTTGCCAAAAATGCTCTGCGCATATGGGTTCCGCACACATCGCCATGTACTTCGTTCATTTGTCTGTGGGCTTCTTTGGCTTCCAGATATCTCAGCAGTTCCGTAGCTTAGGAAGAAATTCACTGCCCATCTTTGGATTCTCTTTTCCCCCCCGGTCAGGTCTGCATTTTCGGGAGAGGAGTTTGTCTCGAAGGAACTCCTTAATGTTTTGATACCAAGCCCATTCAGGGAGGGCGTCCCTATGGGAGATCTCTCCGATCTGATCCTCATAGGCCGGACAAGTCTGTGCCGCAATTCCCAGGGCTAATCTCAGTCCTAGGATGCATCCCTCGCATTCGGCCGTATTGTTGGAGTGGTAGAACTGTAATTTCATGGCTACCGGCTTTTGCCATTTGGATGGATGGAGTATGGACTTTATGGCCTCTCAGTTGGGTACTAGGGGCAATCTCACCAAACAAATAAGGGTCGTAGTTTAGTACTGTGCCGGCTCCAAATTGGCAGATGCATGTCAACACTGATGCCTGATTTTTATTCTTTTTTTTTTTTTTTTTTTTCTTTTTCTTTTTCTTTTTCTTTTTCCCCTTTTTTTTTGTGTGGTCGAATATGCCCCTGCTCCGGGTTCTTTGTGATCGTTATGCCACGCTTTCATGGTTCTCTTAATCTTATCCTGCAAAACAAGGTCAGTGTTTGATGACAGGATAGTATTTGGAAGTTTTTAGAAAACCTTGCTACGTGGCACGGATTGCCCTCCTGCAAAAACCATGTCAGTATTCTCTTGATATGTGCAGGTGATGAAATCACATGATACAGGACATATTTATTACGATGATGATGGCATGACAGTTGTATGCCATTTGCATGACATTTATTTATTTGACTGAACGATAAAAGGGGATGAAGAAGCTTCCCTTTCGTTAGGTTTATCAGAGGCTGACCTACCCTAGGGTTACTCTCGCGGGCTTTTCGGCATGAAGGTCCCCAAATCTTCGCAATCTACTCGTCTGAATCCTTTCGATTGGAGCGGATTTAGGTGGTGCGTTTCCTGAGCCATCTCCGGGGAGCAGCCCCTTCGAGTCCAGTAATAAGCAACCGACAGGTTCGCCTCCGGAGGAGGTACACTCTCAACATACATTCACATTCATCGTCCTCACCGTATGCAAATGATTTCTTTAAAGTAAAGTCATTCCATTCATTCAATCAATCATTCATTGGACAAAACACACATTCACACAACAATAAACAAGTCAAAATATCGCACATACATACACATTTATGAATTTTAGAGGATAGGATAGCATCAAGATTTGAAAGCGGCTTAAGCCCTCTAATCTCCCCAGCAGAGTCGCCAGCTGTCGACGCCGGGTTTTTTGTCTCTTTTGGTCTTTTAGTCTTTTCCAATTTTAGCCCTTTGATTTAATGATGCTTTTGGAAAAGGTCGGCATTGATGTCGACGGGGTTTTGAAAGATCGTGTTTTATGATGAGCCAATTAACCAGAGTCGCCAGTTGGTATATTTGAACTGGATGTACCAACTCATCCGAATTTTCGTTTTTTTATAAATCGCTGGCTCATATGTGACTCCGAATTAATTGGTCTGCGAATCGAGATTCATAGAGTTCGGGGGCTTGCTTAAGTGAGGGGAAGGTGTTAGGCACCCCTCGACTTCCGTGAAACACGGTTACCGCAATCTTGATGCTTGTCTATCCTTTAATTCATGAAATGTGTGTGTGTGCGCGCGCGTGTGTGTGTGTGTTCCTATATGAATGTTGTGGTGAGTTTGTATGAAAGAATCATTTGGATTTTTAGGGAAAGTCGTGCTTTAATTTGAGAACGCTTCGGAATGTCTTTCGATTTATACGAGAAAGCTTTATTCTTTATGAGAAAGGTTTGATTTTAATCGTCCGAAACTATGAGGTTTTCATTAAGTGTCGTTTTGGAAAAATAAGAATTTTAAACCTTCGTCTAAATAGGAATCGAGATCTATACGTTGCTTTCATAAAATGATGGGCAATTTCTAGAACCTCTTTAACCCTATATACAACGGTTTAATAAAACGTCATTTTATTTATAAAATCATTTTGTGTGATGTTTTGGAAAACGATCTTTCTTTAGCTTCCTCGTTAGATAGGAATCGACATTCATTAACATTTCTCAAATTTTAACCTCGTGATTCTAATATCCTATTTTGATTGATTTTATGCAAATCTTATCATTTAGCTTTGAAATCAATTTCGTGTCATAAATCAAATCAAGCATAAACACGCGTCGGGGCTATTCATGGGCATGTAAGCCATCAAAATGTCCCCGAACGCCAACAATCACAAATTTCACTATTTCGGGGCCTTAAGCACGATTCTCGCCTTAGCGTCGTTTTAAGGCCCAACGATTACATATTTACAATGAACACTACGTCATTTCTACTTCTTACATCAAGATATGTCCATCATCGGATTGGGACCCCGGGGTCGCTTTCCTAGGCTCACAATCAAGTATCCACAAACAATCGGATATTACACGAAAATAAACCAACCCGGATAATCTAACAATACCAAGGCATCCTAAAACAACGATTTAAAGGAATTGATACCAAATATAACACCTTACAACAAACAAAGAAATTAATGAACGAATATCATCGGGTTATTAGGAAGAGTTTCATTCCGATGGAAACTTCACTCACAATCCCTAATTCATTGTTCAATCAATAAATTACATGAAAAATTACATCTAATTTGATCAAATGATATGATAGAAATTGATATCACAAAAGAGATTTCACCTTGCAATTGATATCCAAATGGATGTAAACTTGATGTATTTGAATTGAATAAGGAGTGTATTGATACAATCAAAATCAAAAGAATTGAATTCTCTCCTTTTTTCTCTCTTTTCTTCCTATTTTTGTTGCAAAATCTACTATTTCTCTCTCAAAATCCGTGCTGCTGTTTGCTGTTTTTCTTCTTCTTCTCAAATTTTTTGCTGAACCTCCTGTATGCTGCCGAAGCTGGCTTAAATAGGCTGGCCAGAGCCAGCCGCAGATCTATCTGCGGCTGGCCGCAGATAGATCTGCGGCTGGCCAGCTGGCACGCCTCCCATCGCACTCAGCTGGTTAGTGCTGATTTCCTGGTTTCCGTGCTGGCGCACCCACTTGGCCGCAGATCTATCCGCGGCTGGCGGGCTTGACTTTCTCGATTTTCGTGCCACGCCTCGATTTTCGTGCCGCAACGTCGGTTTTCGTTGACAGGCTCGTGTTCTGCAGTCCGGGAATTTCCGGGAGACGTGCCACCTCATTCGGAAGTGCCTGCCTCGGACGGCTTTATTGTCACGTAAACTTGGGTTGCCTAAAGTATTGCGGCGGTGCCGGGCGCTCGCCCTTGTGCCCGCTCCTTTGCTCCCGCAAGCTGGTTCAATTGACGATTTTGCCCTCCTGTCAAAGTTAGTATACGAAGTGCAAAATTTGGGTGTCTACAGCTGCCCCTCTTTATCATGTTTATGAAATGTTAAATGAAATGAACAGGATAAAGAATAGACACTCGATGCATGAATGACATTGCATAAGAATTGACAATACATACATGATGCAACACATATAGCTTATGATGCAACATAAGATGTAATGCAGGCAAGGCATTCGTAAGAGTGTCAACGTATCAACCCCTTGACCGTGTTTGTTAGTCTTTGGGTTCACTCTTTCAATCTATCGTCTCGTTCGGGGCCGGGTATCGTCGCCGGTCATCCATCTCGTGATCGCCGGTTATCGTCGCCAGTCGATCGTCTCGTCGGGGCCGGGTATCGTCGCCGGTCACCCATCTCGTAACTTCCGGTTATCGTCGCCGGTTGGTTATCTTGTCGGAGCCGGTTATCGTCGCCGGTCATCCATCTCGTGACCGCCGGTTATCGTCGCCGGTCGATCGTCATGTCGGTGGCCGGGGCCGGGGTATCGTCGTCGGTCACCCATCGCGTAACCCCCGGTTATCGTCGCCGGTTGGTTATCTGGTCGGAGCCGGTTATCGTCGCCGGACATCCATCTCGTGATCGCCGGTTATCGTAGCCGGTCGATCGTCTCGTCGGGGCCGGGTATCGTCGCCGGTCACCCATCGCGTAACCCCCGGTTATCGTCGCCGGTTGGTTATCTGTCGGAGCCGGTTATCGTCGCCGGACATCCATCTCGTGATCGCCGGTTATCGTCGCCGATCGATCGTCTCGTCGGGGCCGGGTATCGTCGCCGGTCACCCATCTCGTAACCCCCGGTTATCGTCGTCGGTTGGTTATCTGGTCGGAGCCGGTTATCGTCGCCGGACATCCATCTCGTGATCGCCGGTTATCGTAGCCGGTCGATCGTCTCGTCGGGGCCGGGTATCGTCGCCGGTCACCCATCGCGTAACCCCCGGTTATCGTCGCCGGTTGGTTATCTGGTCGGAGCCGGTTATCGTCGCCGGACATCCATCTCGTGATCGCCGGTTATCGTCGCCGGTCGATCGTCACGTCGGGGCCGGGTATCGTCGCCGGTCACCCATCGCGTAACCCCCGGTTATCGTCGCCGGTTGGTTATCTGTCGGAGCCGGTTATCGTCGCCGGACATCCATCTCGTGATCGCCGGTTATCGTCGCCGATCGATTCGTCATGTCGGGGCCGGGTATCGTCGCCGGTCCGGTCACCCCATCGCGTAACCCCCGGTTATCGTCGCCGGGTTGGTTATCTGGTCGGGAGCCAGGTTATCGTCGCCGGACATCCATCTCGTGATCGCCGGTTATCGTCGCCGGTCGGTCGATCGTCATGTCGGGGGCCGGTATCGTCGCCGGTCACCCATCGCGTAAACCCCCCGGTTATCGTCGCCGGTTGGTTATCTGGTCGGGAGCCGGTTATCGTCGCCGGACATCCATTCTCGTGATCGCCGGTTATCGTCGCCGGTCGACCTCGTCATGTCGGGGCCGGGTATCGTCGCCGGTCACCCATCGCGTAAACTTTTCACTTCAACACGTCAAATGGCTTCAAGGGAGCAAGGTGGGACCCACCAGGGCCAGCCGCAGATGGATCTGCGGCCAGCCGCAGATGGGATCTGCGGCCAGCCGCAGATACATCTGCGGCCATGATCGGGCCTTAAATCCAACGCGGGCTCCTCCAGATCTGTCACTTTCAACTTGTAATCCAAAGAGATTCTCTCGATTTTTCTTGTTCGCAAGGGCTTTTTGTCGATTTTTTCAACTTTCCTGCAAAAACTGTTCCGGTAGGATTGATCTACACGCTACAGGTAACACTTTGACCGGTCACTTTTCAATTTCGTCAATGTTTTGCTATACATTTGACTATTTGCATGTTTAGAGATAAAATGTATGCTTTACAATGCTATGTACTGTACCATCATATATACATGCTATGTATCAACTATGTGAGTCCTATTTTATGTTCATGAGGTGGTCCCACATATTGTTATTCCTTTTCTGCAATAAAATCATGCATTACATGCTGTAATTACATATATGAATGCAATTTAAATCTGTTTGAGGCTTTGATTGATGGAAAACACGTTTGGCTTATGCCTGGGATGTCCATTTTTCAAACGGAACTCTGCCGATTTTTTTTTTTTTTTTTTTTTTTTTTTTTTTTTTTTTTTTTTTATACCATAACCATGTGTCATGTTGCATAAATCATATGATGAGGCTAGAAATTTAGAATGTTCATTACATAATTTTAAAAGGGAACTTACCTTCTTTCTCGCCCGTTCTATTCCAGCTATGGATCGTGATGCGCCCAGTAGCTCTTCCGCCTCTCGGACTTCGGGTGTTCGCCGTCGTAGGGCTGCACCTGCCCCTATTCCCCCTCGTACCCGTCAGGCTCGTCGCTTGGCGGAGTCTGTCATCCGTCCTGATCACCCGCCCGTTGAGGAGGTTGCTCCTCCGGAGGTTGCGGTGGAGGAGCCGTCTTCCAGCACATCAGCTCCCCCCACTCATCGCACCCTATCTGGCGCTTCTGTCCAGATACCCGATCTATTGGGTCGGGATCTCAGTCGTCATCCCTCGGCATCTCTTGTGGCTAATGAGGTATCCTCGATTCGGCTTTTCATTTGTTCTTGATTTCTCAATTTCCGGCTTTATCTGGATTGTCCCATTGGTGATTTTCACAGGTGCCTGAGTTTACCCAGCCGAGGGGTAACTGGTTCAACATCTACTCCCTTTACGCGGCCCTGCACAGTGATTATCGGGCGACGGTGGACTCTTGGGGCTTTCGACATTTCTTCACTATCATCCCCCGCCAGTGCCCCTGGGGTTACATGAGGGCTTTATCCGAGCGATGGTTCCACCAGACGCAGTCTCTTCATCTCCTCGACTGCGAGGTCGTGTTGACCCCATGGGACTGGAGGTACGTTACTGGCATTGAGTTTACCGGGTCCCGCGTCCCCTTGGATCTTGATATCACTCCTGTGGAGGTTCGAGCTTTGCTGGGCTTCGCTGCTGAGGACCGGGTCTTTAAGGCCCGCAGTATCCGATCTGGTGCCTTGGCAGTCGATGCAGTCGGGGGTCTTTATGCGCTGCCTATTCCAGCAGATCAGGGCACCAGGGACATTCTGCTACGACGCCTGTTCCTGACCATCATGAGGGGTTGTTTTCTGGGGAACAACTCCTCCACCATTCATTTCAGCGTCGTAGGATGCGGTCAGAGATGTGGACCGCATCGGTGGATTTATTGACTGGGGGTCATTCACCTTTGCCTATTTCCTCCACGGCATGCGTCTACCCTCAGAGGGACAGACTGATGCCTGGCTCGGTCTTCTATCATTTTCTGTTGGTGAGTCCCTCCTCCTCTCTCTTACTGTATTTCTTTTTCCTTTCATCTCTTTTCTGTATTTGATAGTGACTCATGCCCTGTCTTGTTTCTATTCACAGTTCTGGGCTTACGAGCGGCTTGCCATGTCTGAGGCCTATTCACTACTCTGGGCCCGGACACTTTATCCTCGGGGTCGGCGATGGCATCACAGTTACTCTGGAGGAGGTTCCCCGTGTCGGGCAGCTTTGCACATTGTCGTATCCAGCTGGAGTTGATCACGGCTGCCGACGTCGTCTGGATTCCCTACCTCTCCGAGCATCTGACTGTGGGGTTTGCTTGACGGGCATCCTTCCGGCCCGGGGAGTTCGAGCTTTCCACCCGTCGCCTCACTTTGCAGAGTGTTGGAGGCTGGGTGATGTATCTGGGGGAGCGCGCATTCAGATGCGTCACTGGAGAGATCCGCATCCCGCACTCCCTTTCTTTCACTACTTTCTGGCCGCTGGATTCTCAGCCCTCGGAGATCATGCTCGCCGGGGAGGATGGTCGGATGCTTTCCACAGGTCCCACTACGAGTGATGCATTCCGTACATGGTGGGTGCCCCGTACCATCGGTCCTCAGACTCGGGCCACTTTCTTCCTTGGGGACATGGTTCCAGGCTCGGTGACGATGACCGATTGGGCTGCCTGTGTTCGGACCCCTACCCATGCTGAGCAGATCGCCTCATTGACTCGTCAGGTAGATCAGTTGTCGCTGTTTATTCGGGGGTTGGGTCGGGCCCCGGAGGAGGCTTACACCTACGATCCTGACGGTGCAGGTTATGATGCAGGCCCGAGTTCATCTGATGCCACAGCGCATCCCTACATCCCTGATATGAACTTTGGTCCTCCGAGCTCGACGACTCCAGGGGATCAGTTCGAGGATCCTGCTTTCATAGATGATACTGATTTTATTTAGACCAGGATAGGATATGGCCTTTTGTATCGGCACCTGCTTAGATTTCTTTTTCATTTATGCACTATGTACTGAACTCATTTATTTATTTATGCACAGTCTTCTTTTCATCTTTATGGGACTCACCTGCTTTATTATTAACTGTATGATGCATGCTTTTTATTTATGGGTAGAGAATGACCCCTGTACAGTCTTTTTGATACTATTTTTTCACAGATGTCGTCCTCAGATGCCGTGGTTCGTTTGGATTCCACTTCCCCCACAGGGTTGGTTGGCAGCCTCTTCCGCTGGTTGGATAGTCTACTGCCAGCAGATAGGGTTATCGTAGGCGGTCTTTTGGGACATTCTTGGTCCTTATTAACCTTCCGGGTGCCAGCGGGTTTTGTGGATGGTCTTCTGAGCTATTGGGCCCCTGCCCGTCAGGTGTTTAGGTTTGGGACAGTAGAGCTGACCCCCACCCTTGAGGAGTATGCTCGCTTCACCGGCTTGCCGTTGGATGGTCCCTGTGCTAGGGTTACCGTTGGTTCCATGCGCCGTCAATTCTTGACTTTCACCGGTTTGCGGAGGGCTGTCTTATTACCGGTAATCATATCAGACCATATGGTTCCTCTTCAATTCTTGATTGACCGATTTGGCTCACCTGACAGTTTCCGCCTTTTCCTCGGTGATTTTTTCCGTGTCCGAGGAGCGCTGGGATGCCTTGAGAGTGGGCGTTCTGATGGCCTGTGTCATCTCAGTTTTGTATTTGCCTGCAGGATCCGATCATTTGGACATGCGGATTGTTGCGGCCGTTAGGGCCCTTCAGGAGGATCACACCATTCTCCCCACGATATTGGCGGATACCTATATGTCAGCCACATATTGCCAGTCCTTCCGAGGGAGATTCTTCCGAGGGAGTTCGACCTTATTGTATATGTGGTTCATGAGTCATCTTAGTCCCATCGGCCATTTTCCGTCGCCAAGGGTTTTGCTTCAGTCATGACATAACCACGCAGTTTTCGCTTCGTCCCGCGAGTTGTACTGATGTGGCCTCCTGGACATCATTTTTGTCTATCATTGAGGACCCCTTTCATCTATTGGTTTACTCGGGCTATTGCTCCTTCATGAGCTTCTTGACTCATGTGCCTGGCATGGATTTCATTCCCATTGCGGGGCTAAGGGGCGTGACGACCTATCATCCCCTGGCGGTTATGGGGCAGTTTGATCAAACACAGGATTTACACCCCTTCGCGGGTGCAGCCGCATACCGATTCCTTATATCATCCTGTACAGAGAGGGATCTATTGCAGGTATACGAGCTTTGGGATCGCAGGATCTCTGCCGAATATAGTGCGAGCTGTCACATCCAGACATTTGCCTACGTACAGTGGTTGCGTGGAGACCTGGATTCGGCTAGTTTGAGTCGGACTGGGCCCTTTGATGACTCTGGGGTGATTTTCACAGAAGATACCACAGACCATTCCATCTCAGCCGATTTTGCCCCGAGTCGGGTCGCTGAGGATTCCCGACTCCGCCTGGCCCTGATTACTACTGAAGCCGAGAGGGATGCCGCCCTTGCCGAGAGAGAGATGAGGCCATTCGGGCTAGAGATGCTGCCATTGCTGATAGAGAGGCCATTGTATTTCAGACCAGGGCAGTGGTAGATGCTCATTTTGGGACTGTCAGCCGAGCTACTGCTTTACTGGATCGTATTGATATGATGGGGCAGCAGATTGCAGGAGATGCTGATGCTTCAGATCTATCCACCACCCTGTCCATCCCTGCTCCGGCTAGTTTCAGATTTGTAGATTATTTTATTTCCTGCATAGACTATGTTGGTTTCATCAGTTATTGAAAGAGAAATCTTGTAATAAAACGACTTATATATATAGACATGCGTTTAAATTTAGCCATCTTCCCCCCCTTTTGTCGTATCATTGCCCTCCATTGGATCATCATTTTATCCAACTGACCATGATTTTGACATTTCGCCTTCTTTCTTTCCTCAAGACTTGATGGAGATTTGACAGATATTGCCGCACACCTTTTGATTTCGTCGGATTGAATCTCAGATTTTGGATAACTGTTTGGGTTGGATCAGGGTATGTATTCTGGGATGAAACTGGTTAGGCAGTTGGTTTCGGGAAGGTTTTGAGGGTGTAGGAAGGTTTTATCAGGCTATCGAAAATTGGTTTTGGTTGGGGAAAGGATTATTTTTTAAAGGATCGGACCGCGCCATGATGGCTGCCTACGTACCCCCACAAGTTGGGAGATCAGGTCCTACGTAGTTCGCTCTCAAAGGAAAAAAGAACTGATGATTTAAGCGTAGAACCGCTTCACCGAGTCAGCATTGAGGGGTTGTGGAAATACCTCACCATCCATTTCTTGCAATATGAGGGCTCCTCCGGATAGCACTTTCTTGATCACAAATGGCCCTTCCCAGCTTGGGGCAAACTTCCCCTTGGCTTCGTCTTGACAAGGCATGACTCTTTTCAACACCAAATCATTTTCCTTGAACTTCCGAAGTCTTATCTTTTTATCGTACGATCGAGAGATCCTCTGTTGATATAGCTGACCATGCCAAACGGCAGCCACTCTCCTTTCATCAATCAGGGCCAATTGGTCATATCGACTTTGCATCCAATCCTCCTCGCTTATCTGAGCGTCGATCACTATTCTGAGGGACGCCATCTCAACTTCAACTGGCAGGACAGCCTCCATCCCATATACCAAGGCGTAAGGGGTTGCTCCCGTAGAAGTACGCGTGGATGTTCGGTATGCCAGCAGGGGTGAGGGGTAACAGATCCGGCCATCCCCGATGATTAGCAGACATTTTCGCCATGATCTTCTTGATGTTCTTATTGGCCGCCTCCACTGCCCCATTCATTTTGGGACGGTAAATGACGGAATTGAGGTGCTTAATCTTGAACTGGTCACACAGTCCCTTCATGAGGGCATTGTTTTAAATTCTTGGCATTGTCAGAGACCACAACCTCAGGTTGCCCATATCGGCAAATGACATTATTCCTGATGAAGCTGACGATGACCTCCTGAGTTACTTTAGGGAAAGACGCTGCCTCTACCCATTTGGTGAAATAATCGATCATGACGAAAATGAACCGGTGCCCGTTGCTCGCTTTGGGCTCTATTGGTCCGATTACATCCATTCCCCACATTGAAAATGGCCATGGGGAGGTCATACAGTGCAGTTCATTGGGAGGTGTATGGATCACATTACCGTGCGCCTGGCATTGATAACACCGTTTGACATGATCTTCGCAATCGGCCCTCAGCGTCAACCAATAATGCCCTGTCCTCAAAATCTTTTTGGCAAGCATCGGTCCACTCATATGGGGCCCACACACTCCACCATGTATTTCATTCATAATCTTTCGGGCCTGTGTTTCATCTACGCACTGCAACAGTCCCAACCCAGCATCCCTTTTGTAAAGTGAATCACCACTCAGGCAAAACTTCATCGCCATCTTTTGAATTCTCATCCTTTCAGTCCGATTTGCCTGATCGGGAAGGGATCTGTCTCTCAGATATTCCCTGATGTCGTGATACCAGGGCTGCTTCGTCAACACCACCTCGTTTGATAACACTGCCACATTTTCCTCATATGCCGGGGCATTCTGTACGGTGATCTCCATCTGTGGACTGTCCCTACTCTTGATCACGTGGATTAAGGAAGCCAAAGTCGCCAATGCATCGGCAAAATCATTTCGTCCCCGAGGAATATGGCGGAAGGCGATATCTTCGAACTCTTGCATAAGCTGGGTGACACAACGATGGTGTGGGAGTAACCGAAGCTCCTTAGTGTTGTATACCCCGATTGCTTGTCTGATTACCAATTCTGAATCCCCGAACACCGCTAGTCTTTTTACTCCCATGTCACGGGCCAATCGGAGTCCCAAGATACACCCCTCGTATTCAGCGGTGTTGTTCGAATTGCTGAAACGAAGTTTAGTGGCCACGGGGTATTGTTCTCCGGTGATAGAGACTAGGACCGCTCCGGCTCCGGCCCCCTCGGCATTCATGGCACCATCAAAATACAGCTTCCAGAATTGTCCCTCGTCATCACATTTTTCGTGCGATACCCAAAATATATCCTCGCCCGGAAGAGGAGTTTCTAAAGGCTCCGTCCCTCCTGACGGGGTTTCTTCTGCCAACTGATCTGCAAGTCCCTGCCCTTTCATGGCCTTCTGGGTCACGTACACCATGTCAAACTGTTGTAAGATTAACTGCCATCTAGATAATCGACAATTCAGCATGGGCCTTTCAAAAATATATTTTAGGGGATCCATTCTTGATATCAGGTACGTTGTATGCCCATGGAGGTAGTGTTTGTAATCTCCCTGCGGCCCAGGCCAGAGCACAACAAGTCTTCTCGATGGGAGTGTAATTCTGCTCACATTGGCTAAATTCTTTTGCTGAGGTAATAGATGGCCTGCTCTTTACCCGCCTCATTTTTCTGTCCCAACATACATCCCATCGCGATGGTGTTGACGGATATATACATAAACAAAGGGATCCCATCCTTCGGGGTACCAGCACTGGTGCCTCCGTCAGTTGTTTCTTAATGATCTGAAAAGCCCTCTGACACTGCTCATTCCATTCTTGGGAAGCACCCTTTCTTAACAATTTTAAAAATCGGCTCACATGTAGTCGTCAAGTGAGATATAAAACGGCTGATGAAGTTTATTCTCCCCAGGAATCCCCTTATCTCCTTCTCTGTGCGAGGTGCTGGCATATCCACAATGGCCTTAATCTTTGCTGGGTCCAACTCAATGCCCCGATCACTAACCAGGAAACCCAAGAGCTTGCCTGATTGTACTCCGAAAGCACACTTAGCTGGATTGAGTTTCAAATTATACTTCCTGAGCCGATCGAATAGCTTTTTGAGATGAGTTATATGATCGGACTCTACCTTCGATTTCACAATAATGTCGTCCACGTAGACCTCTATCTCCTTATGCATCATATCGTGGAACAAGGCCATCATGGCTCTCTGATAAGTAGCCCCCGCGTTTGTGAGGCCAAAAGCCAGTCGTCTATAGCAGAAAGTGCCCCAGGGGGTGATGAATGCGGTTTTTTTTCCCGATCTTCCTCCGCCACCATTATCTGATGATATCCTGCGAAGCAATCCACAAAAAGAGTACATTTCGTACTGGGCTGTGTTATCCACCAGGATGTGTATGAAAGGCACCGGGAAGTTGTCCTTGAGACTGGCCTTGTTTAGATCTCTGTAGTCCACGCATACCCTCACCTTTCCTCCAGGTTTAGCCACTGGGACCACATTGGATAGCCATTCCGGGTAAGTGGACACCATAATGATTCCCGCCCTGAACTGTTTGATGATCTCTTCCTTCACTTTTAAGCTCCACTCAGGTTTCAACTTTCTTAGTTTCTGCTTGACAGGCCTGAAACCCTCCTTGATGGGTAACCCGGTGCCCACCACAATGTCGGTGGACAATCCGATCATATCCTCGTGCGACCAGGCAAAGACATCCTCATATTGGCTTAGTAACTCAATTATTTCTGCTTTTTTGACTGGGGTTAAGGTCTGTCCCTATCTTGAGTTTCTTTTGGATTGTCAGGGGTTCCAATATCAACGGTGATGGTTTGGTCCAAATTGGGTTTGGGTTTATCTTCGACCCATCCTTTGATCTCATCAGGTGCGTCGTCGTAATCTGTCTCGTCTTGCTCAATGCCCATCAAATCGAAATCCAGCTCAATGTCAAAATCATAATCACCATTCAAATTTGAAAGATCGTTTGTTAGGCAAGGAATACTCAAATTGGTACACCTGACATAAAACAAAATACTTGTCATATATAAGTCATTTTTCACGACGATCGCAATTTCAAATAACACGAAGAAACGACACAATTATGCAGAAATAAAACAACAAAATAAAACTTCTTCATTCCCCCATCATCTGGGGTCAACCACCCTGACGTCGAGCTTTACCCCTGTTTGGATATCACTGCTGTCTGGGTCCCAATTGTCGATGGTCAGGTCAGCTGAAATGCGCTGGATGAAAGAGGTCCTCACATCGGACACCTCCCCGATGATTACGGATACGTCGCCTGAGTTCTCCTCCATACCCTCTCCAGGAATAATCAGTCCTGCCCAATCGATGACAGGCACAACTTGTTGGGCTCCCGGTGGTATGATAATATTCGTCCCCTCCTTACTGCTTGTTGATTGTCCGGGGATGTAGCATTTGGTTTCAAACTCTTTTGCGACCTCCTGCAGGAAACTTTCCCTCCGGGCCGACTCACTATGTGTGGGGGTTAACTCTTCATTCCCTGCCCCAATCACAGGTCCGCTGATCCCCTGCTCATTGTCGGCTTTGGTCGCTGGACTGCCAACTAGTCCGAATCGGAGTCGTACCCTGACGGTGTCCCCAGCACTGCGCCCACATGGTATCCCAATCCAGCTTTGCCTATCTGCTGTGGTAGGTGGATGGGTTTGGTGATTCCCTGACTGCTTTTCCCTAGTCCCTGTCCAGGTTGGAAGTTCATTTTAATCATTTCCTTTGCCACAAAGGTGAGTTCCGGAGAGACCCTTGGTTTCACAGCTGGAGCTCCCAGGCATCTATAATGGGGAGTGCTAATCTCTAATGCTTGAAAGCTGGCAGGCGCCGCTGACCTCATCCACATTGATTACTGGTAGGCCACTCCTGGGAGGAGAAGGGTCATCACATTCGGCCGAGATTGTTACCAGATTCCCATCGATGATCAACTTGATTTGTTGGTGGAGCGTGGAGGGAACTGCCCCGGCCATGTGTATCCACGGCCTCCCTAACAGCAAGTTGTAGCTTGCCGTAATATCTAGGACTTGGAAGGATATATCAAAAGTACAGGGCCCTATCTCCACTGGCAATTCTATCTCTCCGATGGTATCCCTCCGGGATCCGTCAAAAGCCCGAACCACCACATGACTGGCCCGTAGGCGCTTGAGACTGATGTTCATTTTCTTCAGCGTGCTGAGAGGACATATATTCAATGCCGATCCCCCGTCGATCAGCACCCCATTCATGACATATCCTGAGGAGATTACCGCGATGTGTAGCGGTTTTCGGTGCCCCCTTCCCTCTTTGGGAATGTCCTCATCCGTAAAGGATATTGCATCGGTTTCCAATAAGTGGCCTATCAGCTGGCCGAAACCCTCCTCACTAATTTCTTTGGACACAAATGCCTCCTCCAGAACCTTCATCATGATTTTGCAATGCTCACTGGATGACAACACCAAGTCCATGACTGATGTTAGGGTTGATTCCTCATTTAAAATCTGGATCCCCCTTATTTCCGGGTGATCCATCCTTTTCAAAAACTCTATGGCCCTTTCCTCGGAAACCTCTTCATTTTTTCTCTTTTGGCTCTCAAGGACTCGCCCGGGAAGATATAGGGGGTTCCCCTTGGTCGTCACGGAAGCACAACTGGCCGCTTCCTCGGGTATTCCCCCGTAATTCCAGGGTACAGTCTTCAGACTACTGATAGGGAGTTGTGGCCTTGCAGCAAAAATGATGGGCCTCGGAGCTGTCAACTTGATAGGTCCCTCTATGTTATTCGTCACTTACCCCTATCAACTTGATGGGCGTTACCCTCGCACTCCCCATGGTCATGTATCACATTTATCATCTCCTCAAACTTTCTGCACATAGTTCAACCTTGGCGGCTCCCCCGCCTCACTTGCCTCCGTCGCATTGACTCCCCCTCCATCATGTCTTGGCAGGGGATTTGCCTTAACATTCGGGGAATCCGGCTGTTCCACCACAATCTCTCCAACTGTCAATCAGGTTTTTGGATTCGATGCTTTAACGTCCAGGCAATCCTGTGTATCATGGCCAGGGAACTGGAGTGGTATGCACACCGCTTGCTCGGGTCAAACCTTCTACCCTTGGGGTCACTCGGGGGTGCCAAACCAACAATCTTCTTTTGGGCTACCAATACCGCTAATACTCGTTCAAAGCGGTTCCCCGAGCGGGGTGAATACTCGGTTTTGCGAGGCCTCATATCTTTCTTCGCCCCTCTGCTCTTTGATCTGAGAAATTGGGCTGTCGGGGTGGCCCTCCCCTCGGTGCCTGTACCGGAAGATGGCTTTTCTGCTTTACTGGACGAACCCTTGTAGGATGAGGGAGACATCCTCTTCCTTCCTCTTTTGGACTCTCCGGGAAGTGCTGCCATAGTTTCCATTCTGTATTTGCTCGGCAGCAGTTTCTAAAGCAGTAAGATCCCGGATTTTACCCGATTTCAACCCCCATGTCAACCATCTCTCCATGTTTAATCATTTCCGCAAAAGGTCTTCCAATCCCCGAGATGACCCTCTCATAATACGGTGCCTCCTGAATGTCTACAAAGGTCATTACCATCTCTGATTCGCTCATCGGGGGAGTTACCTGGGCAGCCATGCCCCTCCATCTTTGCGCATATTCCCTAAAGGATTCCCTAGGCTGTTTTTTAACCTTTGTCATTTTGGTACCTGTCAAGAGCCATCTGGGGCCTGAAAGCTGTATTGGGTTAAGAAAGTATGGGCCAATTCCTCCCAGTTGTGGATTCGGGCGTTGTCGAGGCGGGCATACCATATTCTTGCCTCCCCTGTTAAGCTTTTCTGAAATAGCTGCATTCTTAACCCCTCGTCTTCGGCATAAGACCCGAGTTCTCCAATGTAGATTTTCAAGTGTGTATAGGGGTCTCCCTTTCCATTGTATTTTTCAAACTCGGGAACTTTAAACTTTTTCTGGATATCTGGCCCCGGGGAAGACACACAAGATCTGAGTAATTAACCCTGCCCAGGGAGCCTATGCCCTTTAGAGATTGGATGGTTTCCTCCATGTGTTTCATTTTTCTCCGAAGGTCGTCATTGTCCCCCTCCTCGGGGATAGTAATCACTGTCCTGCTAGGTATGGGAACGGGCCTTGGGATGACTAGCTCGTCCTTGAGTCGGGGTTGGTCCTCTTTAAGCAAGTTTGTACCATTTTTAGGAGGACTCTGATCATCCCCTGGTGGTGGAGTATTATGCGATCCCTGGTTTACCGGATCCTGTCTGATTAGGGAACTGTGTCCTTTAACATTGTGGCCATTTTCCATCATCGTGTCTTTTAAAATCATCAAACTCCTCCCGAGATATGGAATTATGGTTAGGAAGATCAGCCATTTCAGATGCAGAGACCTGGGCTTTCTTAGACTTGCGAACGGGTTTTGAGGAGCAATCCTACAGAGACAACGGTTCGAAGTTTTAGTTCCGGGGAAATGAAAACATGGATGCATGCTAAAACTGTAAAATTTTTTTGTGTGTTTTTTTTGGGTTTTTTAATCTTTCCCTGTAAAACAGAAAGTTAGTAGTCCTTTAGTGCCATAACCAATGCCAAACACGCTTTATTATGCTCCCCCAACTATTCCCTGCAATTCACAGCGGTTAGTAATCTCTTTTCGACACAGAAAAAGGGATGTATGAATATTGAATGAGATCTGACATTTAGACATATAAACGAAAAAGGCGCATGAAGATACTTTTTTCCTGCGTTGGGTTAATCTGAGGCTGACCTACCCTAGGGTTACTCTCGCGGGCTTTTCGGCATGAAGGTTCCCAAATCTTCGCAATCTACTCGTTTGAGCCCTTTCGATTGGAGCGGATTTGAGTGGTGCGTTTCCTGAGCCATCTCCGGGGAGCAGCCCCATCGAGTCCAGTAATAAGCAACCGACAGGTTCGCCTCAGGAGGAGGTACTCTCTCAACATACATTCACATTCACCGTCCTCACCGTATGCAAATGATTTCTTTAAAGTAAAGCCATTCCATTCAATCATTCATTCATTGGACAAAACACGCATTCACACAAAAAAACACAAAAGATCAAAATATCGCATGCACACACATATTCATGAATTTTTAAAGGATAGGATAGTATCAAGATTTGAACGCGGCTTAAGCCCTCTAATTATCCCCAGCAGAGTCGCCAGCTGTCGACGCCGGGTTTTTTGTCGTCTCTCGTCCTTTTCCTATTTTAGCCTTTTGATTTAATGATTCTTTGGAAAAGGTCGGCATTGATGTCGACGGGGTTTTGAAAGATCGTTTTTTATGATGAGCCAATTAACCAGAGTCGCCAGTTGGTATATTTGAAATGGATGTACCAACTCATCCGAGTTTCATTTTTTTATAAATCGATGGCTCATATGTGACTCCGAATTTAATTGGTCTGCGAACCGAGATTCATAGAGTTCGGGGGCTTGCTTAAGCGAGGGGAAGGTGTTAGGCACCCCCCGACTTCCGTGAAACACGGTTACCGCAATCTTGATACGTTCCTATCCTTTTAATTCTTAAAATGTGTATTGCATTGCATGCGCGCTGCAGTGCGTGTGTGTGTGCCTATATGAATGTTGTGATGAGTTTGTATGAATAGAATCGTTTGGTTTTTTTGGGGGAAAATCGTGTTTTAGGAGTGCTCTAGAATGCCCTTTCGATTTATACGAGAAAGCTTGATTCTTTATAAGAAAGGTTTGAATTTTATTTGTCAAAACTATGAGATTTTCATTAAGTGTCGTTTTGGCAAAACAAAAGTTTTAAACCTTCGTCAAAATAGGAATCGAGATCTATACGTTGCCTTCGTAACTCAAATGATGGGCAATTTCTAGGATCTCTTTAAAACCCTATGGCACAAAGATTCAATAAAAACATTACTTATTTTTATAAAACCATTTTTGGGTGATGTTTGAAAGCGATTTTTCTTTAGCCTTCTCGTTAAATAGGAATCGACATTCATTAGCATTCCCAAATTTTAGCCTCGTGACTCTAATAACCTAATTTGATTGATTTTTATGAAAGTCTTATCGTTTAAGCTTTGAAATCAATTTTCATCTCATAAATCAAAATTCGAGCATAAACACGCGTCGGGGCTATTCATGGGCATGTAAGCCATCAAAATAACCCCAAAACGCCTACAATCACAAGCTTCCACTATTTCGGGGCCTTAAACACGATTCTTCGCCGTTGGCGTCGTTTTAAGGCCCGACGATTACATATTTACAATGAAAGGTACATCGAATTTATTACATATATCAAAAGATGTCCATCATACGGATTGGACCACGAGGTCGCGCTCCTAGGCTCACATTCAAAATCGCTACACACCCACAAGATCCTAAAATAGCAATCTAAACAAACCTATGCACGATACATCATTACAACGAGCTAAAAAATCATCAAATGGATATCATCGGGCCATTAGGAGGAATTTCGTTCCATTTGGGAACCCTCACTAATAGCCCTCAATCCATAGATCCACAACAATACACAAGGAAACTACATTTAATATAATTTGGATGATAAAAGCTTAACAAAAATGGTAAAACAAAATGCTAAAACAAAGGATTTTTCACCTTGCAAATGATCCCCACAATATGTATGAATTTGTGTATTGAATAGAGTAGAAAATATGAGATGTAATCTCACAAAATGGGTACAATTTCTCTCTTCTTTTCTCTCTTTTCTCTCTATTTTTCTTGCTGTTTTCTCCTTCTTTTTCTTTCTTTTTCCGCCCCTGCTGCTGCTGCTGCCGCTGCTCCCTTGTTTCTGTATGCAAAATGGCCTGATAGATCTGCTGGCCAGCTGGCACGCCTCCCATCGCACTCAGCTGGTTAGTGCTGATTTCCTGGTTTCCGTGCTGGCGCACCCACTTGGCCGCAGATCTATCCGCGGCTGGCGGGCTTGACTTTCTCGATTTTCGTGCCACGCCTCGATTTTCGTGCCGCAACGTCGGTTTTCGTTGACAGGCTCGTGTTCTGCAGTCCGGGAATTTCCGGGAGACGTGCCACCTCATTCGGAAGTGCCTGCCTCGGACGGCTTTATTGTCACGTAAACTTGGGTTGCCTAAAGTATTGCGGCGGTGCCGGGCGCTCGCCCTTGTGCCCGCTCCTTTGCTCCCGCAAGCTGGTTCAATTGACGATTTTGCCCTCCTGTCAAAGTTAGTATACGAAGTGCAAAATTTGGGTGTCTACAAATGATTTATCCATAAATCTGATCCTACATGAAAACAGATTAAGTTAGTAGCATCAAACAATTCATAAGCACAAGCCTTACCTAGCATATGAAATATATAAACAATATCAGCAATGCAAGTAAGAATATGAAGATAATCATCAAAAACTCCAACTCCTACAAAGAACACAGCAACATCTAGCAACTCCCTCGAAATGACATGAACATCTTATAAACCTCTCTTTCCAAACAGTGATCGAATCGGCATAACACCCTGCAAGCTCCTCGTAACATAACTTGGAAACTCAAACTTTCGAACTCCTTTACGCACGATCTTGTCCACATCAATACGATGCTCTCCCACACATATTCCACATACTTCCAAAGTATTAACTACACTAAAACAAACTAAATAAACAACTAAAGCTAAAATGCAATCAAAATTTCTATCTAAGAAATCAAATGCATAAACAAAATAAATGCAAATAAAACTACGAAAAGTCCTATATCCTCCTGGATCAAATATCATTATGTAGAACTCTCCAAGTTGCATAAACTCCCATTCACGAATTTCCGGATCAAAAATCAACGTGGTGATCTCGTCCATTCGCAAATGCATTCATTGACGAATTCTCGGATCAAAAGTTAATCCTATGATCTTGATCATTCGCACAAACTCCCATTTCATTGCACCGGGGTCAAATATCATTGTTTGAAACTCATCATGGCACAATTGCAAACATACTTGAATTCCTGGATTAAACACAAAATAAAACAAATCAACAAGTAACTTTTGTTTAATCACAAAAAACTCACGAAACTCAAAATTATATGCATAGAACCCCAGCAGTTGGCGCAGTGGTTCAAATGAGGCCCCGGGGTGAGCCGTAAACTCGGACGTCCTGAGATCGAATCCCACTTGCAACAATTGTCAAGGCATCAATGCTCATCGGGCCACGGGCCGCCCAACACAAGCTGGGAAGCATACCGCCTCGGTCCGGGCTGGGGAGATTAGTCCGACTGCGGTTTGAAAACTCCACATTATCAAAAAAAAATAAAACATAAAATCATATGCATAGTCTACTAGAACAAAATTCAAAACAGTTCCTTGTAGATTCTCAATGCATCGTTCGAGTTGTTTTGCCCAACGAATCTTGTTTTTCTCCCCGATGAATATGATCCCTTCTCGATTCTACAAAACAAAATTAACCTTTCTCTTTCCATCGACATTAACAAATTAAAAATCAAGTAATAGCATCAATGAAATCAAAAGATCACAATCAATACCACAAGATGAAAACTCATTAGCATATATACGATGATCACATTTAAACTTACCTAATGCTAAAGAATTTCCTCAAGTGTTAACAAAAGTCGAAGTATCATCAACACAGATATTAGCAAATTTCCCCATGAAAGAATGTAACACTTGATTTAACATAAAAACTTTTAATGCATTAGTTAATCCCAACGATTTAACTAAACATGTATGTAAACCATATCTCAATCCAATCCGATGATAATCACTTTCCAATTCAATACCAAATTCCTTTCCATTCAATACAGTTTTCTCAAAATCATGCAATGATAACAACTCTAATGGAAAGACATTACCAAATGTTAGCAAATCATGCAATGAAGATTTTTCTACTGAAGAATCATGATCACTACCATTAACAATTAACGACATGTCATGTAAAGATTGATTAATATCAAAACCTAATTCAACATATGAATGAAAAACCCTAGAATGAGTTTCATACAAGTACAAACATTGAAACCGAGAATACCCACAATAATTACTAGAATAATCACTAGAATGCCCTCTCCTTAATTGATCTGTATTGGGTTTTGTTCCTCTTCGGTCAATTTTTGGTGTTTCCTTGATTTGGTATCCTGCAAATTTCTGGGCTGCCTCGCCGGAATTTGTGGTGTTGCCAGATTTATGGGATGTTCTATGCCTTACCAGATCTGGGTCCTGTTCAGATTTGGTTTCTTTGGCCGGGAATTTGTTTAGTCAATGGCGGTGTTGGGTATGCCTCTTGTAGGCTTTTCTGTTGTTGATTGCGTTGGCTATCGCCGAATTTTGGCCGGCATCTATGGTGTCCAGTGGTTTTGCCGGTGGGTTGTCTGCTGATTGATCGTGGATATGGCCTCTTTACAGATTCTAGGGAGTGCCGGAATTTTCATGGCTGCTTCATGTTGCCAGTTTATCTTGGGCTCCGACCATGTTCTGGTGACTTTGGCGGTAGTGGCTGACAGCTTTAGTTGTTATGACAGTGGCATGTGCAGGGTCTCGGTTGTTGGGCTGGTAACTGATGTTGGGTGTTCTCGGGCCCCACGTCTTGCTATTCAAATTTTGAATGTTGTATCATCTGATGTGCTGCACTTGGCCTAGTTTGTTTAAGGCATGTTTGGCTTGTTCGGCTGCATAACCTTTCTGGCCCACGTGGTATGGTTATCAGCTTGTTTTTGGACCCACGATTTCTCTTGTTGCTTAATTTCGATTTGTGGTCCGTTTGTTGTTCTAAATACCTATCAAACTTAGTTAGATATGTATTTTAGTTGTTGTTCTTTTCCAACCTCGGGTTGTGACGAATAATCTTATTAGGTTAGGCAATTGGTTTCTTAGACTTATTGATGAGTAGGTTTTAACCTACTAGTTTGATACGTCTTTGGCTTAATTCTTTACAGTCTTTAAGTGTTTTTAGTATCTTTTTATTTTTTTTCGTATTGCTTTTGTAGGTCGAGGCTGGCTGCATGTTAGAGGAAGAAAAAATAGCTGGGTGCAGGGCAACCTCGCCGGGGCGAGAATCCATGGGTTAATAACTTCGTCGGGGCGAGGACTTTTGTGAAGAACTTCTCGCCGGGGCGAGAATGCGGCTGATGGAAATTAAAAGATTTGTCAGCAATCAGTTATTTTGGAAAGGTTGAAGCTAACAAGGATTCTATCTACCACTCTGATGAGGAGACTAGAGGAGGCTTATGAAGATATAAATAAGAGATCATAGATTGGATCATGAGAGACAAAGATTGAATTTTCAGAGTTGAGCAAGGAGATTGAAGATCAAGTCAAGCATCATGAGGAATTCAGATTGGAGGACTAGAGATTACATTGATTTTTCTTTTAATCTTTTATCCCTGATTTCTAATTAATTATGATGACTTATTTTGAAATTCTAGTTTTTATTGTCAGTATGAACTAAACCCTTAATTAAGGCTACAATTGAACCAGTTACATTTATGAATTAACTATCTATTTGATTTCAGTTATTCAATCAATTTGAGTTGTCTATCTTATTATATGCTTATTGATTAATTGTTTGGCCAACAATTAGCGGAATATTCTAGGTGAATTCGGGAGATGCAATCTAGGGTTAGAACTGGATGAGATAGCATGTATTCTTAATTATTTGCATGTGTTGAATAATTTGGATTGTGAAGTGAATAGGGATATTTTTTTGCTGCATGTAACAGTTGGAAATTGAAGCTTAATGAATTTAATCCTTTGGGTTTGCGTAGGAATATCGCAGAGTTAATTGGATTAGATAGATTTATTTGATCACTTGGAAAAGGGCTTATAAATACAATTGAATTTCTGTTAACAACTCCATTGAAGTGAATAATTGGGAATGTGTTAGACACAGGCAGCCGATGGTTACATGGCATGATGTCTGTCCCTTGGAACAGCTTGTTTGTGCCACGTTACTCTTTCATATTATGGCTGGGTTTTTTGCGGAAGTTACAAACTAATGATATCACCAAACTTTATTCGGGAAGGGTCATGCAACCTATGCCAACAATGTCCTGAAACTTTTGACCACCTCTTCTTCTTATGCGACTATTCCTCGCCAGTCTTAACTGTTGCATTGCGAATGGGCAACTGGACTGCTCCATTGGACTGGACTGGGCTGACTGAATACACAATATCCTTCCAAGGTAGTAAGCTCTCCAAACAGATCCTAAGTCTCTCTATTGCGGTTTCCTTCTACAAGATTTGGGAGGCCCGAAACTCAAAGATTCACAAGGATACACTTGCTCCTCCGAGTAGACTTGCTTTTATATGTTATAAATATTATCAAGTCAAGGCTCTCTAAATGTAATTCATTCCTTAAAGCCACTCACTTTAGTCAATTTTACTGTAATTGGCTTATGTAATTAATTCTTTGTAATGGTACCATTACTGTTTCTATAGCTCTATCCTCTTTTGGGTTGTCATTAGAGGAAACTGCTATAGTCTGGGGTATGCCCCTTTGCTTTTGTATGATCTCTCTCTTATACAATCCACAAACACATTTAGCAAAAAAAAAAAAATTGGAAGACCGTAGATAGATTGGTTTATGATATATAACGGGGATATTGTAGTCTTAATCTTTTTAAATCTGAATTTCAACCTTTGTGATTATTGTCAGTGTTAGTGTTAATTTAATTAGTTTCAATCAATATTCAAATTGCGATTGTTTAATAGAATAGCCATAATCTAAATTGACAGTTGGAGATATAAAACATAGTAATTCCCGTGGGTTCGACACTCTACCTTATCACTTTATTACTTGTTGATCGTGTATACTTGCACGTAATTGTTGATTGTGAAATCGGCAACAAGTTTTTGGCGCCGTTGCCGGGGATTATTTGTGTTTATAATTTTCAATATCAGTTTAATTAAGTCTGTTCTAATTAAGCAAACTTATTTTTCGTTTGTTTCTTGTTTCAGGTGTTTTTTTTATTCGTTTATGCAAACGCGATCAAAACAACCGGAACTCGTGCAGTGTGAGAATCATCTTGAGAACAAGCTACGTCAGTTGAGAAAATTCTGCCGGGAGACAATTGAGAAAGAGAAAATGGCTAACGAAGAACAGAAATCATTGAGGGACTATGCTATGCCTAAGATAGACGAGATCAAATCAAGCATCACGAGACCAGCTATCACCGCTAATTCCTTTGAGATCAAGCCGGGAAAAATTCATATGATTCAGAATGCGGTACAGTTTGGGGGATTAGCTAACGATGATCCGAATGAACACCTGGTTAGCTTTCTTGACATTTGTGATACATTCAAATATCACAATGTGACAGATTACGTCTGTTTCCGTTCACACTAAGAGATAAAGCAAAGAGTTAGTTGCACTCACTTCCGCCAGGGTCCATCACAACTTGGGATGATCTAGCTCAGAAATTCCTAGCGAAATTCTTTCCGCCAGCTAAGTCGGCTAAGTTGAGAAACGAGATTTCTACATTTGAGCAACAGCATGGAGAGTCACTATACGAGGCTTGGGAAAGGTTCAAGGAGTTATTGAGAAGATGTCCATATCATGGGCTACCCAAGTGGTTACAAGTTCAGACATTCTACAATGGGTTGAATAGTAACACTCGAACAAGCATCGATGCAGCTGCGGGGGGAACACTTATGGATAAAAGTTTTGAGGAAGCTTTCACTTTGTTAGAAACTATGGCTGCAAATAACTATCAATGGCCGACTTCAAGAATGAATCAACAAAAGGTAGCTGGAGTATTGGAAGTAGATGCGGTCACGGCACTAACAGCTCAGATGGCAGCCATGTCTAAGAAGATTGAAGCTTTAGCAGAATGGAAAGTCCAACAAGTAGCCTATGTGTGTGAGCTATGTGCAGGTGCACATCCGACGGAGTATTGTGCCATTAATCCGGAATCGGTACAGTTCTTGGGGAGCTATAACAGACCGCAACAGCCATATCAGAATGCTTATAATCCGGGGTGGAAGAATCATCCGGGTTTCTCTTGGAGCAATAACACTCAGACTCAAAATCCAGCTCCAAGACCACAGAATCCCCTAGGTTTTCAGAACCAAGCTCCACAACATGCAGAAAGAAAACCGAGTTTAGAAGAATCGTTGGCAAGATTCATCACAGCGTCTGAGAAAAGAATGAATGATCAAGATAAGTTGTTAACTCAGGTAGATTTGAATGTGAAAAGCCAGGCACTGTCAATTAGGAACTTGGAAAATCAGCTGGGACAGTTGGCTCATGTCTTGAACAATCGACCACAAGCAGCACTTCCAAGCGATACAGAGGTTAACCCAAGAACGGATGGAAAAGAACATTGCAAGGCTGTCACCTTAAGGAGTGGAAAAGAGCTTCCTGATACGGTTAAAGGAAATTCTAAACCAGAAACAGTTGTGGAGAATGAAGATGAGGTAACCCCGACGAAAAGTAAGGTGAATGAATCAAAAAAGGTGAATGATACAGGTTCGGAGGCAAAGTCAAAAGAACTCAAGCCAGATAGTGTAGTGCCTCCCGTACCATTCCCTCAAAGATTGCAGAAAGCTAAGTTAGATAAGCAATTTTCCAGATTGCATCTCCCGAATTCACCTAGATTGCACATTAACATACCATTTGCAGAAGCCCTGAAACAGATGCCCAGTTATGCAAAATTCATGAAGGAGGTTTTGTCAAAGAAGAGAAAATTGGGTGAATTCGAGACGGTGGCATTAACCGAAGAATGCAGTGCAATTTTGCAGAACAAATTGCCACCCAAACTAAAGGATCCAGGAAGCTTCAATATTCCATGTGTAATTGGTAACCAGTTCTCTGGAAGGGCATTGTGTGACTTAGGAGCTAGCATCAATTTAATGTCGTTATCAGTTTACACTCAGCTTAGGCTAAAGGCACCAAAACCGACAAACATCAGCTTGCAGTTGGCAGACAGGTCAGTGACATATCCGAGGGGTATTGTGGAAGATATTTTGGTTAAGGTTGATAAATTCATCTTCCCGGCTGACTTCATCATTTTGGATTATGAAGAGGATAAAGAAATCCCCATCATATTAGGTCGTCCATTCTTAGCAACAGGGAGAACGTTGATAGATGTACAAAAAGGTGAATTGATAATGAGAGTTCAAGATCAGGAAGTCACCTTCAACGTGTTTAAATCAATGAAATTCCCTAAGGAAGGCGAGGAATGCTTACAGATAGATCTGTTAGACGAAATCGTGAATGAACGAACCAATGCAAGTTATTTTGAAGATCCATTAGAAGCTGCCATGGTTAGGATAGACACTTTTGATGATTTTGATGAGTGGGATTATGTCAAGGTTTTAGACGCATTACCTATTTCTCGGAAATTCAGCAGGTAATTTGATAAACTTGACCGGCCAAAAGAAGGAGAAAAGAGGTCCAAACCATTAGTGGAAGAACCACCTATGCTTGAACTCAAACCCCCTCCATCTCACCTAAGGTATGCTTACTTGGGAGACTCTGACGAGCTACCAGTAATAGTTTCTGCTCATTCGAATGAATCTCAAGAAGAAAAACTGTTAAAGGTTTTGCGTGAGTATAAAACAGCAATTGGGTGGACAATAGCAGACATCAAGAGAATCAGTCCGTCGTTTTGCATGCACAAAATTCTGCTTGAAGAAGGAACAAAACCGGTTATTGAGCAACAAAGAAGATTAAATCCGATCATGAAGGACGTAGTGAAGAAGAAAATCATCAAGTGGTTAGATGCCGGTATTATCTATTCGATTTCAGACAGTTCTTGGGTAAGTCCTGTACAGTGTCTGCCTAAAAAGGGGGGAATGACAGTGGTTGAGAACGAAAATAATGAACTCATTCCTACAAGAACAGTTACAGGTTGGCGAGTGTGTATGGATTACCGCAAGTTGAACAAAGCGACACGCAAGGATCACTTTCCACTACCATTTACTGATCAGATGTTGGATAGGTTGTCCGGTCATCAGTTCTATTGCCTTTTTGACGGATACTCAGGATATAACCAGATAGTAATAGCTCTGGAGGACCAAGAGAAAACAACTTTTACATTCCCTTATGGAACGTTTGCATTCCGGAGAATGTCTTTCGGGTTATGTAATGCACCTGCTACATTTCAGCGATGCATGATGCCTATCTTCTCGGATATGGTTGAGCAGAATTTGGAGGTATTCATGGATGATTTTTCTGTATTTGGTGATAGTTTTGATTTGTATCTTAGCAATCTCATCTTAGTGTTGAAGCGCTGTGTGGAGACAAATCTGGTGCTTAACTGGGAAAAATACCACTTTATGGTGCAAGAAGGGATTATTCTGGGACACAAAGTGTCCGAAGCAAGCTTAGAGGTGGATAGAGCACAGATCGAAACCATTGAAAAGCTACCTCCACCAACATCTGTAAAAGGCATTAGAAGTTTTCTCGGACATGCAGGATTCTACCGTCGATTCATCAAGGACTTCTCAAAAATTTCAAAACCATTGTGTTCACTTCTTGAGAAAGATGTTCCCTTTAAGATGGATCAATCTTGCATCAAAGCCTTTGAAGTGCTGAAAAAGAAGTTAGTCACATCCCCGATCATAGTTGCTCCCGATTGGACTTTACCTTTTGAGTTGATGTGTGACGCAAGTGATTATGCAGTGGGAGTTGTGTTGGGTCAGCGAAGGGATAAGATTTTTCACACCATTTATTACTCAAGTAAGACACTCACTGATGCAGAATTGAATTACACCACTACAGAAAAAGAGTTACTTGCAGTAGTATTTGCCTTTGATAAATTTCGAGCATATCTGATTGGAACCAAGGTAGTCTACACTGATCATTCAGCCATCAAATACTTGATTGCAAAGTAGGATGCCAAACCAAGGTTGATTCGATGGGTCCTCCTGTTGCAAGAATTTGACTTAGAAATTCGAGATAGGAAACTTACGGAGAATTAGGTGGCTTATCATCTTTCGAGGTTAGAGAATGCCGACATTCAGAAAAAGGATGAAGTGGTAATTAATGAGTCATTTTCGGATGAGCAGCTATTTCGTATCAACACTGAAGTCCCTTGGTATGCTGATTACGTGAACTACCTAGTCAGTAACGTACTTCCGCAAGATTTCACTTCTCACCAAAGAAAGAAATTTCTCCATGATATCAAGCAATACCTTTGGGATGAACCATTTCTCTTCAAAACTTGTCCGGATCAAATGATACGACGTTGTGTGCCACAGGAAGAAATGGAGAGCATATTGACTTGATGCCATTCGTCAAAGTATGGAGGACATTATGGGGGAGAAAGAACTGTAGCAAAAGTGCTACAATCAGGGTTTTTCTAGCCTTCGTTGTTCAAAGATGCCCACCTTTTTGTTCTAAAGTGCGATAGATGTCAAAGGGTTGGCAACATTTCGAAACGGCATGAAATGCCTCTCAACACTATCCTTGAAGTTGAACTCTTCGACGTATGGGGTATTGACTTTATGCCATTTCTGTCGTCATTCAAGAGTCAATACATACTTTTGGCTGTGGATTATGTATCAAAATGGGTTGAAGCAACTGCATTACCCACAAATGATGCCAAAGTGGTTCTACGGTTCTTGCAGAAAAATATTTTTACTCGATTCGGTACACCAAGGGCCATAATCAGTGACGAAGGTACCCATTTTGCAATAAGCAGTTCACTAAGTTATTAGCTAAATATGGAGTCAAACATAGGATTGCTATGGCTTATCATCCCCAAACGAATAGCCAAGTGGAGGTGTCGAATCGTGAAGTTAAGCAAATTCTGGAGAAAGTGGTGAACCCATCTCGTAAGGATTGGGCAATGAAATTAGACGATGCTTTATGGGCGTATCGCACGGCCTATAAGAATCCCATTGGAATGTCACCGTATCGCATGGTTTATGGAAAAGTGTGTCATTTACCGGTCGAACTTGAACACAAGGCATATTGGGCAATTCAGAAATTGAACTTTGATCTCCAAGCATCTGGCGAGAAAATGTTGCTTCAATTGAATGAGATGGAGGAATTTCGTCACCAAGCCTATGAAACGCTAAGCTGTATAAAGAAAAAGTCAAGAGGTGGCATGACAGACGGATAGTTGATCGGAAATTCGAACCGGGACAGGCAGTATTGTTGTTCAACTCCATATTGCGGTTATTTCCTGGGAAGTTGAAGTCTAGATGGTCAGGTCCTTTCATTGTCATTGTTGTAGCCCCCCACGGGGCAATTGATGTCGAAGAACCAAACTCAAAGCGCACATTCAAGGTCAATGGTCAGCGACTCAAACATTATTGGGAAGGCAATGTAGATCGACAAGCATCAGTGATTTATCTCTCTTCTCTCGATCAAATTGATGATTAATACCTCAGAGAAAGTCGGGCTGATGACTATAAACCAAGCGCTCGATGGGAGGCAACCCAATCATGATTACTTTATTGCTTTAGTAGATTTAGCGTAGTTAATAATTTTGTTTCTAGTTAGTAGAAGTAGTAGTTCAAATTGTTCCTGTTTTGAAATAATTCTTCAAATCTTTCGTAGTTAGACTCATTTATGTTGTTATTCTTTGGAATAAGGACAAAGCATTGGGGAATGCATTAGAAGAAGAGACATGCTATTGGGATGGTACCAATTGAAGAAAAGGGGAACAAAGCAAAAATTTCAGAAAAGAGGTTTCTCGCCCCGGCGAGAAAAATGCACTAGAGATCCTCGCCCCGGCGAGAACCTCTCTGCCAACACTCGCTCCAGCGTGAAAATTTCTCGCCCCAGCCCATTCTCCTCTGTTCATTATCACCCCGGCGAGATTCTAAGGTATAAAATCCTCGCCTCGGCGAGAATCACAGAAATCAGATTTTAGAAACCGATCCCAATTCAGTTTCTTTCAATCCTAAACCCATTCAACTTCTTCCCACTCCTATTTCTACCTCTCCTATACCGAGCAAACCTTCTCCTCTCTAATTTCTCTTCTAAATTCATCCCTCGTCCTACCCACATTTGGATTCCATCTCAAACACATCAAACTCCTCTCCAAAAACAAAACCCTAACACGGCTCTAAGTCCATCTCTCGTTCAAAAGAGGAGTATGTTAGGTTTGTATAGCGCGAACATGCAATCAAATTACATAAATAAACCGGAAGCGCGATAAAATCAGATTTTAAAATTTTATACAAACCATCACCATGATCTTGCTTTATGCACAATTATTAATTAAACGAAAGAGATGGAGAATAAGAATTATACCCTTGTAGAATTCTAGCTTCCTCAGGTACAAGTTCACCTCCAATTCCTTCGCGTTCTCCTTGAATTCCACCAATTAAATTCCTTCCTTTGATCAACGTTAGTCCCCCAAGTGTTTGGCCTCTAGAGGTGATCCACCAAGGAATAATACTTGTTCAAGAAGATGGGTGTTGGCAAAACCCTAGTTTCTATCTCTATAGAAATTGTAAGTACTCTCCACAATTCTTATGCAAGAGTGTGTAACCCTAATCTATGATAAGACTTCTCTTATTTATAGATGTAGGAAAACTCTTCCCTAAACTATTTAGGATTAGGGTTTCTATTCTAATTAAACTCCTTTAATTAAATTAAACTCCTAATCCAATTAGGAATTCACGTGAGAGTACTTCTATTAATTAATTCTCAATCCCTATTAGGAATTAAATAATAGTAATAGTAATAATAATAATAAGACTCCTCTTATTAATTTATATTTAATATTTCTAAAATATTAAATAATAAATATTAAGCTATTTAATTTATTCTATCTCCATAGACTAAATTAAATACACTCAACTTATTATTACAATTATGTCATTTACTTCTTAAATAAATATTTTTCTTTTACGGTGTGACCCTTTAGGTTCTCCATATTAAACCGGTTGTGAATAAATAAATTAGAACAATTCTAATCTTATTTAAATAAATAAATTAAACTATTTAATTCATTTAAATAAATAATATTTATTCTACAATAAGGGTAAGCCCCCTTAGCGATTAACGACTTTCCAGATAATATAGATTTTAACATTAATCATAAAAGAACCTTTCAGTGCATAGTTACCGTACAATTTAATCCTTCTACCATACAATGTCCCAATTAAATATAAGACATGGAATTACTGTCAAGTCTTATTTTATTTAATTATATGTATTTCGATTCTCAAATGCACAACTCTAAATGATGCAAATTAGAAACTCTTTTCTAATTTCATTCTGCCTTGGCCAAGGACTACTGAGTTGTCATTTATCGAATCACATAGGACATTCACATCTTTTACTAGACGTGGTAGATTCTTTGTTGATCATTCACCTATCTCTATATACAACTTATTATACCCAATCATACCCTTTGTTATACCCTAAAGGTCTTAAAGGGACATGTCAAAGTATAACTCATCATACATGTCGACGCCGGGTTTTTACGTCCTCTTCTGATTTTGGTCTTTTGATTGAATGATTTTTAGAAAAGGTCGGCATTAATGTCGACGGGGTTTTGAAAGATCGTTTTTTATGATGAGCCAATTAACCAGAGTCGCCAGTTGGTATATTTGAAGTGGATGTACCAACTCATTCGAGGTTTCGTTTTTTATAAATCGCTGGCTCATATGTGACTCCAAATTAATTGGTCTGCAAACCGAGATTCATAGAGTTCGGGGGCTTGCTTAAGCGAGGGGAAGGTGTTAGGCACCCCCCGACTTCCGTGAAATACGGTTACCACAACCTTGATGTTTTCCTATCCTTTAATTCATGAAATGTGTATGTGTGCATGTGTGTGTGTGCCTAATGAATGTTGTGGTGAGTTTTGTATAAACAAGGAATTCTTTTTGGTGTTTTATGAAAGAGACGTGTTTTATTTTGAGAGTGCTTTAGAATGTATTTTGGCCTATTCGAGAAAGCTTTATTTCTTTATGAGAAAGATTTGATTTTAATTGGCAAAAGCTATGAGATTTTTCATTAAGTGTTGTTTTGGTAAAACATGAATTCATTAAACCTTAGCCAAAATAGGAATCGAGATTTATACGTTGCTTTCATAAATGATGGGCAATTTCTAGGATCTCTTTCGCCCTATGTATCAAGGTTTAGTAAAACGTTTATTTCTTTTTATAAAAACCATTTTTCGTGACATTTGAAAACAACTTCTCTTTAGCTTCCTCGTAGAATAGGAATCGACTTTCATCAGCATTTCCAATTCTTAGCCTCGTGATGCTAATATCCTACTTTGATTGGTTTTAGAAAAATCTTTATTGTTTTGGCTTTGAAATCCTTTGTTTGGTGTTACAAATCAAATTAAACATCAAAATGCGTATGGGGCTATTCACGGGCATGTAAGCCATCAAAATACCCCCGAACGCCAACAATCGCATATTTCACTACTACGGGGCCTTAAACCCGATTCTCGCCTTGGCGTCGTTTTAAGGCCCGACGATTACATGTTACAAAAAACGAGCACCTTGAATCTATTACATACATCAAAAAAAAACGTCCATCATCGGATTTGGACCACGGGGTCGCGTTCCTAGGCTCACACCCGAGATTGCTACATGCCCACAAAATGAATACTACAAAACTAACCAACACGGATTTGCCTAATACACCATGATATCCGAAAATGATAGTCCAAATAATTTACGCCCAATACATCACCATAAACAAGCTAGAAATTTCACCAATTGGATATCCTCGGGTTATTAGGAAGAATTTTGTTCTGATGGAACCCTCACTAATAATCCCTAATCCATGATTGTTCAACAATATATACGAAAATTACATTTAATTTAACCAAATAATATGATATAAATTGCTAAAATAAGGAGATTTTTACCTTGCAAATGAGATCAAAGTGGATGTAAACTTGTGTATTTTGAATAGAAGGAGTATATGTGATACAATCAAATCAAAAGAGTATTATTCTTCTCTTTTTTTTTCTTCCTTTCCCTCCTATTTTGTTGCAAAATTTAGCTATTTTTCTCTCAATTTTCGTGCTGCTGTTGTGCTGAATTCTCCTCTCCTTTCAATCTGCTGAACCTCCTGTACGCTGAAGAGGGAATGAGCTGAAATAGGCTAGCCGCCTGCCTTCCACTCACCTGGTTTTGAGTTCCGTGTTTCGAGTCCCGTGTTTTCAAAAGGCGCACTTATTGGCCGCAGATCAATCCGCGGCTGGACGGTTTGACTTTCTTGGTTTTCGTGCCATGCCTCAACTTTCGTGCCGTAATGACAGTTTTCGCTGACAGGCTTGTATTTTGCAGTCCAGGAATTTCCGGGAGACGTGCCACCTCATTCAGGAATGCTCGTTTCGGACGGCCTTATTGTCACGTCAGCTTTGGTCGCCAATCATCGCGGTGGTGTTGAGCGTTCGCACTTGTGCCCATTCCTTCGCTCCCGCAAGCCGGTTTAATTGACGATTTTGCCCTCCTGTCACGGTTAGTATAGGGAACGCAAAATTTGGGTGTCTACAGCTGCCCCTCTTTATCATGTTTATGAAATGTTAAATGAAATGAACAGGATAAAGAATAGACACTCGATGCATGACTGACAGCACAACAAGAATGACAATACATACGTGATGCAACACATATGACTTATGATGCAACGTAAGATGTAAGACATGCAAAATATTCGATGCGGATGATCGTCTCGTCGGGGCCGGGTCTCGTCGCCGGTCACCCATCTCGTAATCGCCGGTTATCGTCGCCGGTCGATCATCTCGTCGGGGTCAGGTTTCGTCGTCGGTCACCCATCTGGTAATCGCCGGTTATCATCGCCGGTCGATCGTCTCGTCGGGGCCGGGTTTCGTCGCCGGTTATCCATATCGTAATCGCCGGTTATCGTCGCCGGTCGATCGTCTCGTCGGGGCCGGGTTTCGTCGCCGGTCACCCATCTCGTAATCGCCGGTTATCGTCGCCGGTCGATCGTCTCGTCGGGGCCGGGTTTTGTCGCCGGTCACCCATCTCGTAATCGCCGGTTATCGTCGCCGGTCGATCGTCTCGTCGGGGCAGGGTTTCGTCGCCGGTCACCCATCTCGTAATCGTCGGTTATCGTCGCCGATCGATCCTCTCGTCGGGGCCGGGTTTCGTCGCCAGTAACCCATCTCGTAATCGCCGGTTATCGTCGTCGGTCGATCGTCTCGTCGGGGCCGGGTTTCGTCGCCAGTCACCCATCTCGTAATCGCCGGTTATCGTCGCCGGTCGATCGTTTCGTCGGGGCCGGGTTTCGTCGCCGGTCACCCATCTCGTAATCGCCGGTTATCGTCGCCGGTCGATCGTCTCGTCGGGGCCGGGTTTCGTGGCCGGTCACCCATCTCGTAATCGCCGGTTATCGTCGCCGGTCGATCGTCTCGTCGGGGCCGGGTTTCGTCGCCGGTCACCCATCTCGTAATCGCCGGTTATCGTCGCCGGTCGATCGTCTCGTCGGGGCCGGGTTTCGTCGCCGGTAACCCATCTCGTAATCGCCGGTTATCGTCGCCGGTCGATCGTCTCGTCGGGGCCGGGTTTCATCGCCGGTCACCCATCTCGTAATCGCCGGTTATCGTCGCCGGTCGATCGTCTTGTGAATGCCGGGTCTCGTATCCGATCACTCGGTTGAATTGAGAAGCCGTGTTCGACACCTGATTCATCAAAATCTCGTATTTTATTATCACATTATGAGTCAAATGGGCTTTAGAATCGATTAAGCTTGCAATGGACCAAGGGGGGAGCACTGGGCCCAGCCGCAGATTGATCTGCGGCCAGCCGCAGATTGATCTGCGGCCAAGATCGGGCATAAGAGCGGCCAGCCGCTTCCCAGATCTGTCACTTTCATTCGTACCCCATACGGCTTTTGCACCTTTACGCGTCTTTTCCTCCGAATTTTTCACCCTTTTTGCAAAAACTGCTCCGGTAGGATCGATCTACGCGCTACAGGTAACACTTTGACCGTTCGTTTTTTCAATTTCGTCAATGTTTTGCTATACATTTGGCTATTTACATGCCTAGAGATAAAAATGTATGCTTTATAATGCTATGCTATGTATTATTGTATATACATGCTATGTATCAACTGTGTGAGTCCTATTTTATGCTCATGATGCGGTCCCACATATCTGTTGTTCCTTTTTTGAAAGAAAATCATGCATTATGGTCCCTTTACATGTTTTAATTACATATATGAATGCAACTTTGATCTGCTGTGGCTTGGATTAATGGAAAACATGTTTGGCTTATGCCTGGGATGTCCATTTTACAAACGGAACTCTGTCGATTTTTTTTTTTTTTTTTGAATAGTGGGCATGCATCATGCTGCATTAATTATATGATGAGGGTAGGAAATTAGAATATTCGTGACATAATTCAAAAGGGAACTTACCTTCCTCTTCGCCTGTTCTATTCCAGCTATGGATCCCGATGCTCCCAGTAGCTCTTCTGCGTCTCGGACTTCGGGCGTTCGCCGCCGTAGGGCTGCACCTGCCCCTGCTCTACCTCGGGCCCGCCAGCCTCGCCGATTGGCGGAGGCTGTCATCCGGCCCGATCATCCCGACATTGAGGAGGCTGTTCTTCCGGAGGTTGCGGCAGAGGGGCCATCCTCCAGCACACCGGCCCCATCTCCTCACCGCGCCCTTTCTAGCGCCTCTGTGCAGATACCCGATCTATTGGGTCGGGATCTCAGTCGTCACCCCTCGGCATCTCTTGTAGCTAATGAGGTATGCTTAAAGTAGTTTTCTGAACTTATTCCCAAATTTTGTTTAGATCTGGACTGATCCATTCATTTTTTGTCACAGGTGCCCGAGTTTACCCAACCGAGGGGTAACTGGTTCAACATTTACTCCCTCTATACCACTTTGCATAGCGACTACCGGGCGGTGGTGGATTCCTAGGGCCTCCGTCACTTTTTCACTATCATCCCCCGTCAGTGCCCCTGGGGTTACATGAGGGCCTTATCCGAGCGATGGTTCCACCAGACGCAGTCTCTTCATCTTCTTGACTGCGAGGTTGTGTTGACCCCCTGGGATTGGAGGTACATCACGGGTATAGAGTTTACCGGGTCTCGTGTCCCTCTAGATCTTGACATTACTCCAGCGGAGGTCCGGGCTTTATTGGGCTTCGCTGCTGAGGACCGGGTCTTTAAGGCCCGTAGTATTCGGTCCGGTGCTTTGGCTGTCGATGCTGTCGGGGGTATATACGCACTGCCTATTCCAGCGGATCAGGGCACTCGTGACATTCTGCTACGGCGCTTGTTCCTGACCATTATGAGGGGTTGTTTCCTAGGGAACAACTCCTCTACCATTCATTTCAGCATCGTAGGAGCTGTCAGGGACGTAGACTGGATCGGTGACTACGATTGGGGGTCGTTCACCTTTGCTTATTTCCTCCACGGTCTGCATCTACGTTCGGAGGGACAGACAGATGCTTGGCTCGGATTCTATCACTTTTTGCTGGTGAGGCTTCTCTTCCTCTCTTCTTACTGAACTTTCCTTCATTTATTTCTCTTTTCTGCATTTGTCGGTTACTCATGCTTTTCACTATTTCTGTTCGCAGTTCTGGGCCTACGAGCGTCTCCCATGCCTGAGGCCCGTCACTACCCTCGGTTTGGATACCTATCCCCGGGGTCGGCGGTGGCATCACAGCACTCTAGAGGAGGTCCCGGTGTCGGGCAGCTTTGCACATTATCGTATTCAGCTGGAGCTGATCACGGTCGCTGATGTCGTCTGGGTTCCCTACCTCTCCGAGCATCTGACTGTGGGGTTTGCCGATGGGCATCCTTCTGGCCCGGAGTTCGAGCTTTCCACCCGTCGCCTCACTTTGCAGAGTGTTGGAGGATGGGTGATGTACCTGGGAGAGCGCGCATTCAGATGCGTTACTGGAGAGATCCGCATCCCGCATTCCCTTCCTTTCACTACCTCCTGGCCGTTGGATTCTTAGCCTTCGGAGATCATGCTCGCAGGGGAGGACGACCGGATGCTTTCTACGGGTCCCAGTACGAGTGAGGCTTTCCGCACCTGGTGGGTGCCCCGTACTATCGGTCCTCAGACCCGGGCCACATTCTTCCTCGGGGATATGGTCCCCGGCTCGGTGATGATGACCAATTGGGCTGCCTGCGTTCGGAGTCCCACTCACGCTGAGCAGATCGCCACTCTGACCCGTCAGGTGGATCAGCTGTCCTTATATCTTCGGGTGTTAGGCCGGACTCCAGAGGATGCTTACGCCTACGATCCTGACAGTGCGGGTTATGATGTAGGCCCGAGCTCATCTGATGCCACAGCGCAGCCATACATTCCTGACATGAATTTTGGTCCTCCGACTTCGACGACCCCAGGGGATTAGTTCGAGGATCCCGCTTTCATATATGACATTGACTTTGTTTAGATCATGATAGGATAGGGCTTTTGTACCTGCACCTGTTTAGATTTATTTTTTCCCTTTTTTATCATTATTACATGCACTATGTACTGAACTCATTTGTTTTATTTATGCACAGTTTTTATCTTTTATCTCTATGAAATTCATTTGCTTTATTATTAACTGTATGATGCATGCTTTTTTTTATTTATGGATAGAGAATGACCCCTGTACAGTCTTTTTGATACTATTTTTTCACAAATGTCGTCCTCAGATGTCGTGGTACGTTTGGATTCCATTCCTCCCACAGGGTTGGTCGGCAGTCTCCTCCGTTGGTTGGACAGTTTATCGTCGGCCGACAGGGTTATTATAGATGGCCTTTTGGGACATTCTTGGTCCTTATTATCCTTTCAGGTGCCAGCGGGCTTTGTGGAGGGTAATTCTGAGCTATTGGGCCCCTGACCGTCCGGTGTTCAGATTAGGGACAGTAGAGCTGACCCCCACTCTCGAGGAGTATGCTCGCTTTACTGGCCTGCCTTTGGACGGTCCTTGTGCCAGGGTCACAGCTGGTTCCATGCGCCGTCAATTCTTGACTTTCACCGGTTTGCGGAGGACAGTTTTGTTATCGGTGATCACATCAGACCATATGGTTCCCCTTCAGTTCTTGATTGACCGATTTGGCTCACCCGACAGTTTTCGTCTTTTCTTCGGTGATTTTTCCGTGTCCGAGGAGCGCTGGGGCGCTTTGAGAGTAGACGTTCTGATGGCTTGTGTCATTTCAGTTTTGTATTTGCCAGCCGGACCCGGTCAATACCGACGGTACCCAAATTCTGCCTTCAAATTCTGCCTTCAAATCTCTGATTATCAATACCGACGGTACCCAAATTCTGCCTTCAAATCTCAGCAACCCTTCGGTATCGATTTTATATTTAAGCTCTTCACCTTCAAGCACTCTTTTCCGTATCTCAACACACTCTTCATCTTGGAGTTGCGCTTCTTTCACTTTTTCTACCAAAGTTGGTTGAGTTTCTATTTGGAACAATTTTTCAGCAGGCTCTGCCAGATTCTTCACCTCTAACTCCAATTTAGCCATTTCTGCTACGAGCTTCTCTTGATCAGTTAACAAAAATAGTTTCTCCCGACCTTTTCTACTCAAAGCGTCGGCAACCACATTAGCCTTCCCTGGATGGTATAGAATTTCACATTCATAATCTTTGATCAATTCTATCCATCTCCTCTACCGCATATTCAAATCCTTCTGCGTGAAAATATACTTCAGACTTTTGTGGTCCGTATATATTTCACACTTCTCCCCATAGAGATAGTGCCTCCAAATTTTTAAAGCAAACACCACGGCTGCTAACTCCAAATCATGGGTCGGATACCCTTTTTCATAATCTTTTAGTTGGCGCGATGCATATGCAATAACCTTACCATTTTGCATCAACACACAACCAAGTCCTTTATGTGATGCATCACTGTACACCACAAAATTTCCTGTATCATCTGGCAAAGACAACACAGGTGCCGAACTTAGTTTCTTCTTGAGTTCTTGAAAACTCTCTTCGCACTTCTCCGTCCAAACAAACTTCACTGATTTTCTTGTTAAATTCGTCAACGGAGTGGCGATCCTGGAGAAATCTTGAATAAAACGTCTGTAGTAACCTGCCAAACCCAAGAAACTCCTCACTTCTGACGGTGTCTTCGGCTGATCCCAGTTCATGACCGCTTCGACTTTCATTGGATCCACCGAAATCCCGTCTTTATCAATCACATGTCCAAGAAATTGAACACGCTCCAACCAAAATTCGCACTTTGAAAATTTTGCATACAATTTCTCCTTCCTTAACGACTCCAATGTCACCCTTAAATGCTCCACGTGTTCTTCTTGAGTTTTGGAGTAGACCAGAATGTCGTCTATAAATACCACCACAAACTTATCCAAAAATGGTTTGAACACCCTATTCATTAAGTCCATGAATGCTGCAGGCGCATTCGTTAAACCAAATGACATGACCAAAAACTCATAGTGACCATATCTGGTTCGAAATGCCGTCTTTGGTATATCCTCCTTCCTCACCTTCAACTGATGGTATCCACTTCGCAGATCTATCTTTGAAAAATATCTTGCTCCCTTCAGTTGGTCAAATAGGCCATCGATCCTTGGCAACGGATACTTGTTTTTAATCGTGACCTTGTTCAACTCTCTATAATCAATGCAAAGACGCGTCGGCCCATCCTTCTTCTTAACAAGCAACACCGGCGCTCCCCACGGCGAAACGCTCGGTTGAATATACTTCTTATCTAGCAGCTCTTGCAGCTGCACCATTAACTCCTTCATTTCTACCGGAGTCATTCGATACGGGGCTTTCGATATAGGGGCCGTTCCCGGTGCTAAATCAATTACAAACTCGATTTCTCTATCTGGCGGTAATCCTGGCAAATCATCAGGAAATACGTCCGCAAAATACCTAACTACTGGTATCTCCTCCAGTTTTGCACCCACCTTTCGGGTATCAACTATGTAGGCTAGATATCCTACACACCCTTGTCTCAACATCTTTCTGGCCTGCACCATCGTCAGACAACTCGTTTGTCTAGGCGACTTGCTGCCATAAAACACTACCTTTGACGGAGTCATAAGGTTTACACACTTCTTTTGACAGTCAATAACTGCCCCATGGTTGAACAACCAATCCATTCCCAGAATAACATCAAACTCCCCAAGACAAATTGGGATCAAGTTTACTGTCATCACATGACCCTTAATATCTACCTGACAGTTCTTGTGGACAAACTTAACAGGAATCACCTCCCTATTCGCAATTTCTATGTTCATAGGGTAATCTAATTCTTCCTGAGGTAATTCTAATTTCTTAGCAAAATCATCGGATATAAATGAGCAAGTAGCACCCGAGTCAAACAATACATAAGCATTAACATTATTGACTGGAATGATACCTGACACTACATCCTTTGACTGCACAGCATCCTGCACCGTCATATTGAACGTTCGAGCTGTAGGTCGGTTGGGCTGTGCCGGTCCTGTGATAGTAAGGTTACCTCCACCACCGTTGTTTCCCTTTCCTGAACTGGCTCCACCTGTCGTTGCTTTCTTAGGGCACTCCCGAGCAAAGTGATCCTTCGACCCGCAGATGAAACATGCTCCTTTCTTTGGATTAGGGCAATTCGGCGCGATATGCCCCTCCTGCCCGCAGTTGAAGCACACCCGCTTACCCTTCAAACAAGCACCCATATGGCTCTTTCCACAGTTGCTGCACACCTCCACCTTCTTCTTCTGATTACCCTGCTGACTTCCCGTAGAGTTACTATCATTCCATTTTCTCTTCTGATTACTGCCACCATGGCTACCACTTGCCTTGTTTTCACTCTCATTCTTCTTCTTCCTCTGCTCCTGATTGTACTTTGACAGAGCATCACTACCTCCTTCAGCGATTATTGCCTTCTCTAGCACCGCCGCAAACGAGTTCAGTTGAAACATTGAAACTCGGCTATACAACCAGGGCTTCAGTCCCTGCTCGAACCTTCTGGCCTTTCGCTCATCCGTGTTAACCTGATAAGGCGCAAACCTCGCCAACTCGTTGAATCTTGCTGCATATTCAGATACCAACATAGTACCTTGCTTCAACTCTAGAAACTGTACTTCCATCTGATTCTGAGCACTTGCCGGGAAATATGTCTCGAAAAATATCTCCTTAAATCGCTCCCATGGAATAATTCCTTGGCCACCTCGGGTCTTATTTGCTTGCCACCAGTAACTTGCTTCTGATTTCAGCATAAACGTTGCAAATGCCGTCTTCTGGTCCTCGCTGACCCTAGCGACATCAAACACCTTCTCCATTTCCATAACCTACGTTTGGGCCTCTATCGGATTCATAGACCCTAGAAATTCTGGGGGTCCGACAGCCTTGAAATCTTTGAAGGTCGTGGCCTGAGCTTGTGGTTGATTTGCAAAGGCTCCCGTTAACAGGTTTACCAACTGCTGCATGGGATTAGTGTAATATTCCGAACCCTAATAAGATTTGTATATGTAAATTATGTGTTTAATAAATGAAATTTCTTGTTCTGACTTGGTATTATGTGATTGCGTATTTTATTAAACAATTAGGTCAAATAAAAAAAAAATTCGCCAAGTAGCTGTGTCGTGCTTAATCGGACAAAATGATTTGTCGTGCTTCTGGCGAATTCACCGAGAAGCGTTTCGGTAAATTAGTTTTGTAAGCTACTGTGTCGTACTTGGAATTGACGAAGTGCTTTGTCGTGCTTCGACATTAATATAATATTATATTAAATGATAAAATTTTAAAATAAGTTAAATAGGGTTTAAAATGTTATGCGGAAATAGAAACCCTAATTTGAAAACCCTAATTGGTAATAATTGTCCGAATTGATCAATTAAAACCTTAATTATTGTACAATAATCTTAATTGATGTAATTAAGATTTAAATGATGAATCATAATATTAATTATGAATTATTAAGATTAATTTAAACCCTAAACGGAAGATTGAAAACCCTAATTGTGGAATTGAAAACCCTAAACCCTAATTCGGAACCCTAAAACCCTAATTTGGTTCAATAACCCTAATTTATGAAATGTAAAACCTTAATTATGATATATTGACTTAATTAAGGTATTACTAACCATGATTAACATCCTAATCATGATTAACAAAAAAATCTAGAATTAATTAGTAAGTAAATAAATGAAAATTAAAATCCTAGCCAATGAAAATGAAGCTAGGAGTGTGCAAGCTTGTGCTTGACACACTCCAGCACAAGTAGGTTAATTAGGCCAGATCATAAGCACCACAAGTTCCAAGCTTAGATATTTTTGGGAGCAAAGTTTGGAAATTAGTCTAGGAAACCCTAAATTCAAGTTGCTATAAGTAGAATGAGATGCTGAGCTTTAAACCTACGAAATTTCAAAGCTTATACACTCACATATCCAGCCTAAACAAACCCTAGCAATCACAAGCTCAAAATCAGAAGCCATAAATCAAAATTTGAAGAAAAAGGTGCACAAAACCCTAATTTATGTTTGATCTTCAAGCCTGAAAAATTTTTGTGTTTTAGATGTTTAGGAATACTTGTTAATGTGTTAATAAGTGATCTGGCGGTCAAAACATGTTTACATAACATCTAGATATAAAAATCAAGCCAAAAACTCAAACTGTTCTTGGCAGTCAAGAACAGTCTGACAGGCCTTTTTGTCAGGCCTTTTGATCGTCTTAGATTAGTTGTTTGATCTGTTTTTATGCATCTATGTGTAGCCTGCCATGTTATCTTTAAAGCCCGACGTGTATCATAGTAACCAAATAACTAGGATGAAAGATATAAGTGGTCAAAGTCCTTTGACCGCTCTGATTTTGCAAGTTTCTGGGTAACCCAGAAACCTTTGAAGAACTCTCACAAGGTTTGTCAGAAGTTCATGCTGCCCAGAAATGGCTTAGATGTAATCTTTTGTGTAGTATATTAGTTTAGACTTGTTCTATGCTAGGTAGAGTACAATCTGGTAACATAAAAACACATTTATCAAACACAGAATCAAAGGTATTCATGGTCAAACCATGTTGACTGACCATGACTGCTTGAGTTTCTAGGTAACCCAGAAACTCAAGAACAGTTTGAACCCGGTGGTTTGACCATCAAATTTAGAGCATGTTATGATATATTTTAAGATGGAATTTGTTATGTCGTTGTACACTGCCATGTCGGCTATAACAACAAACAAAAATCAAACACAAACATCAAACCAGTTGGGAATTAAATTGAGGTCAAAAGTCACTGATGGACATTGACCAAGTGTTCTTCATGAAGAACACCTTTAGCGACAGTCTTCAAACCCAAACCCAGAAAACTAAATTTCTATGCAGACCGTCGCTAAAGCCCTTTAGCGACGCATTTTTAATAAAAATAAAATAAAAATTAATTAAATAAATTATAAAATATAAAATAAATATTAAATAATTATTAATAATTAATAAATAAATCCGAAAATTCAATTTTAAATTATAAAAATTTATTTTTAATATTTTTCTATATTCTGAAATATTATTTAATTTAATTAAATAATAATTAATAATTATGATAAATCATTTAATAATTGTTTTAATTATTTAAAAATGGTATTAAATTATTAAATAATTATATTAATTATTTAAAAATGATATTAAGGTAAATAAAATTATTATATATAATAATTAAATAAAATATTAAATATTTAAATATTATTAATGATAAATAAATCATTTAAATAATATATTAAGTATTTAAAAATTATTTTAATTGATAATTAAATCATTTAAATATCAAATTAAGTTTTGAAAATTATTATAAATAATAAATAAATTATTTTAATGATAAAATAAAATCTAGAGATATTATTAATGATAAAATAAATCATTTAAATAATATTCTTTCTTTCTAAAAATATTATAAATGATAAATAAATCATTTAAATAATATTTTAAATATCTAAAAATATTCTAAATGATAAATAAATCATTTAAATAACATATTAAATGTTTTAAAATTATTCTAAATGATAATTAAATCATTTAAAAATATTCCTAAGCTTGTAAAATTATTTAAAATTACTTCCAAGCTTCTAAAAATTATTTAAAAATAATACCAAGCTTCTAAAAATGTTAGAAATAATAATTAAATTATTTAGACTAATAATTAGACTTCCACATGAAGTTTTATCAAACAATCTATGTGTTTAGCCATTAAGGATACGACCGAGATACCGAATCAACGTCAAACCTTAATGAAACTTGTTTAGATTAGCGTGATACATGTTTATATACGTGCTAACGCTTATTATTGGTATACGTAGACTACGTGCGTTGACCGATTGTACTAAAAATTATAGTGAGCTACGCTAAGGCAAGTGTCCTAACTTTTCTCAATTTATATTAAGCAAGTATTATACATCTTGCTATCAATTATTGTGAAGTTATTGCTTCTTGTTCAGCATAACTTAAGAAATGAATTATTATTCATATATTGCTTGTTCGAGCTTAAATTATTGTGTCAAGCCAAATTGTTTGGTAAGACATCTGATACTGAGAAATGGAACACCTTGATGTAAGGTGAACCCGAAATTTTCCCTTAAAATAAGGTGACGAAATTCCCTTAATATAAGGTGACGAACAGTTGATAATATATCAACATAAATTGGTAGGATGATATGCATACTCCTAGGATATTGGTGAGGCTGATCACCTACCAGATATCCAAAACTCAAATGGTTCTAAGTCATTAAAGACTGATAGAACTAAATGAAATATATGGTTCATGTACAGAACCCTCAGTATACATCATTGACATCTTTCAAATCAAACACTTGGTGTTTACATATTTAAATGAACTTGCTGAGCATTTGTAGCTCATTCTTGCGCATATCTTCTTTTGCAGCTATAAATGATATCCCTGGCACGTCTGGGACTAACAAGGGGAAAAGCCATGCTTATTAGCTTTAATGTTTATTGTTGTATACTTTAAGTCTTTTTAAAGACTTGTTGTTGTAATAACTTAGTATAACGAATGATGTAACCGAACAAAACGTTATGTAATAAATTATGATCCTTTATGTTATAGAATGCGTTATACTCTGATCTTTAAATTCTTTAGAATAGTTGTAATAAGTTAAATACAATGTCTATATGAACTATACATCTGAATGAGGGTATCTAAATGATGTTGAGCGTCCTATATGGACAATCTTGTCATTTGTACTGTGAATGTCAGATAGATAGGGAATATTGATATGAAAGAGATATTCATAAGGTATGAATCTATATATCTAAGTGAGGGTATCCAAACACAGACAACGTTCTGGCCGGAACTAGTACCTGTTATGGGATACTGTGAACCTTGGATAACTAGAAGTCATATTTTATTGAATATTTATAGTTGTATAGTTCCACGTGAGCACCAGATCTGCTACATGGGAGTGTAGAGATTTGGGGGCGTCACAGGTTGGTATCAGAGCTGTAGATTATAGCTCTAAGGTAGTTAGGAAATACCTTAGAATATAGTCTTTGAGTCCGTAAAATACTTAATGATACATAAAATAATCTTAAAAGCTTTATCCTATGTGTAAATTTGTTTCCCCATAAATACTAAATAAATTAAAATTCTTTTGTAGGATGGCTGGAGTAAACCAACACATAGGATGGTTATCCGACAGTGAGCCCGATGAGGTGCCTGATTACGAGCCAGCTACCCCTGAACTAGATTTAGAGGATGAAGACCCAGAGGAAGAGGAGCTTATTCATGATGAGGAGATCTTAGAGGCAGAGGAGGCAGAGAACCCGGTAGATGGGCAGTTAGTAGACCCTGATTCTGAGGAGGATATTGGAGTAGGCCAGATGATGAGTGTCGAAAGACACGAAGAGATAGTCATCGAGTTGGTACAACAGTCAATAGTAGAGTTAGAAGCTGCTAACTCTCGTGCAAACATAGCGACAGGATTATTGGAGAGTGAGCGAGATACAACTCGGCGTTTGAGGATACTCCTTCAGGACACACAGAGGGAGAAACAGGAGGCACAGATGCAGGCATACAGAGCCGATAGGAAGAGTAAGGTGGCATTTGATGGCCTAGAGCGACGAGTGTTTAGGTATCCGGTGGAAGAGGAGAAGGAGGAATATATGATTGATAGAGCAGTAGTCGGTCACATGATACGAGATGCTGATAAGGGGATGCGTAATAGCGCAGTTTAGTAGTGTCTAAGTTTATGTGTTGTACTTAGTACGATATCAAAATTTTGAGTTGTAAAGTAGGAAATCCTTGTAATAACTAGTAGTAGTATAACTACTAGTCGGTTATGTAATCGTTGTTGCATGTTATATACAAGTTGTGTTTATATAATCAAATTGTTAGTTCTATGTAAGCATATCTTTGTATTTATACTTGCTTTTCTTTATTTTAGAACCATGGCATCAGGACGAAGAACCCAAGCCCGAACTGAGACCACCGAGCCAAATCCCACACAACAATTAGTAGATATCCTCTTAGAAACATTACAAAATCGTCCACCACCTCAACCCACCCTAGTTAATCCACAGGGTACAATATTCAAGGACTTTAAACTTGTTGGACCACCGGAATTTAAGGGAACCGCGGAACCAATTGAGGCTCAAACATGGGTTACCGAGATAGAAAATTTTTTCAGGGTAACTAATGTTGGCGAAGATCAAAAGACGATCTTTGCCACCTTTTTCCTCAAGGGTGAGGCAAACCATTGGTGGGAAAATACAAAAATTCGTGCAGGTGAGGATATAATTCCTTGGACCAGGTTTAAGGAATTATTCTTCGAAAATTATTTTCCCCAATCAATGAAGGATCGTATGGAGGTACGATTCTTAGAATTGAAACAAGGAGAACTTACCGTATCCTAGTATACGGCCAAGTTCAATGAATTAGCCAGGTTTGCCTCACATCAGGTTGATATAGAGGCAAGAAAGACTAGGAGATACGAAGAGGGATTAAAACCCCAAATTCGTAGCAAATTGTCAGTATTTCAAGTGAGAACTTTTCCAGAAATTCTCGAGAAAGCTATTATAGCTGAAAACGAGAATGAAGCTTTAATAAAATTTCATAAGGAAAAGAGAAGTTTGAGTGAGGGAGGAAAGTTGAAAGGAGAAGTTAGTACAAGGGGTACTAATAATAACAAAAGGAAGTGGGATGCCACTGTTCCTACAAATTTTGTGAGAAGGGGTAACAATTACAATAACAACAACAATAGAAACCAGAACAATAACAATAAGGTGGGTCGTTGTGCCATATGCGGAAAGAATCACCTAGGGTTATGTCGCCAGAAGGTGGTTACTTGTTACCATTGTGGGCAAGAGGGACATTATTCCTCTTATTGTCCTAAAAAGAGTAATGATAATACTCGTCAGAGTAATCCGAATGTTACTTGCTATCTTTGTGGTGCAACGGGGCATGTGTCTAGGAATTGCCCGAGGAACAGAAACCAATTTGGGGGAGGAAACCAAATCCCAAACAATAACCCCAAACCAACAGTAGCAGGAGCTGGAGGTCCAGGTCGTCCAACCGCAAGAACGTTTAATATGGCGACAAGGGATGCTGTTTGGCTCGCACCAGACGTGGTAACAGGTATCATCCCTATCGACACTTTAAATGCATATGTGTTGTTCGACTCTGGTGCTACTTGTTCATTTGTGTCTAATAGCTTTGCTAAGAAATTGCCAATACCATGCGAAGATTTAGACATACCTTTTAATGTGGAGATCGCAAACAATTAGATAATTCCCGTCAAAACCATCTATAAGAATTGTGCTATAGAGATTAAGGGACACAAGTTTCTTGTGAACCTCATTCCCATACAACTAGGGGAATTTGATATAATCTTAGGCATGGACTGGTTGGGTAATTATAATGCAATAATTGACTGCCAGCAGAAGCGGGTGAATTTAGTGACTGCTTCAGAGTCAAAAGTAGTGTTCAAAGGTGGTTGTTCACCTAAACGATCTCACTATATGACAGTAATGCAGGCAGAGAGATTGCTTAGGAAGGGTTGCACAGGTTATTTGGCATATATAGTAGATACTCGAAAAGAAGGAGTAAAGCTAGAACAAATACCTGTAGTTATAGAATTTCCGGATGTGTTTCCAGATGACTTACCCGGTTTACCTCCGGACAGGGAGATCGAATTTGTTATTGATCTTGCACCGGGTACGGCACCAGTTTCCAAGGCACCATACAGAATGGCACCTGTAGAGTTGAAGGAGTTACTTGTGCAGCTACAAGAACTCTTAGACAAAAAGTACATACAACCAAGTGTTTCACCTTGGGGAGCACCGGTGTTGTTTGTAAAGAAGAAGGATGGAACATTAAGGTTGTGTGTTGATTATAGAGAATTAAATAAGTTAACAATAAAGAACAAATATCCTTTACCACGAATTGATGATTTGTTTGACCAGTTGAAAGGGGCCGAATACTTTTCGAAGATCGACCTACGATCGGGTTATCATCAATTAAAGGTAAGAAAAGAAGATGTGCCGAAGACAGCGTTTAGGACACGCTACGGACATTATGAGTTTCTTGTGATGTCTTTTGGATTAACAAATGCGCCGGCAGCATTCATGGACTTGATGAACCGAGTGTTTAAACCATGCTTGGACAAATTTGTCGTAGTGTTCATCGATGATATTTTAGTATACTCGAGAACAAAAGAGGAGCATGCTGAACACTTGAGAAGCATATTGGAGATATTACGCAAGGAACAACTTTATGCAAAGTTTTCCAAGTGTGAATTCTGGTTAGAACGAGTCCAGTTCTTGGGTCCTGTAATTGACAAGAATGGAATAGCGGTAGATCCAACCAAGATAGAAGCGATTGTGAATTGGGAACAACCAACAACTCCAACAGAAGTAAGAAGTTTTCTCGGTTTAGCAGGGTATTATCGGCGTTTTATACAAGATTTTTCAAAAATAGCAACCCCACTAACCAATTTGACTCGAAAGACGGTGAAGTACGTCTGGACAGACAAATGTGAAGAAAGCTTCCAAGAGTTGAAGAAGCGGTTAAGTATGGCACCAGTATTATCTTTACCAGATGATACAGGAGGCCTCGTTGTTTATAGTGATGCATCACACAAAGGGTTAGGGTGTGTGTTAATGCAACACGGAAAGGTGATTGCATATGCATCAAGACAACTCAAAGATTATGAGAAGAGGTATCCTACGCATGATCTTGAGTTAGCCGCCGTAGTATTCGCCTTGAAAATTTGGAGGCATTACTTGTACGGGGAGAAGTGTGAGATATACACAGATCACAAGAGTCTGAAATATATTTTCACACAGAAGGAGTTAAATATGAGACAAAGGAGATGGCTAGAGTTGATAAAAGATTTTGATTGTGAGATCTTATATCATCCAGGGAAAGCCAACGTCGTAGCAGACGCATTAAGTAGGAAGAATCAGGAGAAAAAATTGAAATGTGATGACTAATAACGAGTTACTGATAAAAGATTTTGACAAACTTGAGATTGAGGTAAGAGTTCCAGTTAACTGTACCCAGAAGTTATTTGTCATCGAGAGTAATTCGACCTTATTGGACAAAGTCAAAGAATTACAGGAGACTGATGTAGAATGTCAGAAGTATAAGGCAGAAATGACTCATAAAAAGAATGTTAAGTTTAGAGTGGATAAGGATGGAGTACTAAGATACGAAAATAGAATTTGGGTACCTTTAGTACAAGAGTTAAAAGACGAAATACTGAATGAAGCCCATAATTCTAAATTCGCTGTACATCCAGGGAGTACAAAAATGTATAAAGACCTGAGCCAACATTTTTGGTGGTCTAACATGAAGAGAGAAATAGCGGAGTGGGTAAGTAAATGTTTAACATGTCAAAGGGTTAAAGCTGAACATCAGAAACCAAGTGGATTATTACAACCCTTAGAAATTCCTGAGTGGAAATGGGAGCATATTACCATGGATTTCGTAGTTGGCCTTCCAACCACACAAAAGGGTCACAATGCCATTTGGGTAATTATAGATCGTCTTACCAAATCAGCTCATTTTCTACCCATCAAAATCAACTTCAGTCTCGACCAATTAGCCAGACTTTACATCAATGAAATCATTTCTAGACATGGAGTCCCTGTTTCTATAGTATCAGACAGAGATCCACGATTTTACTTCAAATTTTTGGATAAGTCTCCAGAAAAATTTAGGAACTCAATTGAGACTAAGTACAGCATACCATCCACAAACTGACGGTCAGAGTGAGAGAACCATCCAGACATTGGAAGACATGTTGCGCTCTTGCATCATGGATTTCAAGGGAAGTTGGGAAGATCAATTACCTTTGGTAGAATTTGCATACAACAATAGCTACCATGCCAGCATAGGGATGCCACCATTTGAAGCCCTGTATGGAAGAAAATGTAGGACGCCTTTATGTTGGGACGAGGTTAGGGAACGGCAAATGCTAGGACCCGAAATAGTGCAACAAACCACGGAGGTAGTTCGAATTATACGGGGAAGATTACAAGCGTCACAAGATCGACAGAAGAAATATGCTGATCAACACAGGAAATTACAAGATTTCGAAGTCGGTAGTCACGTATTCTTAAAAGTATCTCCGCGGAAGGGAAAAATACGTTTCGGCAAGAAAGGCAAATTGAGTCCGAGATTTATTGGGCCATTTCAAATATTGAGAAAGATAGGTGAGGTAGCCTATGAGGTAGCCCTACCTCCTGAACTAGAACATATTCATAACGTGTTTCATGTGTCCGTGTTACGACCATACAAACCTGATTATAAACACGTTATTGATTATGAGCCCATTCAAATCGAGAAGGATTTTATCGTATGAAGAAAATTCCTATTGAAATTGTGGATAGGAAAGAACACAGCAATTGCGAAATAAAAAGATACCTTCGGTTAAGGTTATCTGGAGAAATCAGAATATCGAGGAAGCTACGTGGGAGCTCGAGAGTAAAATGCGAGATAACTACCCACATTTATTTTCATAGACTGCACTGTAAATTTCGAGGACGAAATTCTTATTAGTGGGGGTGAATGTAATATTCCGAACCCTAATAAGATTTCTATATGTAAATTATGTGTTTAATAAATGAAATTTCTTGTTCTGACTTGGTATTATGTGATTGCGTATTTTATTAAACAATTAGGTCAAATAAAAAAAAAATTCGCCAAGTAGTTGTGTCGTGCTTAATCGGACAAAATGATTTGTCGTGCTTCCGGCGAATTCACCGAGAAGCGTTTCGATAAATTAGTTTTGTAAGCTACTGTGTCGTACTTGGAATTGACGAAGTGCTTTGTCGTGCTTCGACATTAATATAATATTATATTAAATGATAAAATTTTAAAATAAGTTAAATAGGGTTTAAAATGTTATGCGGAAATAGAAACCCTAATTTGAAAACCCTAATTGGTAATAATTGTCCGAATTGATCAATTAAAACCTTAATTATTGTACAATAATCTTAATTGATGTAATTAAGATTTAAATGATGAATCATAATATTAATTATGAATTATTAAGATTAATTTAAACCCTAAACGGAAGATTGAAAACCCTAATTGTGGAATTGAAAACCCTAAACCCTAATTCGGAACCCTAAAACCCTAATTTGGTTCAATAACCCTAATTTATGAAATGTAAAACCTTAATTATGATATAGTGACTTAATTAAGGTATTACTAACCATGATTAACATCCTAATCATGATTAACAAAAATCTAGAATTAATTAGTAAGTAAATAAATGAAAATTAAAATCCTAGCCAATGAAAATGAAGCTAGGAGTGTGCAAGCTTGTGCTTGACACACTCCAACACAAGTAGGTTAATTAGGCCAGATCATAAGCACCACAAGTTCCAAGCTTAGATATTTTTGGGAGCAAAGTTTGGAAATTAGTCTAGGAAACCCTTGATGAGTGCGTTTTATACACACAATTTGGGTACTTTTGGCCTTGATAATTTGCAAGTCTTTAGGTACTTTATATGGTTTTTATGTAATTTTATCTTATTTCTACATAAATTAGTTTTTAGTTAATTTTACATGTTTTATGTTGCTTTGATGCATTTTTATTATGTTTGTAGGAATTGAAATAAAGACCGCTCGGATCGCCGTTTGTATTGACTAAATGTCCGTGCCCCGGACGTCTGTGCCCGAGTGGTAGTATGCTGGAAATTTACGCTTGGCGACGCTCGGTGCTTATTTTGACAACATTTGGTGATTGGGCGTGCACGGCGTCGGAAAGCGTGCACGGCGTGCGGCGCTGACCAAGTCGCAGGCACGGCGTGCGGCAGGCGGGGCGCCAGCATGCGGCCCAGGCGCTGGGCGCGGGCGCATGGGCGCGGCATGCGGGCGCGCGCTGGGCGTGTGGGCGCTGGGCGCTCGGCAGCCTCGGCGTTGGGCGCGCGCGCGCGCGCGCGCGCGCGGCTCGGCAGACTCGGCAGCTCGGCAGTTGGGCGTGTGGCCAGCGTGCGGCCCAGGCGCTGGGCGCGGCGGGGCGCGCGGCGCTGGCATGCGGAGCGGAGCGGCAGGCGTGGGCGTGCGGCCAGCGTGCGGCCCAGGCGCTGGGCGCGGGCGCGCGCTGGCGTGCGGGCGCGCAACGCCGTGCTGAGTGCGATCTGACACAACCATAGTGCGATCTGAGCTCCATTTTGTCCGATTTTGGCTAGGGTTTCTTGATGGAGGCTATAAATAATATCTTCTAAGCTACATATCAGATATCTAGAGAGAGGGAGGCTACAAAATACATCAACCAACAGAGCTCAAGGCTGCAAATCAAGCTAAATCAAGCCAAAAGCCAAGGAACTCAGTCAAGAAGAATTGCAAGGCCAAGGTGGAGAGTTGGAAACCATCAGCAACCAAAGGAACACCAACTCAATAGCTCCAAAAGTGGTTTCATTTCTAGATTTCTATCTTCTTTGTAATTCGAATTTGACAATGTATCAATTGAAAATGATGTTTATTGTAGCTATCATGAACTAACCTTCTATTCTAAGATTGCAATGGAACCCAACACTTAATTTGAATTGAATTCTCTCTCTATTGATTTTAGTTATGCATGTGTGAATTGATTGTCATAACCTTTGCTTCTAGATTAATTGCTTGGCCCGTAATTACCGTGGGAACCTATATGAACTTGACGAACGGATTATAGGTTAAGACCTAGTTATGATAACATGCGAACGTATAGATTGTTGTGGGTTATTAATTGGATTAAGTGACGTGTGTCTTATTAATTATCTGCAATAATAGGTATCTTGATAGTAGTTGGGATAGATATATACCTAATTACCGCATGCAACCTATTGAGAATCTAGTCTTAATGACTTCCGACATGAAAGTTGGTAATTGAAGGGAGGATTATTTAGATTTGGTGACACGTGTCTAGTAATCATTCTTGAAATTAGTCTCTTGATAGTGTGTAGGATAGACATATACCTACACGCCGCATTAGGAAGATTCGAATTTGACCATCGACAGAGGCTTATAAGTAGCTTTGATTTCTCGGTTGGCAATTCTATGTTGTTAATTAATTCAAATGAGAGAGTTAGGATATTCAAATTAAGTGTTGGGGAAAATTGCAATCTTAGACTTGTTAATATTAGATTTCGTTATCTTAATGCTTTTCATATCTTTTAATTATTACAAACAACAAAAACTCAAATCATCATTTGTCTAAATAAAATCGAGACGATATATAGTTGGTACTTGGGATACACTAGAACAATTCCCTGTGGGTTCGACAACTCTCTTATCACTTTATTACTTGTTGACCGCGTATACTTGAGCGTATTTATCGGTTGCGAAATCGACCAACAAGTTTTTGAAAAAATAAAAAAAAGAAGTTTTTGAATTGTTTAGTTTAGGTTTGTTTTGCTTTTTTTTTTTTTTTTTTATTCTTTTTGTTTTGTTTTTTTTTAATTTTTTATTCTTTTTTTTTTCATTTTATTTGTTTTTTTTTATTTTTTTTTTTATGTTTTTTTTTATTTTTTTTTATTTTTTTTTATTTTTTATTTTTTTATTTATTTATTTTTTTTCTTTTTTTTTATATTTATTTTTATTTTTATTTTCTTTTTTTTATTTTTTCAAAAACTTGTTGGTCGATTTCGCAACCGATAAATACGCGCAAGTATACGCGGTCAACAAGTAATAAAGTGATAAGAGAGTTGTCGAACCCACAGAGAATTGTTCTAGTGTATCCCAAGTACCAACTATATATCGTCTCGATTTTATTTAGACAAATGATGATTTGAGTTTTTGTTGTTTGTAATAATTAAAAGATATGAAAAGCATTAAGATAACGAAATCTAATATTAACAAGTCTAAGATTGCAATTTCCCCCAACACTTAATTTGAATATCCTAACTCTCTCATTTGAATTAATTAACAACATAGAATTGCCAACCGAGAAATCAAAGCTACTTATAAGCCTCTGTCGATGGTCAAATTCGAATCTTCCTAATGCGGCGTGTAGGTATATGTCTATCCTACACACTATCAAGAGACTAATTTCAAAACAATAACAAGACACGTGTCACTAAATCTCATTTACCGTCCCTTCAATTACCAACTTTCACATAGGAAGTCATTAAGAGTAGATTCTCCATTGGTTGCACACGGTATCTAGGTATATATCTATCCTAAATACTATCAAGTTACCTATCATTGAGGATAATCAACAAGACACACGTCACTTAATCTCAATTAATAACCCACAACAATCTTTAACTTTCGCATGATATCATAACAAGGTCTAAACACTATAATCCGTTCGTCAAGTTCATATAGGTTCCCACGGTAATTACTAGCTAGGCAATTAATATATGAAGCATAAATTATGACATACAATTCACAAATGAGTAATTAATAGCAAAGAGAGAGAAATCAATTCAAACTATGTGTTGGGTTCCATTGAAATCTTAGAATAAGCTCTAGTTCATGGTAGCTAGGCAAAACATCAAACACATGGTGTACATCATGAAATAGAAATACAAATTCAAAGGAAAGCAAGAGATGATAAAACCCATTTAGAAGATATTCATATGTTGCTTGCTTGGTTGATGTCAATTTCTAGCTTTTCCTCTTCCTTTGGCATTCTTTTCTCCTTTTGCTCCTTGGCTTGTTGCTGAAAATCTCTTTGAATTGCAGCCCTCAAGCTCTTCTTGGTGATGTATGTGCAGCCTCCCTATGTCAAGATGTCCATTTGACACTCCTTTCCTTCTTGGTTCTTTTGATTTTGCTGAATTTTCCTTGTGTTGCAGCACTTTTGGCTCTCTAATTGATGTGTTTGTGTGGCCTCCCCTCCCAATTCCTAGATGTGAAATATGAAGCCCCAAAGAGATATTATATAGTGCCTCCATGAAAAACCCTAGCCAAACATCAGATTTTGGGTCAAAAGTGAGCTGGAATCGCACTAGGAGGTCAAAAAAATCAAACTCAGCACACCCGGGCGCGCCCGCACGCTGCCCGCCGCGCCCGCGCCCAGCCCCTGGCCATGCCACACGCCCACGACACGCCCATGCCGTGCGCGCGCGCGCGCTGGCTGCCTGATGCCAGGCGCCGCGCGCCCGCATCCAAATCCGCGCGCCCGCGCCAGTGGCCTGTAACCCGACTCAGCTTTGACCTCTGTTAGTAAAATGGCCATAACTTCTTCGTCCGAACTTGGATTTAGGCGTGTAAATAGGCTATGGAAAGATAAGAAAGAGATATACAACTTTCATAACTGGAGATTGACGAGAAAATGTCCGGAGAAAGGCTCAAATTGAGCCCGAAGCAACTGCTGTGTAAAATACATGCCAAATCCGATGGTAAAATAGCCATAACTCTCTCATACGAACTTAAAATTAGATGATTCCGGATGCTCCCGAAAGCTGAGATTAATATCTACAACTTTCGTTCTTTGAGTTTTGAGAGATTCGGATTGGATCATGGTTGAAATTGGGAAACAAGCAGCTACAGTACCGAAAAGCAAGTTATGGGTATTGATTCCAAGGAGCTTTTATTTCCATTCCTACAAAACAACATGAAAAACATATAAAAGCATACAAAAACATATAAAACCAATATAAAACTACATTACATGACAATAAGATAAAAACACATAAAACCAACCGAAATGACTTAGGATTTACAAATTATCAAGCTCAAAAGCACTTAATTTGTGTATATAAAACACACTCATCAACCCTAAATTCAAGTTGCTATAAGTAGAATGAGATGCTGAGCTTTAAACCTACGAAATTTCAAAGCTTATACACTCACATATCCAGCCTAAACAAACCCTAGCAATCACAAGCTCAAAATCAGAAGCCAGAAATCAAAATTTGAAGAAAAAGGTGCACAAAACCCTAATTTATGTTTGATCTTCAAGCCTGGAAAATTTTTGTGTTTTAGATGTTTAGGAATACTTGTTAATGTGTTAATAAGTGATCTGGGCGGTCAAAACATGTTTACATAACATCTAGATATAAAAATCAAGCCAAAAACTCAAACTGTTCTTGGCAGTCAAGAACAGTCTGACAGGCCTTTTTGTCAGGCCTTTTGATCGTCTTAGATTAGTTGTTTGATCTGTTTTTATGCATCTATGTGTAGCCTGCCATGTTATCTTTAAAGCCCGACGTGTATCATAGCAACCAAATAAACTAGGATGAAAGATATAAGTGGTCAAAGTCCTTTGACCGCTCTGATTTTGCAAGTTTCTGGGTAACCCAGAAACCTTTGAAGAACTCTGACAAGGTTTGTCAGAAGTTCATGCTGCCCAGAAATGGCTTAGATGTAATATTTTGTGTAGTTTATTGGTTTAGACTTGTTCTATGCTAGGTAGAGTACAATCTGGTAACATAAAAACACATTTATCAAACACAGAATCAAAGGTATTCATGGTCAAACCATGTTGACTGACCATGACTGCTTGAGTTTCTAGGTAACCCAGAAACTCAAGAACAGTTTGAACCCGGTGGTTTGACCATCAAATTTAGAGCATGTTATGATATATTTTAAGATGGAATTTGTTATGTCGTTGTACACTGCCATGTTGGCTATAACAACAAACAAAAATCAAACACAAACATCAAACCAGTTGGAATTAAATTGAGGTCAAAAGTCACTGATGGACATTGACCAAGTGTTCTTCATGAAGAACACCTTTAGCGACAGTCTTCAAACCCAAACCTAGAAAACTAAATTTCTATGCAGACCGTCGCTAAAGCCCTTTAGCGACGGATTTTTAATAAAAATAAAAATTAATTAAATAAATTATAAAATATAAAATAAATATTAAATAATTAATAAATAAATCTGAAAATTCATTTTTAAATTATAAAAATTTATTTTTAATATTTTTCTATATTCTGAAATATTATTTAATTTAATTAAATAATAATTAATAATTATGATAAATCATTTAATAATTGTTTTAATTATTTAAAAATGGTATTAAATTATTAAATAATTATATTAATTATTTAAAAATGATATTAAGGTAAATAAAATTATTATATATAATAATTAAATAAAATATTAAATATTTAAATATTATTAATGATAAATAAATCATTTAAATAATATATTAAGTATTTAAAAATTATTTTAAATGATAATTAAATCATTTAAATATCAAATTAAGTTTTGAAAATTATTATAAATAATAAATAAATTATTTTTAATGATAAAATAAAATCTAGAGATATTATTAATGATAAAATAAATCATTTAAATAATATTCTATCTTTCTAAAAATAATATAAATGATAAATAAATCATTTAAATAATATTTTAAATATCTAAAAATATTCTAAATGATAAATAAATCATTTAAATAACATATTAAATGTTTTAAAATTATTCTAAATGATAATTAAATCATTTAAAAAATATTCCTAAGCTTGTAAAATTATTTAAAATTACTTCCAAGCTTCTAAAAATTATTTAAAAATAATACCAAGCTTCTAAAAATGTTAGAAATAATAATTAAATTATTTAGACTAATAATTAGACTTCCACATGAAGTTTTATCAAACAATCTATGTGTTTAGCCATTAAGGATACGACCGAGATACCGAATCAACGTCAAACCTTAATGAAACTTGTTTAGATTAGCGTGATACATGTTTATATACGTGCTAACGCTTATTATTGGTATACGTAGACTACGTGCGTTGACCGATTGTACTAAAATTATAGTGAGCTACGCTAAGGCAAGTGTCCTAACTTTTCTCAATTTATATTAAGCAAGTATTATACATCTTGCTATCAATTATTGTGAAGTTATTGCTTCTTGTTCAGCATAACTTAAGAAATGAATTATTATTCATATATTGCTTGTTCGAGCTTAAATTGTTGTGTCAAGCCAAATTGTTTGGTAAGACATCTGATACTGAGAAATGGAACACCTTGATGTAAGGTGAACCCGAAATTTTCCCTTAAAATAAGGTGACGAAATTCCCTTAATATAAGGTGACGAACAGTTGATAATATATCAACATAAATTGGTAGGATGATATGCATACTCCTAGGATATTGGTGAGGCTGATCACCTACCAGATATCCAAAACTCAAATGGTTCTAAGTCATTAAAGACTGATAGAACTAAATGAAATATATGGTTCATGTACAGAACCCTCAATATACATCATTGACATCTTTCAAATCAAACACATGGTGTTTACATATTTAAATGAACTTGCTGAGCATTTGTAGCTCATTCTTGCGCATATCTTCTTTTGCAGCTATAAATGATATCCCTGGCACGTCTGGGACTAACAAGGGGAAAAGCCATGCTTATTAGCTTTAATGTTTATTGTTGTATACTTTAAGTCTTTTTAAAGACTTGTTGTTGTAATAACTTAGTATAACGAATGATGTAACCGAACAAAACGTTATGTAATAAATTATGATCCTTTATGTTATAGAATGCGTTATACTCTGATCTTTAAATTCTTTAGAATAGTTGTAATAAGTTTAAATACAATGTCTATATGAACTATACATCTGAATGAGGGTATCTAAATGATGTTGAGCGTCCTATATGGACAATCTTGTCATTTGTACTGTGAATGTCAGATAGATAGGGAATATTGATATGAAAGAGATATTCATAAGGTATGAATCTATATATCTAAGTGAGGGTATCCAAACACAGACAACGTTCTGGCCGGAACTAGTACCTGTTATGGGATACTGTGAACCTTGGATAACTAGAAGTCATATTTTATTGAATATTTATAGTTGTATAGTTCCACGTGAGCACCAGATCTGCTACAGGGGAGTGTAGAGATTTGGGGGCGTCACAATTAGCGTTGGCTTCTTCGTTGTTAGTAGATCCCTCTGGGGTTTGTTGACTTGTTGATTGTCTTCTTGGCGGCATTTTACTGTTAAGAATTCTCGTTATTAGACTATTGCTCAATTACTTAAACATTTAAATCTCAACTTAAACATTTATAAACAACACTTAAATACATAACACATCTGATAAACTTTCACATTTTATTCATTAACTGCTTCAAAACATAATAGAGATAACATCGTAGTTATTTACATCAAATCATCTATCCTGAAATCACAAAGTTCCAGGATTACATCATTATTCTATCCCATTATATAAACTGGGATTAACAACTTATTAACTCATAAATTTCATAATAACATAACTAATCACAATCTATGATGACATTCCACGACGCACAGCTTCCTGACGCTCCTGCTCCATAATACGTGTCATCATCCTTCGATCCATCATATCTGGATGATGATGAACTCGATCCTGAGCTCTGTCTATCGTGGTGTGAAAAATGTACTCCATCTCATCAATCTTAGCCTTCTTTGATCGCACCTCACACTCAACTCTATCTGCACGATCAGCCTCTCTTAACCAAGCAGTTTCAGCTCTCGCCCGCTTAGCTGACTCCTCTTTCAACTCATCTCGGACAATTTCATTCCTGACTATCAACTGTCCGCGTCGATACTCAGACTGTGCTAGCCTCTGCTCAGCCTCTGCAAGACGTGATGAAAGGTCTTGAATCTCAGCATCCTTCTGCTCTAAAGTGGCTTGACGTTCCGCAACCTGTTCCTCTAACTCCTCCTTTTCACTCTCTACATGAACCAACTTCCATTCCACATCACCAAGACGTATGTGTAACTCCTCAATCTCACTGTTCTTCTGCTCCAAAGCAGTCTGTCGCTCAGCCAGCTGCCCCTCTAACTCCTCCACTCTGTCCTGCAACTCTATGTTGCGATCATACACCTGCTCGTACATCTGAACACCCAAAGTAGATAGTGGTATCTCTTCAGGGTCCTCCTCCTCCTCCTCAGGGTCCTCCTCAGGATCAGTCTCAGGCTCATACTCGTGGCCTGTAACTGTAATCAATGGGGATGGCTCCCTCTGTACTAGCTGCTCACTGACTACGTGAATATCTCGGGGCTCCTCCTCCCTGACCTGGCTGGGCTCTCCTCTATCAGTCATCCTGACAACCAAAATTTTAAGTTTTAATTACTAATCGATAATACTCGCGAGCACATAAGTTTGTTATCAAATAAGCACATAGCACATAATCATTTTATTGTCTTTTATGAATTCCCGTAATTCATTCCTTAGAACTCGATAAGAGTTTATCACCTCTATATTTTCTATCTTCTAAAAGGCTACTACCCTAAGGTTTTCCCCACCGAAAGGTTCATAACCTACCAGCTTTGATACCAACCTGAGACACCCCCAAATCCAGGTAATTAATTCCCACTGATTTGGTGTTCACTATAACATTCATTCAAAACTAACTACCCAATAAAATAACAATTGAATAAACTTAAAGAAATATCTTTCCAAAATAGGTTACATCACCAAACTATTAAACATTTAAATCCCAGGTTATCTTAACCTTAATACATCAAATGCGGAATAAAACATAATTTAAATAAGTCTTGATACAATCGATCATCAAATAAATAACAGGTCATTAGCTATTTATGCATCTTGCCCTTGCCTTTGCTCGTGGACAGTCCGGCTTCTCAGCCTTAGCTGCAATGATTAGTGCAAGAGTGAGCAAACAATTGCTCACAAGTACGATAACAATAATATCTAAATGAAATGATTTTAACTGAGGATTAATAGTTTTCTGATTCTCAACCAATAAATGATTAAAGTTTAAAAGCTCGATAGAATGCTTGATTCCAAAAAAAAATATAGAATTCAAGATGTAGAAAAAAAATATAGAATTCAAGATGTCGCGTAAGTAATCCCCTATATTAGGGTTGTTCATCTCAGTTTATCGTCAGAATCCATACCAAAAAGAAAATTGGCTTGGAATAAGTATAGAAAACATTCTAAATCTTTGAAACGCTCATCAACTAAGGACTAGCTGAATCAATAAGGGTTTGCTAGTCTAATTCATCAATAGAGTTTGTTCAATAGAAACTATACTCGAAGTTTGAATAACAAACAATGATTGGAATAAAGCTTAAGTATATAATCATGATAGTAACCTTGCTTGAATATCAATAAGCTAAGGTCGATAAGCTCACTCAATATAAATGAACGTGCATTGAATAATTTAGCAAGTTAAAGGAAAACAACGACTTGCTATAAATAATTCTCAAGCTTAAGGAAGGAAAACTTGCTCAACATAAAGTAATAAGTTGAGATAAGGAACTTGCCTCAAGCGTAGATTACAAATTTAAGTAATTCACGATCCTTAAACAACCTAAACATTTAATTGTAAAATGGTAATATAATTAGTCACAAGATTAAAAATATTCTAAGCTTGCTCTTTTATCAAAACATCTCATTTAGCATTCCGTAGTCAACAAGTACTAGTTTAGCAACCATCTTGGTAATACATTATTCACATTAATATAAGTTTAATTATGCATCATAACTTCCAAGAAAAGAAAACAAAATAATTAATTTTTTTTTAACAGTAGTGATTCTCGCCGGGGCGAGAAAAAGCTTAAGAAAATCGTCGCCGGGGCGAAGCTGTCGCCGGGGCGAAGTTATGCTTAACAAATTTGTCGCCGGGGCGAAGAAATCAGTTCATTTTTCTCGTCGGGGCGAGAGACTTGACTGTCGTCTTCCCCAGCTCGCGAACCAGTGAAAACTTAGGCCAAATTTGGCCAAATTTTCCGAATTTTATCATCCAGTACACAAACTAAATATACCCAGACATCAAATATGCTAGAAAACAAATAACCAACATGTTTCTAACTAATTTAACTATTATAAAACACATAATCAACCAATTTAAAACCAAAAATTCACTGTTAAACAATTTATTCATGCTTTGACCATTTTCATGAAATCAAACTCTGTAAATTCATTTTTCAACCAATTAAAACCATTCTTCTTGCATTATTCATGTTTTTCATCATACAATCATAAACAATTATTAATTAACCAATTAATAACCAAATGGAATCATCAATTTTCATACAACTATGCCATACATGAAATAAAGCTCTGTAAAAACTAAAATTAAATTCTAATATATATTTTCATGAATTGAAACCTTCAAATAGAGTTTTAATCATCATATAATCATCACGTAATCATCTATTTCACATAGCTATCAATTATAATAAAAAAAAATCAAATATTAAGCCAATGAATATTTTTACAGAGAACCAAATATTGATATACAGAGAAGGGTATTATACCTTCTATTTGATTAAAAGAAAAGCTTGATTAACACACTCCTTGCTTGAACTTCTACCTTCAATCTCTTCTTTTCAAAATTCACAAGCTATCTTCTTTCTCAAATTTCACAGAACTCTCTCCTTTCTCTGTAGTTCTTCTTTCTCTTTTCTCTCTGTTCTTCTCTTTTCTTTTCTTTCTTTCAACTGACGTTCTTTTACAAAATGAAAACTGATATAACTTAAAAATATAAACTGATGATTTTAAAAAATAAAAACTGTTGTTTTAAATAATAATAACGTAAATCCTTAAATTGAATCATCAGTTAGGATTTTCAAAAGCCATAAGGCTTTGTTTGGTAAACACTAATAAAAACAACCTATTATTCTTATGTCTTGTTTGGTAAAACACAATTAAAATAACTCATTTTTCTAACCAAAGGTCAGAAGGCCTAGTTTGGAAAAACTAAATTAAAACTCCTTTCATTTATTTTAATAAACCAATATAGTTTTAAATGTCACACATTTAATTTAATTGAACTTATTATTAAATAAATTCAATTAAATATTACTAACTCAAATAATAATTTCATTTAACAAATAACAATAATACCAAATAAATTCTCTTATTCAAATAAATCATTTATTCAAATAAATCTCTTCATCATCTAATTTAATCATTAAATTAAATTAGAATAAACATAACAAATCACATTCAAATAACATTTAACATTATTAAGCTTAACATATACCCATTTCACAAAAACTTAATAAATTATTTATTAAGCTCAATAAATTAATAAAAATATTTATATAACTCAATAAATATTTTTATTCAATTACAAAAATTGCATTCGTTACAGTCGCGGCCGTTAGAGCCCTTCAGGAGGATCACACCGTTCTTCCCATGATATTGGCAGATACTTACATGTCAGCCTCATATTGCCAGTCTTTCCGAGGCAGAGTATTCAGAGGGAGCTCGACTTTGTTGTACGTGTGGTTCATGAGTCATCTCAGTCCCATCGGCCATTTCCGTCGCCAAGGGTTTTGCTTCAGCCATGACATAGCCACGCAGTTTTCGTTTCGTCCCGTGAGCTATACTGATGTGGCCTCCTGGACATCATTTTTGTCGGTCATTGAGGATCCCTTTCATCTCCTGGTCTATTCGGGTTATTGCTCCTTTATGAGCTTCTTGACTCACGTGCCCAACCTGGATTTCATCCCTATTGCTGGCTTGAGGGGCGTGACGACTTATCATCCCTTGGCGGTTACAGGGCAGTTTGACCAGACACAGGATTTTCAGGCTTTCACGGGTGCAGCCGCCTACCGATTCCTTATATCACCCCAGACCGAGAGGGATCTACTGCGGGTTTACAATCTTTGGTCTCGCAGGATCTTTGCCGAATATAGTGAGAGCTGTCACATCCAGACATTCGCTTACGTGCAGTGGTTGCGCGAAAACTCAGATCCGGTTGGCTTGAGTCAGACTGGTGCCTTTGATGACTCTAGAGTAATTTTCCTAAATGATACCACAGATCATTCCATCTCAGCTGATTCTGCCCCTAGTTGGGTTACCGAGGATACCCGACTCCGCCTGGCCTTGATTACTACTGAAGCTGAGAAGGATGCCGCTCTTGTTGAGAGAGATGATGCCATTCTGGCTAGAGACGCTGCCATCGCTGACAGAGATGCCATTGTATTTCAGACCAAGGCAGTTATAGATGCTCATTCTGGGAGTGTCAGCCGAGCCATTGCTTTATTGGACCGCATCGACATGATGGGGCAGCAGATTGCAGGGGATGTTGATGCTTCAGATCTATCCACCACTTTATCCATCCTGCTTCAGCTGGTTTCAAATTTGTAGATTATTTTATTTCCTGCATAGACTATGTTAGTTTCATCGGTTATCGAAAGAGAGATCTTGTAATAAAATGACTTATATATAAAGACATGCATTTAAATTTAGTCATTTTCCCTTTTTGTCGTATCGTTGCCTTTCATTGGAACCTCATTTTATCCAGTTGACCACGATTTTAACATTTCGCTTTCCTTCTCTTCTCAAGTCTTGATGGAGATCTGACAGATATTGTCGTACCCCTGTCGATTTCATCGGATAGGGTCTTAGATCTTTGGCCAACTGTTTAGATTAGATCAGGGTTATGCCATCTGGGATGAAGCTGATTTGTCGGCTGGTTTCGGGAAGGTTTTGAGGGTGTAGGAAGGTTTATCTGGCTGTTGGAAATTGGTTTTGTTTAGGGAAAGGATTATTTTTAATGGATCGGACCGCGCCGTGATGGCTGCCTACGTACTCCCACAAGTTGGGAGATCAGGTCCTACGTAGTTCGTTCTCAAAGAAAAAGGGGAACTGATGATTCAAGCATAGAACCGCTTCACCGAGTCGGAATTGAGAGGCTGTGGAAATATCTCACCATCCATTTCTTACAATATGAGGGCTCCTCCGGATAGCACTTTCTTAATCACAAATGGTCCTTCTCAGTTCGGGGCAAACTTCCCCTTGGCTTCGTCTTGACAAGGCATGACTCTTTTTAGCACCAAATCGTTTTCCTTGAACTTCCGAGGTCTTATCCTTTTGTCGTATGATCGAGAGATCCTTTGTTGATATAACTGACCGTGCCAAACAGCAGCTACCCTCCTTTCATCAATTAGGGCCAATTGGTCGTATCGACTTTGCATCCAATCCTCCTCGCTTATCTGAGCATCGATCACTATTCTGAGGGACGCCATCTCAACCTCAACTGGCAGAACGGCCTCCATTCCATACACCAAAGCGTAAGGGGTTGCCCCTGTAGAAGTACGCGTTGACGTTCGGTATGCTAGCAGGGTGAGGGGTAACAAATCCGGCCATCCCCGATGATTAGCAGACATTTTCGCCATGATCTTCTTGATATTCTTGTTTGCAGCCTCCACTGCCCCATTCATCTTAGGACGGTAAATGACAAAATTGAGGTGTTTGATCTTAAACTGGTCGCACAATCCCTTCATGAGGGCGTTGTTCAAATTCTTGGCATTGTCGGAGACCAAAACCTCAGGTTGCCCGTATCGACAAATGACATTATTCCTGATGAAACCAACGATGACCTCCTGAGTTACTTTGGGGAAAGAAGCTGCTTCTACCCATTTGGTGAAGTAATCGATCATGACGAAAATGAATCGATGTCTGTTGCTTGCTTTGGGCTCTATTGGTCCGATTACATCCATTCCCCACATTGAAAATGGCCACGGGGAGGTCATACAGTGTAATTCATTGGGAGGCGTATGGATCACATTACCGTGCGCCTGGCATTGGTAACACCGTTTGACATGATCGTCGCAGTCGGCTTTCAGTGTTAACCAATAATGCCCCGTTCTCAAGATTTTCTTGGCCAGCATCGGTCCACTCATGTGTGGCCCACACACTCCACCATGTATTTCGTTCATAATCCTTTGGGCCTGTGTCTCATCTACGCATTGTAACAGTCCCAACCCAGCATCCCTCTGAAAGTAATATGCACACAAGCCAATCATATTTGATATGATATAGCATATACTTTGTAATCTTATTCGGTTATTAAAGGCATTTTATATTATCTACATGGTGCTGTTATATTAAATGTGATAAACCCATAGTTTTGAGCAATGCTTTAGAATCATAATGGGGATCATGCTAATGAGATCTAAATTCTAGATATCTCACAAACTTAAATTGTTCCTAATCGATGGATTACTAAAAAGGGGATTAGTGAATCCGGATAGATTAGTACATACGTTGCTTGCTCTTATGAAGAGAATGATTGATCTCATAATCATTTGTGTGGAGACATTAAAGCAAGTATGTAGGTGCTTATTAGAGAATAAGTTCACTGAACGTGGCTCGCTAAGGAATACCTAATGGAGTTTTACTCGTCTGTCAATAGGAATTCCTCTAGTGATAGTAGTACAAGTGATCCTTGGACTTGAGATCATCATAGTATCTTGTGTATGATGAGTTATACTTTGACATGTCCCTTAAGACCTTTAGGGTATATCAAAGGGTATGATTAGGTATAATAAGTTATACATGGAGATAGGTGAATGATCAATAAAGAATCTACCACTTCTAGTAAAAGGAGAGAATGTCCTATGTGATTCGATAAATGACGACTCAGAAGTCTTTGGCCAAAGCAGAATGAAATTAGAAAGGAGTTTCTAATTTGCATTAATTAGAGTTGTGCATTTGAGAATCAAAATACATATAATTAAATAAAATAAGACTTGACAGTAATTCCATGTCTTATATTTAATTGGGACATTGTATGGTAGAAGGATTGAATTGTACGGTAACTATGCACTGAAAGGTTCTTTTATGATTAATGTTGAAATCTATATTATCTGGAAAGTCGTTGATCGCTAAGGGGGCTTACCCTTATTGTAGAATAAATATTATTTATTTTAATGAATTAAATAGTTTAATTTATTTATTTAAATAAGATTAGAATTGTTCTAATTGATTTATTCACAACCGGTTTAATATGGAGAACCTAAAGGGTCACACCGCAAAAGAAAAATATTTATTTAAGAAGTAAATGGCATAATTGTAATAATAAGTTAAGTGTATTTAATTTAGTCTATGGAGATAGAATAAATTAAATAGCTTAATATTTATTATTTAATATTTTAGAAATATTAAATATAAATTAATAAGAGGAGTCTTATTATTATTATTACTATTACTATTATTTAATTCCTAATAGGGATTGGGAATTAATTAATAGAAGTACTCTCACATGAATTCTTAATTGGATTAGGAGTTTAATTTAATTAAAGGAGTTTAATTAGAATAGAAATCCTAATCCTAAATAGTTTAGGGAAGGGTTTTCCTACATCTATAAATAAGAGAAGTCTTATCATAGATTAGGGTTACACACTCTTACATAAGAATTGTAGAGAGTACTTACAATTTCTATAGAGATAGAAACTAGGGTTTTGCCAACACCCATCTTTTTGAACAAGTATTATTCCTTGGTGGATCACCTCTAGAGGCCAAACACTTGGGTGGCTAACGTTGATCAAAGGAAGGAATTTAATCGGTGGAATTCAAGGAGAACGCGAAGGAATTGGAGGTGAACTTGTACCTGAGGAAGCTAGAATTCTACAAGGGTATAATTCTTATTCTCCATCTCTTTCGTTTAATTAATAATTGTGCATAAAGAAAGATCATGGTGATGGTTTGTATAAAATTTTAAAATCTGATTTTATCGCGCTTCCGCTTTATTAATGTAATTTGATTGCATGTTCGCGTTATACAAACCTAACAGTGGTATCAGAGCCAAACTTTATGCGAATTATTAATTGTTTTGATTCGGTATATACATTGATATGTGTTTAGAACAATTTAATTGGGCATAATTGTTTGTGTAAAATTATTTTATTATTATTTTTTTATTTTGATTTTATTTATTTTCAATTAAGATAAAAGGTTTATTTTAATTGGAATATGATTAAAATTAAAAGTTTTATTTTAACTTGGAATGTGATTCTACGTTAACTAGAATAAAGGAGTTTATTCATATATGGAATAGGATTCCATGTTTCCTAGAATAAAGGAGTTTATTCATATATGGAATATGATTCCATGTTTCCTAGAATAAAGGAGTTTATTCATATATGGAATAGGATTCCATGTTTCCTAGAATAAAGGAGTTTCTTCACATATGGAATATGATTCCATGTTTCCTAGAATAAAGGAGTTTATTCACATATGGAATAGGATTCCATGTTTCCTTAAAAAATAAAGATGTTTATTTTGATAAGGAATAGGATTCAACATATTTTATTTTCCAACAATTTTAAGTTAAAAATAAAGGTGTTTATTTTAAACTTGAAATTGGTTTCCATATTAATTAAAATAAAGGAGTTTATTTTGATTTGGAATTTGATTAAAATAAAGGAGTTTATTTTTATTCAAAAAAAAAATTTTAAAATTAAAATAAAAGAGTTTATTTTGATTTGGAATATGATTAAAATAAAGAAGTTTATTTTAATTGAAATTGGATTTCATGATAACTAATTAGAGTTGGAATTGGATTCCATGATAACTAATTGGAGTTAAAATTGAATTTTATACTAACTAATATTGCCCATTAAATGATATCAATGCATATATGGAATGGTTTTATTATTCATGGGATGAATGTTATTTATTGATACATATAGAGATATGTATGATAATAAATAGGGATTGATTATGGACTATTGACCAATGTATGATTGGATTTATTTTAGTGGATGCTTGAATGTATGAGTTTTTATAAATGGGGTCTGCGTACCTCGTCTTCTCTAATTTTTCTTAATGTAAATTCTATCTCCCTCCTATGTATTTCCCCTTGACTGCTGATCAAGGTTTCTATTTATTGTAAATAGTTTTTGTAATAGGACTAGTTAGAATTAATTTTGAAAAATTGAAGACAAAGAAGCAAGGAGCGTTTGAAAACCCATTTGTAATGGAGCTCGGGTTTAAATGTAATAGTTATATTTAAATTTAATTCTTGCACCCTAGGTTTGACCTTTTGGTTCACTTGGTGGCTCTAGTGAACCAAACTAGAATAAAAATCCATAATCAATCCGGGTAGAATATAGTATTCTATATGTGCATGCTTACTATGTATATATTATATATTATACAACATGCTTCGCATGTCAAATAATATGACGCCTATTTTATATATATATATGTGCATGCGCGCTAAACAAGATGAGACTAATAATAACAAACCCCTCAAAGAAATTATATTAAGTCCTAAGCGTTCAAAGATATTAGGAATATCGAACGTCGCCTTCTAGCATGGTAAAACAATAGAGTATTAAATATTTAATATGAGTTTGTTGTGCACACACAAGGCGAGTATTAAATATTTAAGATGTTGTTTTATCACATTTGATGTTTATAAATAGACTGAACGATGCTGTTTTGTTGTGCACACACAAGGACAATGTTTTTCTTTCGAATATATGGAAGTGCTAGGTTGGACTTAACTTAGATTATTTTAGTTCGGATGTGCACACACTTGACCATTATAATCTAAGAGGCAAAATGCAAGGAGTTACATAGTGATGTAATTGACAATAGTTGTCTACCAATTTATTTATATATAGTTTGTTGTGCACACACAAGGCTATATACATTTGAAATGGGATCCTTATTCTCACTAGCAAATCTTTAATTAGATTTGCCGAACTGTATATTGAGGGTAATATAGTTTGATGAAAATAGTGGGAGATACCAATTTAAAATAAAGACCTAATTTATTTTGGTAATTAATTAAAAATGAATGTATGCTGAAATGTTGTTAAATTACAAATTCATTTATAGAATTTTACAATGTCTAATTTACTATCACTGCGGAGCATATTAGATGCTAATTAACTGGACCAAATAACACGGAATAGTTAAGAAATTTGAGAATAGTTCTCAAGGCTGAAAAGTTATCTTATATCCTTAATATGCCTATCCCTGCAATGGTTGCAGACAATGCCTCTGAGGAAGAGATTGCTACTTTTAGAAAGTGGCAAGATGATGCACAGTTGGCTCAATGCATCATGCTCGCATCCATGAGTAACGAGCTTCAGCGTCAGCATGAAACTATGGATGCTCCTACTATACTCTTGCACCTTCAAGGAGTTGAAGGGTGAGGAAAGAAGGACTATTAGATATCAGATATCTAAGGAGCTCTTCTGATCTAGAATGACCGATGGCACTACAATATAGACAAATGTCCTAAAATGATCAATATGATTGAACAATTGGGACAACTGGGTTTTAATGGATGGAGAGTTGATCCAAGATTTGATCTTGTAATCACTTCCGGACTCTTTCTCACAAATTGTTGTGAATTTCCACATGAACAAGTTATATGTCAGCCTGCCTGAGTTGCTTAAACATGTTGAAAACTGTAAAGAGTCACTTTCCAACCAAGAAAGACCAAGTCTTACTGGTAGATGATTCTTTCAGGAAGCGGAAGAGGGCCAAAGGATCTTCTTAAAAGAAGAACAATTCAAAGAAGGTAAATGGAAGGGCAAAAATAAAGGACAATAAGAACAAGACTGATGCAGATAGCAAAGGAGTTTGTTTCCACTGCAATAAGCCTGGATACTAGAATTAAAACTAGAGGGTAACCAGAAGAAGCTTAGTGAAGCTTCGGTTACAAATATGGGTTTATTCATGATTGAAATAAATTTTTCTATAAGTCAAGGTTCTACTTGGGTATTGGATACCGGTTGTAGTTCTCACGTATGCAATCCAATGCAGAGACTAAGCAGAAGTAGAAAGCTAAACAAAGAATAAATAATCTTACGCGTGGAGAATGAAGCAATGGTTGCTGCATTAACCGTAGGAACTTATAGTTTAGCATTGCCTACGGGCAAGTCTATTAAGTTAATAAGTTATTATTATGTTCCAGTTCTCTTTAGAAACATTATTACTTCCGTTGTTGGACAAGGAAGGTTCTGATATTATAATTAAGAACAATTGTTGTTCTATTTATAATGATAATGTTTTGTTTGAAACTGGAAGATTACTTGATAGACTTTGTATACTTGACTTACATGAAAATTATTTTGCAAATTGAACAAACTAGTAAAAGAAAAGGGGGTGGTCATTCAAAGAGTTGAATGTGTGTATTTGATGAAATACAAGTCTGAATCATTTGAAATGTTCAAAGAATTCAGAAGTGAAACATATTGACAGAGTATTAAGATTCTTTGATCAGATCGAGGAAAGAATACTTGTACAATGAGTTTCTAGATCATCTCAAAATGGTATTTTCTCATAATGGACACTTCCTGATACGCAATAATTGATTGGTGTATCTAAAAGGAGAAATTATACCTTGTTGGACATGGTGCAGTCCATAATGATTTTTACCGACATTCTAGTATCCATCTGGGGTCAAACCCTAGAAACGGCTGCATATCTACAAAATAAGGTAACCTCAAAAATTCGAGCCCAAGACTCCATAAAGGTTATGGATAGGAAGGATTCCTACTCTTAAGTATGTTAAGATAAGGGGTTGTCCAGCTTATGTGAAAAGGTTTCAAAGATAAGTTTAGGACAAAATCTGACAAGTGCAGATTTGTGGGATATCCTAAAGAAGTTTAGGGTACTATAATCCTACATGCTACCTTCTTAGATAAAGGTGTTTATCATTGAAGGAGCTAGTGGGAGGGTAATAGATCTTGAAGGAGTTCAAGAACCACAAAGCACTTTAAGTCGAACCGAGGAACCTGTAGATAGACCTATTGTACCATAACCGAATCGTAAATCTGGAAGAGTATCGAAGATACCTGGGAGGTATGGATTCATCATGGAGGATGATGATGAGGTACGCATCATAGAAGATGATGATCCAGTTATATACGATGAGGCTATGAGTAGAAGACACTCAGAGAAATGGCAGATGGCCATAAAATCCGAAATGGACTCTATGTATAAGAACCAAGTATAGACTCTGGTATATATGGGTCTTTAAGAGAAAGACTAGGGCAAATGGCAAGGTAGACACCTATAAGACCAGACCTGTTTAAAAGGTTTTTCAAGTCAAGGAGTTGACTGTGATAAAACCTTACTATCGGGTAATGCTCAAGTCCATTTGGATTTTGCTTGTGATTGCAGCTTATTACGAAATCTGACAAAATGGATGTGGAGACGTCCTTCCTCAATGAAGGCTTGAGGAGAATGTATGTATGATACAGCCAGAGGAATTTGTTTCAAAGGTTGAAGCAAATCGTGTTTTAAGCTACAATGATCCATTTATAGATTGAAGCAAGCTTCTCAAAGATGGAACATTCATTTTGATGAGACAATCAAAAGAGTTTGATTTTATCAAAAATGGGAATGAACCTAGTATGTACAAAAGGGTGAGTGGGAGCGTTGTGACATTCTTGGTATTATATGTTGATATACTACTGACAAGGAATAACACACTAATGCTACAATCAGTAAAGATAAAATTGTCTAAACATTCCTCTATGAATGCCTTGGGAGGAGCATCCAATAAATTGGGAATATAAATCTATATAGATAGATTTAAAAGGATGTTCGGCTTGACCCAAGGAACGTATATTCATTTGATGCTAAAGGCATTTCGCATGGCAAACTCCAAGAGAAGTCTCATGATGATGAGTCATGGAGTGTATCTCTCTAAAATTGTCTCCAATTAAAAGAGAGATCGCATGAGTTACTATCATGTATGCAGTGAATATACAAGGCCTGATGTTGATCAGTCATATTCTGGAGATGATCACTATAAGACGGTGATAAACATCTTTAGGTACTTAACAGGTACTGAAGATGTGATTATGATTCATGGTAGGTCTGAATTAAAACTAGAGGGCTAAACAGACTCAAGTTTTTCAGACTGACCAAGACGATAACAAATCCACTTTAAGGTAAATCGTTACTTTGAAAGGTGGTGCAGTGAATTGGAAAGGTTCCAAACAGGAAAGAGTTACTGGTTTAGTGACAAAGACAAAGTATATAGCTATAAATGAAGCTGCAAGTTGATTGTTTGGATAAAAAGTTCATCACAGAACTAGGAATAGTTCCTAAGTCTCATCTTGGATTCAAACATGTGTTGCGGCACTTTCATTTGATTAATGGAATCATTGAAAGAGGATAAGTCATTATAGAGATAGTGGACTCTCAATAACAACATTGCATATCCATTTACTGAAGCTTTATCCAAACAGCAGGATGATCGTCACTTAGAGAAGAAGGGTATTAGATACCATGATGATTGACTTTAGTGCAAGTGGGAGATTGAAAGTAATATGCACACAAGCCAATCATATTTGATATGATGTAACATATACTTTGTAATCTTATTCGGTTATTAAAGGCATTTTATATTATCTACATGGTGCTGTTATATTAAATGTAATAAACCCATAGTTTTGAGTAATGCTTTTAGAATCATGATGGGGATCATGCTAATGAGATCTAAATTCTAGATATCTCACAAACTTAAATTGTTCCTAATCGATGGATTACTAAATTGGGGATTAGTGAATCCGGATAGATTAGTACATACGTTGCTTGCTCTTATGAAGAGAATGATTGATCTCATAATCATTTGTGTGGAGACATTAAAGCAAGTATGTAGGTGCTTATTAGAGAATAAGTTCACTGAACGTGGCTCGCTAAGGAATACCTAATGGAGTTTTACTCGTCTGTCAATAGGAATTCCTCTAGTGATAGTAGTACAAGTGATCCTTGGACTTGAGATCATCATAGTATCTTGTGTATGATGAGTTATACTTTGACATGTCCCTTAAGACCTTTAGGGTATATCAAAGGGTATGATTAGGTATAATAAGTTATACATGGAGATAGGTGAATGATCAATAAAGAATCTACCACTTCTAGTAAAAGGAGAGAATGTCCTATGTGATTCGATAAATGACGACTCAGAAGTCTTTGGCCAAAGCAGAATGAAATTAGAAAGGAGTTTCTAATTTGCATTAATTAGAGTTGTGCATTTGAGAATCGAAATACATATAATTAAATAAAATAAGACTTGACAGTAATTCCATGTCTTATATTTAATTGGGACATTGTATGGTAGAAGGATTGAATTGTACGGTAACTATGCACTGAAAGGTTTTTTTATGATTAATGTTGAAATCTATATTATCTGGAAAGTTGTTGATCGCTAAGGAGGCTTACCCTTATTGTAGAATAAATATTATTTATTTTAATGAATTAAATAGTTTAATTTATTTATTTAAATAAGATTAGAATTGTTCTAATTGATTTATTCACAACCGGTTTAATATGGAGAACCTAAAGGGTCACACCGCAAAAGAAAAATATTTATTTAAGAAGTAAATGGCATAATTGTAATAATAAGTTAAGTGTATTTAATTTAGTCTATGGAGATAGAATAAATTAAATAGCTTAATATTTATTATTTAATATTTTAGAAATATTAAATATAAATTAATAAGAGGAGTCTTATTATTATTATTACTATTACTATTATTTAATTCCTAATAGGGATTGGGAATTAATTAATAGAAGTACTCTCACATGAATTCTTAATTGGATTAGGAGTTTAATTTAATTAAAGGAGTTTAATTAGAATAGAAACCCTAATCCTAAATAGTTTAGGGAAGGGTTTTCCTACATCTATAAATAAGAGAAGTCTTATCATAGATTAGGGTTACACACTCTTACATAAGAATTGTAGAGAGTACTTACAATTTCTATAGAGATAGAAACTAGGGTTTTGCCAACACCCATCTTTTTGAACAAGTATTATTCCTTGGTGGATCACCTCTAGAGGCCAAACACTTGGGTGGCTAACGTTGATCAAAGGAAGGAATTTAATCGGTGGAATTCAAGGAGAACGCGAAGGAATTGGAGGTGAACTTGTACCTGAGGAAGCTAGAATTCTACAAGGGTATAATTCTTATTCTCCATCTCTTTCGTTTAATTAATAATTGTGCATAAAGAAAGATCATGGTGATGGTTTGTATAAAATTTTAAAATCTGATTTTATCGCGCTTCCGCTTTATTAATGTAATTTGATTGCATGTTCGCGTTATACAAACCTAACACCCTCTCTTGTAGAGTAAATCTCCACTCAGGTAAAACTTCATTGCCATCTTTTGAATTCTCATCCTCTCAGCTCGGCTTTCCTGGTCGGGAATGGATCTATCCCTCAGATATTCCCTTATGTCGTCATACCAAGGCTGCTTCTGCAGAACCACCTCGTCTGATAATACTGCAACATATTCCTCGTATGCCGGGGCATTCTGTACTGCTATTTCAATCTGTGGAACATCTTTTCTTTTGATTATATGGATCAAGGAGGCCAGAGTTGCCAATGCATCAGCAAAATCATTCCGTCCCCGGGGAATATGGCGGAAAGCGATATCTTCGAACTCTTGCATCAACTGGGTAACACAACGATGGTATGGAAGTAACCGAAGCTCTTTAGTGTTGTACACCCCGATCGCTTGTCTGATTACCAGTTTTGAATCCCCAAACACCGCTAACCTCTTCACTCCCATATCGCGGGCAAAACGGAGTCCCAATATACACCCCTCGTATTCAGCTGTATTGTTTGAATTACTGAACTGCAATTTAGTAGCCACAGGGTATTGCTCTCCAGTGATAGAGACCAGTACTGCTCCGGCTCCTGCCCCCTCAGCATTCATGGCACCATCAAAATACAGCTTCCAGAACTGCCCCTCGTCATCACATTTCGTGTGTGATAACCAAAATATATCTTCGCCCGGCAGAGGAGTTTCTAACGGCTCCATCCCCCCTGACGGCGTTTCCGCCAACTGATCTGCAATTCCTTGCCCTTTCATGGCTTTCTGAGTTACGTATACCATGTCGAACTGTTGTAAGATTAACTGCCATCTTGAAAGTCGATAGTTCAGCATGGGCCTTTCAAAGATATATTTCAGGGGATCCATTCTCGATATCAGGTACGTAGTATGCCCATGGAGGTAGTGCTGCAATCTCCCTGTAGCCCAGGCCAAAGCACAACAGGTCTTCTCGATGGGAGTGTAATTCTGTTCACATTGGCTAAATCTCTTGCTGAGGTAATAGATGGCCTGCTCTTTACCTGCCTCATTCTTCTGTTCCAGCATACATCCCATCGCGATGGCATTGACCGATATATACATAAACAGAGGGATCCCATCCTTCGGGGGTACCAGTACTGGTGCCTCTGTCAGTTGCTTTTTAATGGTCTGAAAAGCCTTCTGACATTGCTCATTCCATTCTTGGGAAACACCCTTCCTTAACAGTTTGAAAATTGGCTCGCATGTAGTTGTCAAGTGGGATATGAAGCGGCTGATGAAGTTTATTCTTCCCAGGAATCCTCTTATCTCCTTCTCCGTGTGAGGTGTCGGCATATCCACAATGGCCTTAATCTTTGCTGGATCCAACTCAATGCCTCGATCACTAACCGGGAATCCGAAAAGCTTACCCGACTGCACTCCGAAAGCACACTTTGCTGGATTGAGCTTCAAATTATACTTTCTGAGCCGATCGAATAACTTTTTAAGATGGGTTATATGGTCAGATTCTACCCTTGACTTCACGATAATGTCATCCACGTAGACCTCTATCTCCTCATACATCATGTCGTGGAACAGGGCCATCATGGCTCTCTGATAAGTAGCCCCCGCATTCGTGAGACCAAAAGCCAATCGTCTATAGCAGAAGGTGCCCCAAGGGGTGATGAACGCGGTCTTTTCCCGATCTTCCTCCGCCACCATTATCTGATGATACCCCGCAAAGCAATCAACAAAAGAGTACATCTCGTACTGGGCTGTGTTATCTACCAGGTTGTGTATGAATGGCACCGAGAAGTTATCCTTGAGACTGGCCTTGTTTAGATCTCTGTAGTCTACACATACCCTCACCTTCCCTCCAGGCTTAGCCACTGGGACTACATTGGACAGCTACTCTGGGTAAGTGGACACCATAATGATACCCGCCCTGAACTGTTTGATGATCTCTTCCTTCACTTTTAAGCTCCACTCTGGTTTCAACTTTCTTAGCTTCTGCTTGACAGGCCTGAAACCCTCCTTGATGGGCAACCGGTGTACCACAATGTCGGTGGACAATCCGATCATATCCTCATGAGACCAGGCAAAGACATCCTCATATTGGCTTAGCAACTCAGTTATTTCTGCTTTCTGGCTAGGGGTAAGGTCCGTCCCTATCTTGAGTTCTTTTGGTTTGTCAGGGGTTCCGATATCTATAGTTATGGTTTGGTCCAAGTTGGGTTTGGGTTTATCCTCGACCCATCCTTTGATCTCGTCAGGCGCATCGTCGTAATCTGTCTCGTCTTGCTCAACGCCCATTAAATCGAAACCCAGCTCAATGTCAAAATCATAATCATCATTCAAATTGGAAAGACCGTTTGTTAGGCAAGGATTACTCAAATTGGTACATCTGACATGAAACAAAAAACTTGTCATATATAAGTTATTTTCCACGACGATCACATTTTCAAATAACATGACGAAACGACATAATTATGCAAAATACAAAACAACAACAACAAAAAATAAACTTCTTCATCCTCCCATCCTCTGGGGTCTACCACCCTGATGTCGGGTTTTACCCTTGTTTGGATATCATTGGTTTCATGGTCCAGTTGTCGACGGTCAGGTCAGATGAAATGCGCTGGATAAAAGGTGGCTTCACATCGGACACTTCCCCGATGACTACGGCTACATCGCCTGAGTCCCTTTTCCTACCTTCTTCAGGAATAATTAGCCCTGCCTAATCGACGACAGGCACCTCTTGTTGGGCTCCCGGTGGCGTGATAACATCCGTCCCCTCTCCATTGCTTGTTAATTGTCCGGGGATATAGCACCTGGTTTCAAACTTTTGTGCGACCTCCTGTAGGAAACTTTCCCTCTTGGTCGACCTATCACTTGCGGGGGTTAATTCTTCATCCCCTGTCCCAATCACAGGCTCGCTAGTCCCTTGTTCATTGTTGACCTTGGTCACCGGTTTGCCAGCCAATCAAATCGGGGCCACGCCCTGACGGTGTCTCCGTGCTATGCCTTCACGATATCCTAACCCTGCTTTACCTATCTGATGGGGTAGTTGAACGGGCTCGGTGATTCCTTGGCTGCTCTTTCCTAACCCCTGTCCAGGCTGGAATTTCATTTTCATCATTTCTTTTGCAACGAAGGTAAGTTCTGGAGAGACTTTAGGTTTCACGGCTGGGGTTCCCAGGCATCTGTAGTGGGGAGTGCTGATTTCCAGCGCTTGAAAACTGGCAGCTGCCGCCGACTCGTCCACATTGATCACTGGTAGGCCATTCCTGGGAGGAGAAGGGTCATCACATTCTGCCGAGATCGTTACCAAATTCCCGTCGATGATTAGCTTGATTTGTTGGTGTAGCGTGGAAGGAACTGCCCCGGCCATGTGTATCCACGGCCTCCCCAATAACAGGTTATAATTGGCCGCAATGTCTAGGACTTGGAAAGAAATATCAAAAGTACAAGGTCCTACTTCCACCGGCAATTCAATCTCTCCAATTGTATCCCTCTTGGAACCATCGAAGGCTCGCACCACTACATGACTGGCCCGTAGGCGTTTGGGATTGATGTTCATCTTCTGCAATGTACTGAGGGGACAAATATTCAACACTGATCCCCCATCAATCAGCACCCCATTCATGATATAACCTGAGGAGATTACCGCAATATGTAGCGGTTTTCGATGTCCCCTTCCCTCCTTGGGGATATCGTCATCGGTAAATGATATTACATCACTCTCCAACAGGTGGTTCACCAGATGGCTGAAACCTTCCTCGCTAATTTCTTTGGGAACGTATGCCTCCTCTAGGACTTTCGCCAGGGTTTTGCAGTGATCATTGGACGATAACACCAAGTCCACGATTGATGTCAGGGTCAACTCCTCGCTTAATACCTGGATCCCTCTTGCTTCCGGATGATCCATTCTCTTCAAGAATTCTATGGCTTTCTCCTCGGAGATCTCTTCATTTTTCTTCGTTTTGTTCTCAAGGACTCGTCCAGGAAGATACAAAGGATTCCCCCTTGTTGTCACAGAAGCACAACTGGACGCTTCCTCTGACACCCCCCCATAATTCCATGGTACCGTCTTTAGACTGCTGACAGGGATTTGCGATCTCGCTGCAAGGATGAGGGGTTTCGGAGCCGCCAACTTGACAGGTCCCTCCGTGGTATTTCTACTTACACCCATCAACCTAATGGGCGCTCCCCGTGCACTTCCGTGATAACCTATCATGTTGATCATTTCCTCAATTTTCTTCACATAGTTCAGCCTTGACGGCCCCTCGGCTTCATTGGCCTCCGCCACATTAACCCCCCCCTCCATCATGCCTTGGCAGGGGATTGATTTTAACATTTGGGGAGTCTGGCTGTTCCACCACAATTTCCCCACCATCAATCAAGTTCTGAATTCTGTGCTTCAGCGTCCAACAGTCCTGCGTATCATGACCAGGGGAACCTGAGTGGTATGCGCATCGCTTGCTTGGGTCAAACCTTCTTCCCTTCGGGTCACTTGGGGGTGACAAATCGACTATCTTCTTTTGAGCTATCAATACCGCTAGAATCCGCTCAAGAGGATCCCCGAGTGGGGTGAATACTCGATTTTGTGAGGCCTCGAATCTCCTTCGCCCTTCCGCCCTCTGATCAGCGAAGTTAGGCTGTCGGGATGGTCCCACCCTCTGCACCTGTACTGGAGGATTGTTTTTTGTCTTTCTAGATGACCCCTGAAGGATGAGGGAAACATCCTCCTCCTTTTTCTTTTGCACCCTACGAGAAGTGCTGCCATAATTTCCACTCTGTATTTGTTCTACAGCCGTTTCCAAAGCCGCGAAATCCCGAATCTTACCAGACTTCAAACCCATATCCACCATTTCTCTGTGTTTAATCATCTCAGTAAAAGGCCTTCCAATCCCTGATATAACCCGCTCATAATAAGGAGCCTCTTGAATATCTACGAAGGTCATCACCATCTCCGACTCGCTCATCGGGGGATTCACCTGTGCGGCCATACCCCTCCATCGTTGTGCATAATCCCTGAAGGATTCCCTGGGTTGCTTCTTAACTTTTGTCATTTGGTATCTATCAGGGGCCATTTGTGCCTGGAAGCTATACTGTGTTAAGAAGGTGTGGGCCAACTCCTCCCAATTATGGATCTGGGCATTGTCAAGACGGGCATACCAGATTCTCGCCTCTCCCGTCAAACTCTTTTGAAAAAGTTGCATCCTTAGACCCTCGTCTTTTGCATAAGATCCCAGCTCCCCAATGTAGATTTTCATATGGGTATAAGGATCCCCCTTCCCATTGTATTTCTCAAATTCGAGGATTTTAAATTTCTCCGGATATCTGGTTCCGGGGAAGACACAAAGATCTAAATAGTTCACCCTGCCTAGGGATCCTATGCCATTCATAGATTTGATAGTTTCCTCCATTTGTTTCATTTTCTTTCGCAGGTCATCAGTATCTCCCTCTTCCGGGATAGTAATCACCGTTTTGTTAGGTACGGGAATGGCCTTTGGGACGACTGGCTCGCCCTTAGGTTGGGGTGGATCCTCTTTAGGTGGATCCTGTCGAGGTATCAATTGTTCCTTCAGCATTATGGCCATCTTCAACATCTGTTTTTTAAAGTCATCAAATTCCTACCTAGATATGGAACCAGGATTAGTAGGTGGGAGATCAGCCATTTCAGATGTAGAGTTTTGGGCCCTTTTAGACTGCGAACGGGTTTGAGGAGCAATCCTACAAAGACAATGGTCCGAAGTTTAGTCTTGGGGAATGAAAAATGTGGATGCATGCTAAAGCTGTAATTTTTGTGTTTTGGGTTTTTTAATCTTTTTCTGCAAAACAGCATGTTAGTAGCCCCTTATTGCAATAATAATTGATAGGCATGACTTATTATGCTTCCCCGGCTGTTCCCTGCAAAACATAGAGGTTAGTAATCCTTTTTTGACAACAGGGAAGGTATATATGAATATTGAATGAGACCATGACATTTATACGTGTGAACGTAAAAGGGCATGAAGAGACTTTTCCTGCATTGGGTTAATCTGAGGCTGACCTATCCTAGGGTTACTCTCACGGGCTTTTCGGCATGAAGGTCCCCAAATCTTCGCAATCTACTCGTCTGAGTCCTTTCGATTGGAGCGGATTTGGGTGGTGCGTTTCCTGAGCCATCTCCGGGGAGCAGCCCCTTCGAGTTCAGTAATAAGCAACCGACAAGTTCGCCTCAAGAGGAGGTACACTCTCAACATACATTCACATTCATCGTCCTCACCGTATGCAAATAATTACTTTAAAGTAAAACAATCCCATTCAAATCATTCATTTATTTGGCAAAACACACATTCACACAACAAAAGTAAAAATCAAAATATCGCACATACACACATTTATGAATTTTTTAAGGATAGGATAGCATCAAGATTTTGAACGCGGCTTAAGCCCTCTAATTTCCCCAACAGAGTCGCCAGCTGTCGACGCCGGGTTTTTACGTCCTCTTCCGATTTTGGTCTTTTGATTGAATGATTTTTGGAAAAGGTCGGCATTAATGTCGACGGGGTTTTGAAAGATCGTTTTTTATGATGAGCCAATTAACCAGAGTCGCCAGTTGGTATATTTGAAGTGGATGTACCAACTCATCCGAGTTTTCGTTTTTTATAAATCGCTAGATCATATGTGACTCCGAATTAATTGGTATGTAAACCGAGATTCATAGAGTTCGGGGGCTTGCTTAAGCGAGGGGAAGGTGTTAGGCACCCCCCGACTTCCGTGAAATACGGTTACCGCAACCTTGATATTTTTCTATCCTTTAATTCATGAAATGTGTATGTGTGTGTGTGCCTAATGAATGTTGTGGTGAGTTTTGTATAAAAAGGGAATTCTTTTTGGTGTTTTATGAAAGAGACGTGTTTTATTTTGAGAGTGCTTTAGAATGTCTTTTGGCCTATTCGAGAAAGCTTTATTTCTTTATGAGAAAGATTTGATTTTAATTGGCAAAAGCTATGAGATTTTTCATTAAGTGTTGTTTTGGTAAAACATGAATTCATTAAACCTTAGCCAAAATAGGAATCGAGATTTATACGTTGCTTTCATAAATGATGGGCAATTTCTAGGATCTCTTTCGCCCTATGTATCAAGGTTTAGTAAAACGTTTATTTCTTTTTATAAAAACCATTTTTCATGACATTTGAAAACAACTTCTCTTTAGCTTCCTCGTAGAATAGGAATCGACTTTCATCAGCATTTCCAATTCTTAGCCTCGTGATGCTAATATCCTACTTTGATTGGTTTTAGAAAAATCTTTTTTGTTTTGGCTTTGAAATCCTTTGTTTGGTGTTACAAATCAAATTAAACATCAAAATGCGCAGGGGGCTATTCACGGGCATGTAAGCCATCAAAATACCCCCGAACGCCAACAATCGCATATTTCACTACTACGGGGCCTTAAACCCGATTCTCGCCTTGGCGTCGTTTTAAGGCCCGACGATTACATGTTACAAAAAAACGAGCACCTTGAATCTATTACATACATCAAAAAAAAACGTCCATCATCGGATTTGGACCACGGGGTCGCGTTCCTAGGCTCACACCCGAGATTGCTACATGCCCACAAAATGAATACTACAAAACTAACCAACACGGATTTGCCTAATACACCATGATATCTGAAAATGATAGTCCAAATAATTTACGCCCAATACATCACCATAAACAAGCTAGAAATTTCACCAATTGGATATCCTCGGGCTATTTTTCTCTCAATTTCTGTGCTGATGCTGTGCTGAATTCTCCTCTCCTTTCAATCTGCTGAACCTCCTGTATGCTGAAGAGGGAATGAGCTGAAATAGGCTGGCCCCCTGCCTTCCACTCACCTAGTTTCGAGTTCCGTGTTTCGAGTCCCGTGTTTTCAAAAGGCGCACTTATTGGCCGCAGATCAATCCGCGGCTGGACGGTTTGACTTTCTCAGTTTTCGTGCCATGCCTCGACTTTCGTGCCGTAACGTCGGTTTTCGCTGACAGGCTTGTATTTTGCAGTCCGAGAATTTCTGGGAGACGTGCCACCTCATTCGGGAATGCTCGTTTCGGACGGCCTTATTGTCACATCAGCTTTGGTCGCCAATCATCGCGGTGGTGTTGAGCGTTCGCACTTGTGCCCATTCCTTCGCTCCCGCAAGCCGGTTCAATTGACGATTTTGCCCTCCTGTCACGATTAGTATAGGGAACGCAAAATTTGGGTGTCTACAATACACAAGATACTATGATGATCTCAAGTCTAAGGATCACTTGTACTACTATCACTAGAGGAATTCCTATTGACAGGCGAGTAAAACTCCATTAGGTATTCCTTAGCGAGCCACGTTCAATTAACTTATTCTTCAATAAGCACCTACATACTTGCTTTAGTGTCTCCACACAAATGATTATGAGATCAATCATCCTCTTCTTAAGAGCAAATAACGTATGTACTAATCTATCCGGATTCACTAATTCCCTTTTTAGTAATCCAACGATTACGAACGATTTTAGTTTGTGAGCTATCTTGAATTTAGATCTCATTAGCATGATCACCATCATGATTCTAAAAGCATTGCTCAAAACTATGAGTTTATCACATTTAATACAACAGCACTATGTAGATAATATAAAATGCCTTTTAAGAAAATCAATTCTTTTATTAATAGCCGAATAAGATTACAAAGTATATGCTACATCATATCAAATATGATTGGCTTATGTGCATACTACTTTCAATCTCCCACTTGCACTAAAGCCAATCGTCATGGTATCTAATACCCTTCTTCTCTAAGTGACGATCATCCTGCCGTTTGGATAAAACTTCAGTAAATGGATATGCAATGTTGTTCTTGAGAGTCCACTATCTCTATAGTGACTTTTCTTCTTTCAATGATTCCTCTAATCAAATGAAAGTGCTGCAACACATGTTTGAATCCAAGATGAGACTTAGGAACTATTCCTAGTTCTGTGATGAACTTTTCATCCAAACAATCAACTTGCAGCTTCACTTACAGCTATATACTTTGTCTTTGTCACTAAATCAACAACTCTTTGCTATTTTGGGACCTTTCCAATTCACTGCACCACCATTCAAGGTAACAATTTACCCTAAAGTGGATTTGTTATCATCTTGGTCCGTCTGAAAAACTTGAGTCTATTTAGCCCTCTAGTTTTAATTCAGACCTACCATAAATCATGATCACATCTTCAATATCGGTTAAGTACTTAAGATGTTTATCACTGTCTTATAGTGATCTTCTCTAGAATATGACTGATCAACATCAGGTCTTGTATATTCATTGCATATATGATAGTAACTCATGCGATCTCTCTTTAAATTTGAGACAATTTTATAGAGATTCACTCCATGGATCATCATCATGAGACCTCTCTTGGAGTTTGTCATGCTAAACGCCTTTAGCATCGAATGAATATACGTTCATTGGGTCAAGCCGAACATCCTTTTAAATCTATCTATATAGATTTATATCTCCAATTTATAGGATGCTCCTCCCAAGTTATTCATGGAGGAATGTTTAGACTATTTTATCTTTACTGATTGTAGCATTGGTGTGTCATTCCTTATCAGTAATATATCAACATATAATACTAGGAATGTCACAGTGCTCCCACTGACCCTTTTTGTACACATCCCGAGAGGCTAAAACACCTAAAAAGTCTAGGGAAACCAATTTACCTATCCTAATTACATATTTCCTCACAGCCCGAGGTTAAGCAAATTGAAAAAACATCAAGAATGACAATGGACTAGGCCCAACAACCCATCCGAAAATGCATGAACAAAAGCCCACGTGGCTGACCCAACATTATCAACATAAACACAATCCACGCGGAAAAGAAAAACAGCAGGAGGCCCAATTGAAATAATCAGCATTCTAACTCTGTGGGCCCCCGCAAGTCATCACCAAAATCAGATAAAGAGCATTTGAATTTTGAAAATCTGTGGGCCCCAATGCCAACCCAAGACCTGCAAAATCCCACTAACCCATTTTCCAAAACCGGACAGCAACAGTAAGTGTGTAGCAGACAGGACAACCAGGTGCAGTCACCCATCAAGACAAGCACCGACGAGACTCCGGCCAACCCACCAGACACCATAGCTTCCGGCCAAGCTCCGACATAGACTCCCAAAAAACAATCCGGTGATTAATCCCACCAGAAAGCAAATCATCCATAGGAGAGCCCAAACCAGCCAACACAATCAAATCCAAGTCAGGTAACGAGCTTAGATTGACGGAAAAAATGACGGCAACACAAATTTCCGTCAATGACATAAAAAGAATCCCAAATCGGATCATGAAAATACTAAGCAATAAACACAACATGATACCAGATCGGAAAGCACAACCACCAAAACCTTTAGATCCATTACCGAACCCAGATTCCGGCGAGATAACATCAAGATCAGATAGAGAACAGATCCCAAATTTAAAACAAATCAGTCGGTGTCAGCACCATGATTTCTGACCATGAGTCAGGAAACCCAAATCATTAAATCCTTCGGCAAAACCCCAGTAGTAACAAACCCACAGTACAGTAGAACAAAAGGACGCCTACCGAGACTAAAGAAATTTGTTTGAAGTATAGAACACCAAATCAGCCTAAAACAGATTAAAAATTGAAGCCCCAAATCAAGCTGAAAAGGAATCATAAACACCGAATCAAAATCAGACTCCGGCGACCAAATCAAAACCTGAACATCTAGATCTGAGAGTAGAAAATGATAAGCGATAAAAAGGGAAACTCCAGATCGAAAAACCACCGGATACATAACCCACCGGCAAAACAGAGCAAGATCTGATTTAAAAAGCCAAATCAGAACCGATCCCTCTTCCAAAAACCCCGACCCCTACAGAATATCCAGATCCGACACTCCAAAGCCATAAGCCCCAATCCCACACCACTTCAGATCATAACTCCAAGGACAATCCACTCAGATCAGTACCCCTTACTAATCAACACAAATAAATCCCACGATCTAAAGCCCCCGGACTTTGCATATATAGATCAGAAAAAATGATTTTCAGAAAGGACCTCATCCAGCCGCCAGAAAGGCATGAATCAGTTCCAAGTATGACAAAGAGTAAAGAAAGGAGAGATGGTGGGCCGAAGAGGAGGTGAGGGGAGGGAGGAGAATCGGGTGGGCCGAAAAAAAGGAGGGGAGGCAGTGGTGGAAGAAGGAGGAGGGGGGAGAAATTCTAGAGAGAAGGGGGAGCTTCTCTCTCTAACTTTCCCTACTTGGAACCCTGTTTTGTTCAACTATTCCAATTCTTTAATTTCATGATCAAGGTGGATGGGTTTAAAGATTGTGTGGCTTCTGCCTGGGGTGATTTTGTTCAAGGGAACCCTTTTAGGGTGTTTTCCGAAAAACTTAAGCGTACTAAAAAAGCTCTAATTGTCTTGAATCACAATGTGGGGAACCTCTCAAATTCTGTCCGTGCTACCTCTAACATCCTCCATAGTACTCAAGTGCTTTTATAAGAGTGCCCAAATGATCAGAACCTTATTGCTAGGGAGAAGTGTTATCTCCACTCTCTATGGACTGCATTGGAATTGGAAGAAAATCTGCTTCAGCAGAAATCAAGAGCTACATGGCTTAAGGAGGGTGATGGGAATTCTAAGTTCTTTTTTAATTGTGTAAAGAACAGGTGGAACTCAAACAAAATCTTATCTATCAATAATGACATGGGTGATATTGTGCATGGGCAGAAAGTTGTTGAAGCAGTGGCAGTGAAGTATTTTGAGGATTTGTTTAACCCGGCGGGCCTTCATCCTTATTCCTGTTGGGAGGAGGCTGATGCTTTCTTCTCTAAGCATATCATCCATGGCCAAGCTTCCCAACTGATTATGCCTATGTCGGATGAGGAAATTTTTGCTGTGCTGAATTCTATGAAGCGAAATAAGAGCCCGGGCCCGGATGGCTTTAGCGTTAACTTTTTTATTCAATGCTGGGATATAGTTCAAGTGGATTTCACAAGGGCTGTCAAATATTTTTTCTCTTCTTGTCGTATGCCCCGTGGGATTAATTCCACAGCTATTACTCTTGTCCCAAAGTCGGAGTTTCCGTCATGTATGGCTGATTTTAGGCCAATTGCTTGTTGTAATACTATTTACAAATACATCTCAAAAATTATAGCTAATAGGTTGAAGGGAGTGCTACCGACTGTTGTTGACTAAGCTCAAGCAGCCTTTGTCCAGGGGAGGAGTATTAGCGATAATATTCTTCTTACCCAAGAGCTTCTTAGGAATTATCACAGAGCTTCGGGGCCTCCTAGATGTGCAATCAAGATTGACCTGAAGAAGGCCTATGACAGTGTTTGTTGGGAATTTTTATTTGATGTGCTTAGACGTTTTCAATTCCCAGGGATTTTTATTGAATGGATTCAGGCTTGTGTTACGACGACCATGTTTTCGGTTAAAGTGAATGGATCGCTGGCTGGGTATTTTGGGGGCAGCAGAGGTCTGCGATAAGGGGATCCATTATCGCCTTATCTGTTTGTGCTGGTTATGGAGGTGCTATCCATGAGACTCAATTGGGGTACCTTGCAAAATGGTTTCAAATTTCATTGGAGAGCCAAAGAATGCAAATTATCCCATCTGTTTTTTGCTGACGATATTCTGATGTTCTGCCATGGAAATGTTCAATCAGTCAACATTATAAATTCTTGTATTCAATCCTTTTCTTTATACTCTGGGCTGATACCAAATGCTCAAAAGAGTCAGTGTTTTATGGCCAATGTTGATTCTGAGACTGCTCATCTTATTCTCACTTCTGTGGGCTTTACTGTTGGATCCTTGCCAATCAGATTTTTGGGAGTCCCGCTTATTTCGACTAAACTGTCTTACCAGGATTGTCTTCTTCTTATTCATAGAATTACAAAGAGAGCTGCCTCATGGACTTCTATTGCTTTATCTTATGCAGGGAGGTTACAATTGATTAAGTCTGTTCTGTCTGCTATGTCCTCCTTTTGGTGCAGACATTTTATGTTTCCCAAATCTGTTATTAGATGTGTTCAATCCATTTTGGGTAGATTTCTTTGGAAGGGTCCATCGTTAGCCAAATTTGGTGCTAAAGTGGCGTGGAAATCCTTAGCTCTCCCAGTTAAAGAAGGAGGATTGGGTGTTAAGAATCTACTGGATTGGAACAAATCTTTAATCATGATGCATCTCATTAATGTTATTAAATTTGAACCTACTTCTTTCTGGGCCAAATGGGTACAAACTGCTGTGCTTAAAGGGAGGAATTTCTGGCAGATTACCATTCCAACTGATTGCTCGTGGATTTGGAAGCACGTTCTGAAACTTAGACTGACTGCATTGCTGTATATTCAGTACATTGTTGGTATGGGGAATAAGGTAAATCTATGGTTTGATCCTTGGTTATTGGGTTCTCCTATCAATCCGTCTGCTTCTTTGATTCAGAACTCTGGGTTGTCTTACTCGGCCACTATGGCTAATATTTTGCATAATGGGGCGTGGAAACTTCCTCAAAGTAATCACCATGACGTTATTATGCTGCGCAGGAAGTTTGAAGACCTGCCCATTCCGACGGCTGCTAATGACAGAATTAGCTGGTGTTCAATGGATATCAATGGTATCAAAGCCTCTCACATTTGGGAATCCATTAGGGACCGACAACAGGTTGTGAGCTAGCATGGGATTCTATGGAACAAGTTGCACGTCCCTAGGTACTCTTTTATCCTTTCGTTGGGTTTACTACGTAAGCTTCCTACGGATGATAGAGCCATGGGTTATTTAGTTGGGCCAAGAATTGGGTGCCCGTTATGTAATTCACATGCTGAAAGTTTTGAACATCTGTTATTTAAGTGTGACTATTCTAGTAACATTTTCCATGCCGCTTTGAACATTGGTAATTGGCAGAGTTTTCCTTTGGAATGGGCTGATCTTATTGAGAGTATTTTAGCTTTTCAAGGAAGGAGGCTAACCAAAAATATTATCAGTCTTACTTTGGCGACGACGTTTTATAAAGTATGGGAGGCAAGAAATAAGAAGCTTCATCAGAATGTGTTAACCCATCCAACGGTCTTGGGCAGAGAAGTTGTTAATATTATTAAATCTAGATTATCTCAGTCTAGGTCTTTTATTAGAGATACTCATGTTGACCAATACTTCTGTAATCGGCTTCTGTAATTCCATTATTGTGGATTGGGTCTCTTATAGTTGTTTCATCTTTTGGTTTGTCTCTAGATGACATAACTATAGTCCTGGGGTATGTCCCTTAGCCATTGTATTTGTGTTTCTTTTATATTATTCCAAATTTAGCAACAAAAAAAAAAGAATCCAATAAGAACTTATCAAGACACAATAGTCGTTATGAATACGAGTACTAACAATTCTTCACAATCGCCAAATATGACTTTTCAAATGAAATCCCAATATGAGCAACAATAATTTTCTGCAACTTTTGTTTTTTGAATATAATCCGACAATAAAATTAAAGATAAGTAACTTGATAGGAACTTAGCTTTGATACCAAATGATGGACTCCACGGCACGCTTGCGTGAGGTGGTCGTCGCCCGGATCGTTTCTAATAAGTTGATAGGATGAATAGCTTGCAACACCTTAACCCCTCGCCTATATGTAGACGGTAATCTTGGTACAATTGCTTGCCAATGAAATTTGTGTGGGATGAACACCAACGACACTTCGACCCCTCGCTTATATTGAAGCGGTAATCTCGGTACAATCGACGATTGATGCGGTAGAAGACGCCACACACAACTTTGAATGGTTGTATGATAAGTCAATTAAGAATCTCTCAAGAAAACTAAGGAATACCTAGGAATTCTTTAAAGAATCACAAGTAGAAAAATAAACTCACAATAACATTGATAATCTGAAAATTGATATGAAGTTAGTTATCATTACAAGCTTAGCATAACTTGGTATTTATAGGAACTCATGGTATGCTAACCCATCATCATAGGTCAAGATCTAACAACTAATCACATCTCATGCATCGGCCATCCAAAGAATTTAACAACCCAAAAACATGTGGTGTGTTAAAAGTCCAAATCAGACAACTAATCTGATCAGCACATTGCAAGCTATGTTCGCATCTGATAACAACCGAATTTGGACTCGGGCAAAGAATGAAAATTGTAGCCCTGGAGTTTCTAATGAATTTAGGCTTTTGAATCACCTCATTTGGACATCTGAAGCTCAGGTTATGACCCATTTAAGCGAACTAGTCTGAACAGGAATCCAATCTGCGCGGGGTTCGGATCAGCTCACAAAGAAACAATGTTTGGAGGCCCAAATGAACTCGGATTTTTCCATACCATACCAAAATAGAAAGCTTGAGAAGTCCTCTACAAACTTCAAGAAGACCACTTTCTCATTCGAAAATTCTAACATCATCAAAAACTCCATTGAAGCTCTAGAGGTCAAATCGCTGAAAAGATAAAAACATAAAAACACATAAAAGCAATCCCGAATCACATGAATGATCTTCAAGTTCCAATCCAAGGGTCTTAGGCACCATTCCAAGCATCCTTAGGTTGAATTCATTCCATTCACGTATGATCATTCGTTGATTCCTCGATATTTGAGTCGAATGATTGTCATAAAATTCTGACCCCCTCATGCTTGTGTCAAACTTCATATTAGCTGACAATGAAGGTTCTACAAAAGTTCCCTTATCCTTTGAGTTAGACATATTTCCTGCAAAACAGAGGTTAGTAGCAAAATATTATCCTCACCACTCCCTTACGTGTTTTGCTCGATTAATGTTTCACTCGTGTATCACTCAATTGGCTTTTCCCTCAATTGATCTCACCACTAAGCCTTTTACCTCTAATTATTCTCTCTAATAGGTTCTTTTCGAATTTACCTAGCAAAAATTCTCGGTTTTTGATGGGGACATCCCTAGCTCGGGAGTGATTGACACCCATACATCAGATTCGGTTCGCTTCCCAGTTGCACCCGTAACAAGAGCTCGGGCTAAACGCTTCAAGGAGGGACTCAATAGGTTGATTCAAATAATTTGGAACGAGGTTAGAATGACTTCAAAACCGAGTATGACAGATTCCAAGTTCGTGAATGTGTTATAAATAGATGAGCCAATTTAGGAGCTAAACTCCAAGCCAATTGCTGGATATTCTGCATCAGCCAATTTAAAAGCTAAATTCCAAGCCAATTGTGTTACAAATGGATGAGCCAATTTAGGAGCTAAACTCCAAGCCAATTGCTGGATATTCTGCATCAGCCAATTTAGAAGCTAAATTCCAAGCTAATTGTGTTACAAATGGATGAGCCAATTTAGGAGCTAAATTCCAAGCCAATTTGCTGAATATTCTGCATCACATTTTTGGCATGAGATTCCCTCATGTTTCAGCACTTTCTTTTTATTCAGCACTTTCTTGCAGATTTTTATGTTACCTTGTAATAAAATTAATCCTAGATGGGATTTAACTCTAAGTTAATTGCTATTTCCTTGTTCAGATTTAGGGTTTTATAGCCACCACCCTAGCCTCCATATATAAGTCTTATGATTGTAATGGAGGCCAGCAGCATTCATATTTTCAAATTTTATCAAACTCTTTGAGTTATTCTCTATTATTGATTCTTTGAAGGATTCCTAAGTATTTCCTTAGTTTTCTTTGAGAATTCAACTTGACTTATGATACAACATTCCATAGTTGTGTGTGGCATCCTCTACCACATCAAGCGTCGATTGTACCAAGATTACCGCTTACATATAAGCGAGGGGTCAAGGTGTCGTTGGTGTTCATTTAACGCAGATTTCCAAACGTGAGCAATTGTACAAAGATTACCGTCTTCATATAGGCGAGGGGTTGAGGTGTTGCAAGCAATCCACCATCCAATTTTTGCTAGAAAACGATTTGGGCAACGACCACCTCATACAAGCGTGCCGTGGAGTCTATCATTTTGTATCAGAGCTAAGTTCTCTAGCAAAATCTATCCTTAATTTTTGGATCTGAGTTTTATATATATATATATATATAATTGGCAAAAATTTTGCATTATTTCTAATTGTTGTTATCACTATATTTAGTGGCGATTAGCTCTTAAATTCATTGTCAATTCCTTAATCGTGATGCTGGTAATTTTTTTTTTTGCTAAATTAAAATTAAATTAAGAGGAGGAAAGAATTTACAAACCAAGGGGGGAACCCCGAAGGAAGTATACCATTACCATCAAAGGACATCCCCAAAGATGGAAAGCGTATACCCACAACCAAATGACACACAGTAGATGGATACAATTACAATACATTTACATTATGAGAGACAACCCAATAAAATAAAGCAAAAACAGAAAAAGCAGAGGCCTTAGTGAAAGTAGTCTGCACACAAGCCAATCATATTTGATATGATGTAGCATATACTTTGTAATCTTATTCATTTATTAATAAAACAATTGATTTTCTTAAAAGGCATTTTATATTATCTACATGGTGCTGTTATATTAAATGTGATAAACTCATAGTTTTGAGCAATGCTTTTAGAATCATGATGGTGATCATGCTAATGAGATCTAAATTCAAGATAGCTCACAAACTAAAATTGTTCCTAATCGTTGGATTACTAAATTGGGGATTAGTGAATCCGGATAGATTAGTACATACGTTGCTTGCTCTTATGAAGAGGATGATTGATCTCATAATCATTTGTGTGGAGACACTAAAGCAAGTATGTAGGTGCTTATTGGAGAATAAGTTAACTGAACGTGACTCGCTAAGGAATACCTAATGGAGTTTTACTCGGCTGTCAATAGGAATTCCTCTAGTGATAGTAGTACAAGTGATCCTTAGACTTGAGATCATCATAGTATCTTGTGTATGATAAGTTATACTTTGACATGTCTTTAAGACCTTTAGGGTATATATCAAAGGGTATGATTGGGTATAATAAATTGTACATGGAGATAGGTGAATAATCAACAAAGAATCTACCACGTCTAGTAAAAGATGTGAATGTCCTATGTGATTCGATAAATGATAACTCAGTAGTCCTTGGCCAAGGCAGAATGAAATTAGAAAGGAGTTTCTAATTTGCATTATTTAGAGTTGTGCATTTGGGAATCGAAATACATATAATTAAATAAAATAAGACTTGACAGAAATTCCATGTCTTATATTTAATTGGGACATTGTATGGTAGAAGGATTGAATTGTACGGTAACTATTTACTCAAAGGTTCTTTTGTGATTAATGTTGAAATCTATATTATCTGGAAAGTCGTTGATCGCTAAGGGGGTTTACCCTTATTGTAGAATAAATATTATTTATTTAAATGAATTAAATAGTTTAATTTATTTATTTAAATAAGATTAGAATTGTTCTAATTGATTTATTCACAACCGGTTTAATATGGAGAACCTAAAGGGTCACACCGCAAAAGAAAAATATTTATTTAAGAAGTAAATGGCATAATTGTAATAATAAGTTAAGTGTATTTAATTTAATCTATGCAGATAGAATAAATTAAATAGCTTAATATTTATTATTTAATATTTTGGAAATATTAAATATAAATTAATAAGAGGAGTCTTATTATTATTATTACTATTACTATTATTTAATTCCTAATATGGATTGAGAATTAATTAATATTACTATTATTTAATTTCTAATAGGGATTGGGAATTAATTAATATAACTATTATTTAATTCCTAATAGGTATTGAGAATTAATTAATAGAAGTACTCTCTCTCATTAATTCCTAATTGGATTAGGAATATAATTAAAGGAGTTTAATTAAAATAGAAACCTAATCCTAAATAGTTTAGGGAAGGGGTTTTCCTACATCTATAAATAAGAGAAGTCTTATCATGGATTAGGGTTACACACTCTTGCATTAGATTGTGGAGAGTACACACAATTTCTATAGAGATAGAAACTAGGGTTTTGCCAACACCCATCTTCTTGAATAGGTATTATTCCTTGGTGGATTACCTCTAGAGGCCAAACACTTGGGTGGCTAACATTGATCAAAGGAAAGAATCACACCGTTGAATTCAAAGAGAACGCGAAGGAATTGGAGTTGAACTTGTACCTGAGGAAGCTAGAATTCTACAAGGGTATAATTCTTATTCTCCATCTCTTTCGTTTAATTAATAATTGTGCATAAAGAACGATCATGGTGATGGTTTGTATAAAAAATTTTAAAATCCGTTTTGTCGTGCTTCCGCTCTATTTATGTAATTTGATTGCATGTTTGCGTTACATACAAACCTAACAGTGGTATCAAGAGCCAATCTTTATGCGAATTATTAATTGTTTTGATTCTAAATATATATGGGTATGTATTTAGAATAATTTATTGGGCATAATTAGTTGTATAAAATTATTATTTTATGAAAAACGAACTCACTTGATTTAATTAAATGGGTGTAACAGGATTATATTATATATATATATATATATATATATATGATCCGTATGTTATATATATATATATGATCCGTATGTTATATATATATATATATATATATATATATGTGTGTGTGTGTGTGTGTGTGTGTAATCACATTGGTAATGTATAACATATATATTATATATACACACCAGGTTCGGTAAACAAGGTCACGTTAGTGTATATATATATATATAATATTCTTAATAATTTTATAATTAAAATAAAGAGTTTATTTTAATCTTGAAATTGGATTTCATGCAACTTAAAATTTTCCCATTAAATGATACTCATATATATATAGAATGATTTTATTATTCATGAGATGAATGTTATTTATTGATACATATAGAGATATGTATGATAATAAATAGGGATTGTTTATGGACTATTGACCAATGTGTGATTGAAATTATTTTAGAGGATGCTTGAATGTATGGGTTTTTATAAATGGGGTATGTGTACCTCGTCTTCTCTAATTTTTTCTTAATGTAAATTCTATCTCCCTCCTATGTACTTCCCCTTGACTGCTGATCAAGGTTTCTATTTAATGTAAATAGTTTTTGTAATAGGACTAGTTAGAATTAAATTTTGAAGAATTGGAGACCAAGGAGCAAAGAGCGCTTAAAGACCCGTTTGTAATGGAGCCCGGGTTTAAATGTAATAGTTATATTTAAATTCAATTCTTGCACCCTAGGTTTGACCTTTTGGTTCACTTGGTGGCTCTAGTGAACCAAACTAGAATAAAAGTCCATAATCAATCCGGGTAGAATATAGTATTCTATATGTGCATGCTTACTATATATATATTATATATTATCCAACATGCTTCGCATGTTAAATAATATGACGCGTATTTTATATATATATATATATATGTGCATGCGCGCTTAACAAGATGAGACTAATAATAACAAACCCCTTAAAGTAATATATTAAGTCCTAAGCGTTCAAAGATATTTGGAATATCGAACGTCGCCTTCTAGCATGGTAAAACGATAGAGTATTAAATATTTAATATGAGTTTGTTGTGCACACACAAGGCGAGTATTAAATATTTAAGATGTTGTTTTATCACATTTGATACTTATTAAGGAATTGAACATTACTGCTTTGTTGTGCACACACAAAGGCGGTCTTTTTCTCTTCACATATATGGAAGTGCTAGGCTGGACTTAACTTAGATTATTTTATTTCGGATGTGCACACACTTGACCATTATAATCTAAGAGGCAAAATACAAGGAGTTACATGGTGATGTAATTGACAATAGTTGTCTACCTATTTATTTATATATAGTTTGTTGTGCACACACAAGGCTATATACATTTGAAATGGGATCCTTAATCTCACTAGCAGATCCTTAATTAGATTTGCCGAACTATATAATGAGGGTAATATAGTTTGATAAAAATAGTGGGAGATACCAATTTAAATAAAGACCTAATTTATTTTGATGATTAATAAATTGAATGTATGCTAAAATGTTGTCTATTTCACAAGCAGAATTTAAAAATGTCAAACTCACTATCACTGCGTAGCATACTTGATGCTAACAAACTAACCGGACCGAATTACACGGACTGGTTAAGGAATCTGAGAATTGTTCTCACTGCTGAAAAGATTTCTTATGTCCTAAATTCGCCAGTCCCTGCAAATGTTGCAGAAACAGCCTCTGAGAAAGAGATTGCTACTTTCAGAAAGTGGCAAGATGATGCAATCTTGGCTCAATGCATCATGCTCACATCCATGAGTAACGAGCTTCAGTGTCAGCATGAAACTATGGATGCTCCTACTATATTGCTGCACCTCAAAGAGTTGTATGGTGAGCAAAGTAGGACTGCTAGATATCAGATATCTAAGGAGCTCTTTCGATCTCGTATGACCGAGGGCACTGCTGTTGAGACTCATGTCCTCAAGATGATCAATCTGATTGAACAACTTGGACAACTTGGGTTCGTGATGGATGGGGAGTTAAGTCAAGATTTGATCTTGCAGTCACTCCCGGAGACCTTCTCACAATTTGTTGTGAATTTTCACATGAATAAGTTGGACGTCAGCTTGCCTGAGTTACTTAACATGCTGAAAACTGCTGAAGGTCACTTCTCATCCAACAAGAATCAAGTCTTACTAGTGGATGATTCTTCTAAAAAAAGGAAGAGGCCCAAGGTATCTTCTCAAAAGAAGAAAAACAAGAAGGCTAAGGGCAAGGCGAAGAAAAAGGATAATAAGAAACCTGATCCAGATAGCAAAGGAATTTGCTACCATTGTAACAAGCTGGGACATTGGAAGAGGAATTGCAAGGAGTATCTTGCGGGCCAAAAGAAGCTTGGAGAAGCTTCGACTTCCGATCTAGGTTTGTTCATGATTGAAATTAATTTTTCTGAAAGTCAAAATTCTACTTGGGTATTGGATACCGGCTGTAGTTCTCACATATGTAATAATATGCAGGGACTAAGTAGAAGTAGGAAGCTGAACAAGGATGAAGTCGTCCTACGAGTGGGAAATGGAGCAAAGGTTGCTGCATTAGCTGTAGGGACTTATTGTTTAGCACTGCCTTCGGGAAAGTTCATTAGTTTAAATAATTGTTATTATGTTCCGACACTCATTAGAAACATTATTTCAATTTCTGTATTGGATATGGATGGTTTTGATATTATAATAAAGAACAACAGTTGTTCTATTTATAATAAAAATGTTTTATATGGTGTTGGGAACTTACTAAATGGACTTTACATACTTGACTTGCATGAAAATATACTTCAAATTGAACAAACTAAGAAAAGGAAAAGAGATGATGTTAATTATACCTTTATGTGGCACTATAGACTCGGTCATATCAATGAAACAAGATTAACCAAGTTGCATAAAGATGACCTTTTAGAGCTATCTGATTTTGAATCATATCCAACTTGTGAATCTTGTCTCATGGGTAAAATGACTAAATCTCCTTTTAGTGGAAAAGGAGAAAGAGTTACAGAGTTGTTAGCGTTGGTACACACAGACGTATGTGGACCTATGACAACGAATGCACGAGGAGGGTATTCTTATTTTATCACTTTCACTGATGATCATTCTAGATTTGGATATGTGTATTTAATGAAATACAAATCTGAATCGTTTGAAAAGTTCAAAGAATTCAGAAGTGAAGTGGAGAAACAAACTGGTAAGAGTATTAAGATTCTTCGATCGGATCGAGGAGGGGAATACTTGACCAATGAGTTTCTCAATTATCTCAAAGAAAATGGTATAATCTCACAATGGACTCCACCAGGGACGCCACAGTTGAATGGTGTATTTGAAAGGAGAAATCGAACATTGTTGGACATGGTTCGTTCCATGATGAGTTTTACCGACCTCCCAGTATCCTTCCGGGGTTATGCCCTAGAATCGGCTGCATACCTACTTAACAAGGTACCTACCAAATCCGTCCCAAAGACCCCATATGAGATATGGACAGGGAGGAAACCTAGTCTTAAGCATGTTAAGACTTGGGGTTGTCCAGCTTATGTCAAAAGGTTTGAGCACGATAAGCTGAAGACTAGATCCGACAAGTGTAGATTTGTGGGATATCCTAAAGAAAGTTTAGGATATTATTTCTATCATCCAACTGATCAAAAGGTGTTTGTAGCAAAACACGCCGCCTTCTTAGAAAAGGAGTTTATCCTCGAAGGGGTCAGTGGGAGTAAGATATATCTTGAAGAAGTTCAAGAACCACAAAATACTCCGGATCAAAGTCAGGTACCTGACCAAGTAGAAGAACCTACTGTACCATAACCTATTCGTAAATCTGGAAGAGTACCGAAGATACCTGATAGGTATGGATTCATCATATATGATGATGATGATGATGAGGTACGCAACATAGATGATGATGATCCATTGACTTACGAACAGGCTATGAGTAGTAAAGACTCGGAGAAATGGCAAGAAGCCATGAAATCCGAGATGGACTCCATGTATGAAAACCAAGTATGGACTTTGGTTTCACCACCTGAGGGCATTAAGCCTATTGGGTGTAAATGGGTCTTTAAGAGAAAGAATGGAGCGGACGGCAAGGTAGAGACCTATAAGGCCCGACTGGTTGTAAAAGGTTTCAAACAAAGACAAGGAGTTGACTATGATGAAACCTTCTCACCAGTAGCTATGCTCAAGTCCATTCGGATTTTGCTTGCAGTTGCAGCTTATTATGACTACGAAATCTGGCAAATGGACGTGAAAACGGCCTTCCTCAATGGAGAGCTTGAGGAGAATGTATATATGATACAGCCAGAGGGTTTTGTTTCAACGGTTAGAACAAACCAAGTTTGTAAGCTACAAAGATCCATTTATAGATTGAAGCAAGCTTCTCGAAGATGGAACATCCGTTTTGATGAGATAATCAAAAGGTTTGATTTTATCAAAAATGAGGATGAACCATGTGTGTACAAGAAGGTTAGTGGGAGCGCTGTTTCATTCCTTGTATTATATGTTGATGACATATTACTGATAAGGAATGATGTTCCTATGCTACAGTCGATCAAAATTTGGTTATCTAAACACTTCTCCATGAAGGACTTGGGTGAGGCATCCTATATTTTGGGGATAAAGATCTATAGAGATAGATCTAAAAGGATGCTTGGCTTGACCCAAGGAAAATACATTGACTCAATGCTAAAGAGGTTTAGCATGGAAGATTCCAAGAGAGGTCTCATGCCGATGAGCCATGGAATACATCTCTCCAAGAAACAGGCCCCAAAGACACCTGAGGAGAGAAACCGAATGAGTAAGATTCCTTATGCTTCAGCAATAGGATCTATAATGTACGGTATGATATGTACTAGACCAGATGTCGCTCATGCACTTAGTGTAACAAGCAGATATCAGTCGAATCCAGGAGAAGAGCACTGGAAGGCAGTGAAAAACATCCTAAAGTACTTGAGAAGAACTAAGGATGTATTTCTTATCTACGGTGGGTCTGAATTAAAACTAGAGGGCTATACAGACTCAAGTTTTCAAACGGACCAAGATGACTATAAATCCGTTTCAGGGTATGTGTTTACCTTAAACGGTGGCGCAGTGAGTTGGAAGAGTTCCAAGCAGCAAACAGTTGCTGATTCAGTGACAGAGGCAGAGTACATAGCTGCAAGTGAAGCTGCAAAGGAAGCTGTTTGGATGAAGAAGTTTATAACTGAACTTGGAGTGGTTCCTAGCATTAGAGGAGTCGTACCTTTATTCTGTGACAATAACGGAGCTGTTGCACAGGCTAAGGAACCCAGGTCTCATCAGAAATCCAAACACGTGTTGCGGCGGTTTCATTTGATTAGAGAGATCATTGAAAGAGGAGATGTCGCCCTGGAGCGTGTGGACTCTCAAGACAACATTGCAGATCCATTTACTAAAGCTTTAACACAACAGTAGTTTGATCGTCACTTAGAGAAGATGGGTATTAGATACCATGGCGATTGCCTTTAGTGCAAGTGGGAGATTGAAAGTAGTATGCACACAAGCCAATCATATTTGATATGATGTAGCATATACTTTGTAATCTTATTCATTTATTAATAAAAGAATTGATTTTCTTAAAAGGCATTTTATATTATCTACATGGTGCTGTTATATTAAATGTGATAAACCCATAGTTTTGAGCAATGCTTTTAGAATCATGATGGTGATCATGCTAATGAGATCTAAATTCAAGATAGCTCACAAACTAAAATTGTTCCTAATCGTTGGATTACTAAATTGGGGATTAGTGAATCCGGATAGATTAGTACATAGGTTGCTTGCTCTTATGAAGAGGATGATTGATCTCATAATCATTTGTGTGGAGACACTAAAGCAAGTATGTAGGTGCTTATTGGAGAATAAGTTAACTGAACGTGACTCGCTAAGGAATACCTAATGGAGTTTTACTCGGCTGTCAATAGGAATTCCTCTAGTGATAGTAGTACAAGTGATCCTTAGACTTGAGATCATCATAGTATCTTGTGTATAATAAGTTATACTTTGACATGTCTTTAAGACCTTTAGGGTATATATCAAAGGGTATGATTGGGTATAATAAATTGTACATGGAGATAGGTGAATAATCAACAAAGAATCTACCACGTCTAGTAAAAGATGTGAATGTCCTATGTGATTCGATAAATGATAACTCAGTAGTCCTTGGCCAAGGCAGAATGAAATTAGAAAGGAGTTTCTAATTTGCATTATTTAGAGTTGTGCATTTGGGAATCGAAATACATATAATTAAATAAAATAAGACTTGACAGAAATTCCATGTCTTATATTTAATTGGGACATTGTATGGTAGAAGGATTGAATTGTACGGTAACTATTTACTCAAAGGTTCTTTTGTGATTAATGTTGAAATCTATATTATCTGGAAAGTCGTTGATCGCTAAGGGGGCTTACCCTTATTGTAGAATAAATATTATTTATTTAAATGAACTAAATAGTTTAATTTATTTATTTAAATAAGATTAGAATTGTTCTAATTGATTTATTCACAACCGGTTTAATATGGAGAACCTAAAGGGTCACACCGCAAAAGAAAAATATTTATTTAAGAAGTAAATGGCATAATTGTAATAATAAGTTAAGTGTATTTAATTTAATCTATGGAGATAGAATAAATTAAAGAGCTTAATATTTATTATTTAATATTTTGGAAATATTAAATATAAATTAATAAGAGGGGTCTTATTATTATTATTACTATTACTATTATTTAATTCCTAATAGGGATTGGGAATTAATTAATATTACTATTATTTAATTTCTAATAGGGATTGGGAATTAATTAATATAACTATTATTTAATTCCTAATAAGGATTGAGAATTAATTAATAGAAGTACTCTCTCTCTCATTAATTCCTAATTGGATTAGGAATATAATTAAAGGAGTTTAATTAAAATAGAAACCCTACTCCTAAATAGTTTAGGGAAGGGTTTTCCTACATCTATAAATAAGAGAAGTCTTATCATAGATTAGGGTTACACACTCTTGCATTAGATTGTGGAGAGTACATACAATTTCTATAGAGATAGAAACTAGGGGTTTGCCAACACCCATCTTCTTGAATAGGTATTATTCCTTGGTGGATTACCTCTAGAGGCCAAACACTTGGGTGGCTAACATTGATCAAAGGAAAGAATCACACCATTGAATTCAAGGAGAACGCGAAGGAATTGGAGTTGAACTTGTACCTGAGGAAGCTAGAATTCTACAAGGGTATAATTCTTATTCTCCATCTCTTTCGTTTAATTAATAATTGTGCATAAAGAACGATCATGGTGATGGTTTGTATAAAAAATTATAAAATCCGTTTTGTCGTGCTTCCGCTCTATTTATGTAATTTGATTGCATGTTTGCGTTTCATACAAACCTATCACTTAGCCAATCCAGCCAATACAAAGGCACAAGAGCCTGGCATCAACAAAACAGCCAAAACACATGCTAAAAACAACCAGCGCGAACCAAAGTAAAAGCCGCATCAGCAGCCAGACCCGCCATTCAGCAGCAGAAAGGCGACAAAGCTAAATGAAGAATCCCAAAACCAGCCACGACAGCAAACAGCGGCTACAAAAAAAGCAAACCAGTAGAGCAGCAGGAGCGAGCCACAAGCCAAAGATGCTGCAGAAGGGGCCAAACAAGGAGCACAGCTAGGCCACACAACAGCAAAGCAGACCCAACCAAAACATGCAGCGCCCTGCCGTAGTAGTAGAGCAAACGGAAGCGACAGCAGCTCACGTGCAAATCAGATCAGAACACCAGACCACCAGCCCCACCAGATGCCATGCAGGAAACCCCACCCACCACCCGCCATGCAGATAACTTGGCCACGCCACCCACCATGTAGCCAAACAGAAAACACAGCACCAACACAGCGCCAACCAACCATGCAGCAGCAGACACACCCCAAACCACTGCCAGACCCATAGCTAGCACCAAGACCAATCAATCAGACCCATAGCAAGGAGCAGCTGGACATAGAAACAATCCAGCGAGCAACCCAAAATAGCGTGCAACCAGCGACCACCTTGCACAAAAACCCAACGCCAACAGACCTAAGAAGAGCAGCATGGGCACACACCCCAAACCACTGCTAGACCCTTAGCACACCAAGACCAATCAAACCCAAAGCAAGGAGCAGCTGGGCATTGAAGAAAACCAGCGAGCAACACAAAACACCAAGCAACCAGCAACCACCTTGCACAAAAACCCGACGCCAACAGACCCAAGAAGAGCAGCACGGGCTGCACACATAATAACAAACCAAAAGCCACAGTAGCACGGGCTGCACACACAGCAACATCCCACACAGGTCAAGCCCAGGACAACCCCAACCAAGCCACTGCAGCATGGGCTGCACATGCAGCAACAAAACCACCAATAGCCAAAAACAGCAGGCCCATTCCCAAAGCCAAGAGCCAAGAGCCCCAAGAGACCTAGACCCAACACCCCAGGGGTTTAAAGCTGTCAGTGCAGGAGGGAGATGTCAGCAGTGCAGGCTTTTTGGAATAGGGGGTAACTGTGGAGCCTACACTTAACCAAATGAACACAGTCATTGATAAGAACCTTGCCAGGGATATTAGAGTTTTCAAAACTTCGAGAGTTGTGCTCCCGCCAGATGGTGTAAACCACAATGGCCAAACATAGCTTGAGAATGTTTAATTTCAAATTGGAGCCCAAGAAATTTGATATGCTGTGAAGCAAGGCATTCCAGTCTAGGTACGGACGAAACCAAGGGCATAGTCGGAAAACAGCCAGAAGCACAAAGGAAGTAAAGGAACATTGAAAGAACAAGTGGCTGAAAGATTCAGGGGAAGTTTTACAGAAAGGGCAGAGAGGATCAACCTGCATTCCATAAGAGGTAAGAATGTCCTTAGTATTAAGCTTGTGATGACAAGCCAACCACAGAATGAAAGAGAATCTAGGGACGTGGAGGGGCTGCCAAACCACCTTATGCCAAGGAGCAGAGGATTTGAATAGACGAATAGAGTGCCAGAAAGTAGCAGCTTTGACCAGCTTTGGGGGGAGACCATCCCAAAGAATAACATCCTGGTCAGTATCTTTAATGGGGATAGAGAAGTCAAAAGCTTGTCTAAAAATAATAACATCATGGTGATTAGAAGTAGGAAGAGACCAGGCCCCATGACAAATAATTTCATTGAGCTTAGCATTTGAATCAAGGCCAGAGTTGAGAATAAGGGTACTACGGGCACAACGGGCAAGAGGGGCGTGGCGGAGCCAGGGGTCATGCCACGGGTTAATGTCAGCACCATTACCAATGGCATAGGAGATATGAGGGAGAGCAGTGGCCCGAAGCTTTAAGACTTTCCTCCAAATCCAAGAGCAATCATTTGGAATAGGCATGGTCCAAAAATGATTTTTTTCCGAGAGCACAGTGCAGTGAACCTAAGTGGCCCAAAGAGAGGAGGGGTGAAACTGAGCAACTTGCCAAAGGTGCTGCAAGATAAGGGCTTTGTTCCATTCCTCCAATTTTTTTATACCCAACCCCCCCTCATCAGTAGGGAGAGACACATCAGCCTAAGTAACTTTGCAGCCATGATGGTTAAGGCTAGTCCCTTTCCAAAGGAACCGACGGAGGAGAGATTGAATCTGGTTGAGAACCCCTTTTGGGAGAATAAAGTGGGCAGACCAAAACACTTGGATAGTAAAAAGAACAGATTTGATGAGAGTGCACCTGCCCGTATAAGAGAGAAATATATTTGTCCAAGAGGTAATACGATTAGTGATTTTAGAAATAAGAGGGATGCAATCATGAGAAGAGAGTCTTGAGGCAATCAGAGGCACACCCAGGAACTACATTGGAAGGGAGCCAAGAGGGAACCCAAGGGAACCCAGAATACTAGTAGAATGCAGCTTACTGACATTAGAAAGGAAACACTGACTTTTGGAAGGGTCCAGATCTAACCCATAAAGCAGGGAGAAAGTGTCGATACAGGACATCAAAATGTTAACCAAGCCCAGGCTTCCATGATAAAAGAGAAGAAGGTCATCAGCAAAACAAAGATGAGTGAGGCTACACGGTTTGACCTTATGATGGTATCTGAAGGAGCTTTGAGAAGCAGCTTGCTTGAGAAGGATAGAGAGGCCCTCCATAACAAGGACAAAAAGGTAGGGGGAGAGGGGGTCGCCCTGCCTAAGCCCCTTCTTGCCAGGGAAGAACCCACAAAGACTGCCATTGATCTTAATAGAGAACATTGGAGAGGTAATGCAGCCTTTGATCCAGGAAATGAACTGAACCGAAAAACCAAAGAGAGACAGCATGTCAAACACAAACTCCCATCTAACCGAGTCAAAAGCTTTTTTTAAATCAATCTTTAGAGCACATTTAGGGGGCCAAACTGATGTCCATAACCTCTAAGGAGTTCCTGAGCCAAAAGGATATTGTCACTAATTTTTTGACCAGGAATAAAAGCTGATTGAGAGCGGGAGATAATGGCCGGCAGCGTAGCACGAAGCTGGGAGGCTAGGATTTTTGAGATGCACTTATACATAGTATTGCAGCAAGAGATTGGTCTGAAATCCTCCACAGAGGAGGGATTGTCCACCTTAGGGACAAGAGTAATGGCAGTAGCATTGATAACACTTGGCATGAAGGATGAACAGAAGTAATGTTGAACCCCACGGGTAAAATCCCCACCAATAGTCGGCCAAGCATTGAGGAAGAAATTGACATTAAACCCATCAGGACTAGGGCTTTTATTCTGTTTCATAGATTTCAAGGAGTGGTAGATCTCAATATCGGAAATAGGAGATTCAAGGACATTAGCAGCGGCAGGAGAAATATGAGGGATATCCAATGACCCAAAAAGAGATGTACCGGGATAGAGATCATCAGAAGGAGCCCCCAAAAGATTACTAAAAAACCCAACAGCTACGCCTTTGATACCACTATCATCAGTGACTAAGTTGTCATCATGATCCCGGATGGAAAGGATTTTTTTTTTGTTCCAGTGGCTCTTGGTTTTATTAAATAAGAATTTTGAGTTCTTATCACCCACATCAAGCCATTGAATTCTAGACTTTTGCTGGCAGAGCTTTTCCTCCAAAATCAGAGCAGACCACAATCTATGGGTGAAGAACTTTTCAGCTAACCGGAGTGCAGGGTGGGAAGCAAAAGAGTGGATCGCAGATTGGATAGCATGGAGGTTTTTCCTTGCATCAAGGACATTAGAAGAGAGATTACCATGCTTTTTATTCAGATCTATAAGGGCATGCTTAACTCTTTTAAGCTTCTCAGAGAAAACAAAAAGAGGGTTCCCACGAATGGGGAAATCCCAAGCTTCAGAAATTGTCTGCTGGTAACCACTGATGTCTATCATGAAATTAAAGAACTAAAACGGCTTGCGGGAGAACGAATAAATTCATAGGGAGTGTAGGAGGGAGACTCAACTGGGCTTTGCAGGATTAGCCCTGCCCATACTATTCCCAATGTCTTTTGCTTTAGCATTAGCATTCTTGGTTAGGTATTTGCATTCCTTTTCATCAATCACATTGAGGAATTTGTTCGGGATCATAGGAGACTCAATATCAGATTGCCCAGGGGAGAGCGAGCAGGGGTCACTTACAGGGTCATCAACCAGTCCCATAGGGAGTGTAGGAGGGAGACCAGTGGTAGCAAGCTTGGTAGGGGTAGAAGCTATGATGTTAGAAGGAGCAGTAGGGGGGTCAGGGACTGCAAGGAGAGATTCGGGAACAGGCACAGAAGAAGATTCAGAGAGAGCAGTAATAGGGGAATCCCCAACTGTATGGTGGCGAGGTCGGGGGGAAGTGGGGGTAGCGAGGGGGAGGGGGTGCGCCACTTCGAGGAGGGAGAACGAATTTGTGGGTGGAGCAGTAGACTTTGAGGAGGGCTTAGCTGCAGATTTTTGCCAAAACCCCTTTGAAGTAGAGGTCCAGTCATTTTGCTGAAGAGGAGCCAGGGAGGGGGCATTCCCTGGCTTAGCCTGAAGAATTCCCGAAAAATTAGATTTCGGACATTTAAGAGAGGAGTGCCCAAAGGAAATGCAAGCAGGGCAAACAGGAGGTTTATTCTGGTATTCAACATCAACAGTAATGCCTTTCAGTTCATCACCAAGAACATTAGCATCGATTAGATTAGGAAAGGAAGAGTCCGCAGACATCTCAATGTATACTCTAGCAAAAGTTAGGGGTTCCAACTCAGAAGTCATCTCATCAGCGTAGAGGGGATTGCCAATGGCACTAGCAATAGAGCTAATCCCCTCCGGGGTCCAGTAGGAGAACGGAATTCGAGATAGTTTAACCCATAAAGGCATCTTTTTACAGTCGTCCTTAACAATGTCCACATCTTCCTTCCAAGGTTGCAGAACAATACGTTTGGAAGCAAAGTGCCAAGGGCCAAGAGCAAGGATATTATTACTGTGTTCAGAGGATTTGAACTTAAAAATGTAGTAGCCTTTATCATGCAGGTAAACCTTAGAAAGACCCAAGCCGCCCCATAGTCGCATAGCGATAGGTTCAACCACTTTATAGGGAAGTCTAGAATGTAAGAAGAACCCAATCAGACTGGAGGCCCAGATATTATTACCTTTTTGAAGGATGGCAGTGGGGGGGGGTTGACGAGAACCTTGCCATTTTCAACAGACGGGGGAAAGAATGAAAGGGGTAATTTTTTCCTACCCAAAGCCTGGGAGACAACAGAGCTCTATGTTTTTTATGGAGGTTGACCAAGGGACGAAGAAGCAGAGGCGGGGAGAGGGGCAGGGGCAGGTGATGCAGGGGTCAAGCCAGAATTGGGGTTAGCTACCACGGCAGGAGCAGGAGCAGGGGAAGAACAGGGGATGGAGGGTATACCAAGTACTGAGCCAAGGGGCGCAGCCTTTGCGCAATCAGGGAGGCAACCGTGGCCAGCCATGGAGCCAGAATTGAGACCAGCTCTAAGGGAACTTTCGTCAAACAGGTTGTGAGCACCTCCCACCCGAGCAATTGCCCCAGTATGGACAAAGGTATTAATATCCTGGATAGAGATTCCATGGGCTGCTAGGCAATCCATGAGTTCTAAGTTCCTTTTTCTTTCAGTAACAACATCAATACGGTCCTGGCTTGATAATTGCATGGCAACCTTAACCATTTCACTCATTGGGGAAGAAGGCCCCAGACCCTTATTTGCCTCAGAATCATAATCGTTGTTTACAGCGGAGCCAATTAATGCCGAAGATAGAACCAGCAGAGCAGGCATCAACCCCACTGAGTGGGAAGGGGGATGGGGGGCCTCAGAGACCGCTTGGAGTTCCGAAGGCTAGACGGAGAGAGTTGCAGACGGAGTAGAAGCCATAGAGGGGTGGGAAAGAAACAAGAAGGATAGAAGCGAAAATGAGAGCGATAATGCAAGAGAGGACCTTGATGGAAGAGTAGAGCCTTTAGGGACTAGTTTAGATTAGATTAAAGGAATAAGGGATAAGGGGGTAAAGGGATAAGGGGAGCAGGGGGGGAGCAAGCGCAAACGGGGTTAGAGATTTGAGATTTTAGGAACAGTGGTGATCAGAATTTTTGAGAAGGCGGCGAGGTTAGGGTTAGGGGTGATCAGAGAGAGAGAGCCTCTCATCCTCGCCTGATGGGTTTCGACTCATCCGGTTGCTCTGAATTTTCGTCTCACTCGCTTTGGAGGTTCACACCTATTGTAATTGTTTGTTTTGAGGGATTCATTTGATTGTAATTGTTTGTGATAAGTTATTTCATTGAACTGAATTGGAAACTTTGATAGTATTTAGTGAATTCAAACAGAATATGTTTAGAGAGAATATTGTGAGGTAAAAGGCAATGTGTGAGTATAATTGAGGGTAAAAGCCTATTGAGTGCAAACACGAGCGGTACCTTAATTTGAGAGAAACACGTAAGGGAGTGGTGAGGAAATTGTTTTATACTAATCTTTATTGTGCAGGAAATTATGTCTCATTCAAAGGATAAAACTGTTTTTGAAGAGCCAACATCCAATTTTGATCCAAAATTTATGATGGAGGCTATGATGAAAGAATTTTCTAGACAATTGGGAATAGCAATGGAACAAGTACACGAACGCATTATTCAATTAAGTGACACCCGAGGTGAACCCTCTCAAAACCCTATTGGTGGGAGACCAAAGGGCAGGACTAAGCAAAGGGAAATTAGAACAGAGGAGACTTACTTTGATGTTGAACTTAGCGAGGAGGAAGAACGTGAGGCTGAAGAACGTGAGGCTGATTCCATACATCGGAGACAAAGGGTGCTAGAGAAAGAGGAGGTCGAGATAGAGAGGATAACAACTTAGATAGCATTAGAATGAAAAATCCAGCTTTTCAAGGAATGAGTGATCCTGAGGCTTATAACGAATGGGAACGAAAAATGGAATGGGTATTTGATTGTCATAACTACTCGGAGCTTAAGAAAGTTAAGCTTCTGCCACCGAATTTTCAGATTATTCAGTTACTTGGTGGGATCAATTGATGACCAATCGGATGAGGTGTGGAGAAAGACCGATTGTGACTTGGGGAGGAATGAAAGCAATAATGAGAAAGCGGTTTGTGCCGAGCCATTATCACCGGGATTTGTTTCATAATTTGTAGAATTTGAAGCAAGGAAGTAAAAGTGTAGAGGATTACTTCAAGGAGATGGAGATGTTGATGGCTAGGGCTAACATTGTTGAGGATAATGAGGCTACAATGGCTCGATTTTCAGCGGGGTTAAATTGGGACATTGCAGATTTGGTGGAACGACAACATTATGTGGAGTTGGAAGATATGGTGCACATGGCTATCAAAATTGAGAAGCAACTTAAGAGGAGAGGTGGCCAACGATCAAATTCTACTACAACTTCATTGTGGAAACCTAATGTTGGAAGGCGAGAGGAGAGACCAGCGATGAATAAGCCTAAAGTGGAGTTTAAACCAGAAACGACTAATCGTGGAACACAAGGTAAAATTGAAAAACCTTCTTTTAGTCGTAATCGTGATATTGTATGTTTTAAATGTCAAGATAGGGGACATATTTCAAAATAATGTCCAAATCAAAGAACTTTGTTGTTACTTGACAATGGAGAGGTGGAAACCGAGGGAGAAGATAGTGACACAGATTCTATGCCACCATTAGAGGAGGTAGATGATAGGGAGGTTGCTATACATGGTGAGATTTTAGTTACAAGGATAGCCCTTAGTACACAGGTGAAAGAAGAAAGTAGTGAGCAACGGTAAAATCTGTTTCATACTCGTTGTATGGTGAACGAGAAGATTTGTTGTGTTGTGATAGATGGAGGGAGCTGTACTAACGTGGCAAGCACTACCATGGTGGATAAATTGGGGCTGTCTACATCCAAGCATCCACGACCGTATCGTTTACAATGGCTTAATGACAGTGCTGATATAAAGGTGACCAAATAGGTGTTGGTTCCATTCTCTATTAGTGATATGTTAATGAGATATTATGTGATGTGGTTCCTATGCAAGCGGGACACTTGTTACTTGGTAGGTCATGGCAGTTCGATAGAAAGGTTAAACATGATGGTTTTACTAATGAATATTCCTTTGCGCACAATAAAAGGAAAGTTACTTTGTGTCCTATGTCACCACAACAAGTGCATGAGGATCAAATCCACTTGCAAAGAGATGTCCCAAAAAAAGAGAGCGAAGAAAAGAAAAATTCAGAGGGGAAAAACAAGAGAGAACAAGAAAGAGAGAAAAGAAAAGATGTTGAGAGAAAAACAAATATCTATACAAAATGGAGTGATGTGAGGAGAGCTTTGGTTTCTAAAGTGCCGATGATTATACTTCAGTATAAGGAGCTAACGCTAACGATTCATTTTTGCCTAGTGTTATTTCATCTCTATTGCAGGATTACGCGGACGTATTTCCTGAGGAATTACCACAAGGATTACCACCAATTCGGGGAATTGAACATCAAATTAACTTTGTACCCGGTGCTACCATTCCAAACCGTCCAACTTATCGGAGCAATCCCGAGGAGACGAAGGAGCTGCAAAAACAAGTTGGTGAACTAATGGAGAAGGGGTTCGTGAGGGAGAGCATGAGTCCATGTGTGGTTTCGGTGATTTTAGTGCCAAAGAAGGATGGAAGGTGGCAGATGTGCATCGATTGTCGTGCGATAAATAATATTACGGTTAAATATCGATATCTCATTCCTCGATTAGATGACATGTTAGATGAATTACATGGGTCATGTGTGTTTTCAAAAATTGACTTAAAAAGTGGATATCATCAAATTAGGATGAAAGAAGGTGATGAATGGAAAACTGCTTTTAAAATGAAGTATGGTTGGTATGAGTGGTTAGTGTTACCTTTCGGTTTAACTAATGCTCCTAGTACTTTCATGCGTTTAATGAATCATGTTTTGCGATCATTCATTGGGAAATTTGTTGTGGTATATTTTGATGATATTCTAATCTATAGCAAAAACATGGGTGAGCATCCGTTGCATTTAAAATATGTTTTAGATGTGCTTAGAGAAGAAACGTTATTTGCTAACATGGAAAACTGCACATTTTGTACAGATCGAGTTATGTTCCTTGGTTTTGTTGTTAGTACGCAGGGAGTACAGGTTGATGAGGAGAAAATACGTGTTATTCGAGAATAGCCGAGTCCTATGAATGTAAGTCAAGTGCGTAGTTTTCATGGGCTAGCAAGTTTTTACCGTCGATTCGTGAGGAACTTCAGCGACATCACAGCACCGATAATGGAAGTTATCAAGAAGAGTGTGGGGTTTAAGTGGGGTGATGAACAAGAAAAGGCATTCCAGCTGATTAAAGACAAATTGACGAATGCACCTTTACTTGTTTTACCTGATTTTACTAAAACTTTTGAAATTGAGTGTGATGCTTCAGGGTTAGGAATTGGAGCTGTGTTGATTCAAGAAAGGAAGCCAGTGGCGTACTTTGGCAAAAAGCTGAACGGGGCAGCCTTGAACTATCCTACTTATGACAAGGAGTTGTACGCTTTGGTTCGAGCATTGGAGACATGGCAACACTACCTTAGGCCCATCGCCCTGCAGAATCTGCATTACACTGTGGGCAGAGGAGACAAGATTAGTTTATGGTTCGACCCTTGGCTTAATGGTACTGCCCTGAACCCTAGTCCTTCCTTAATCTCTCATTCTGGTTTGGACGAAAAGGCTACTGCTAGTACCATATTGCAGGATTCAGTATGGCTGCTTCCTACTAGTAATTACCATGAAGTGATTCTGTTACGTAGGCAAATTGAAACCTGCCCTACCCCTTCCCAACCGGCTGACTGTATTTGTTGGGACCATTGGGACATTCACTCGGTCAAAGCTAGCCAGATTTGGGACAGCACTCATCTTCGGCAACAACCAGTTTCTTGGCACTCCATCCCTTGGAACAAATTACATGTCCCCCGTTACTCCATCTACTCTTGATACAAAATTGCTTGGATTTGAGAGAATTAAGGAAATATATGTTGATGACCCTGATTTTTGTGAGGAGTTCAAATCTTGTGAAAAGAATGCTGTTGATGAGTGGGTTTCATACCTACGAATTAGGTATTGTTAAATTTAATTATTATTATCTTTAAGTGTTTTTAGTATTATTTTATTTGTTTTTGTGTTTATTTATTGTAGGATGGAGTTGGAGGGACATAGAAGTCATTTGGTGAAGAAAAGAATTAAAAAGGATTAAAATTTGAGCTGAGTGGCATTTTTGTAATTACTGGGACATGACCTAGCGCCAGCAGCGCTTGGGCTAGCGCCAGCGGCGCTACACTCAGCCATGACATACTGCAAGCTAGCTCTATTAGAGCCCAACTTAGCGCCAACAGCGCTTGGGCTAGCGCCAGCGGCGCTAGGGCACGAAATTTGCTGCTGAGTTACGGTTGGAGGAGAAAAAGGAAGCCAATTCGGAAAAGGATTCTAGCTAATATTGATCAGATAGTGAGAAAGAAACCCTAAGAAGGAATTGGGAGACTTTTATTATTATGATTCTACTTTTCTAGATATAGTTTTTGAGAGATAGACTTAGGATTACTATTGTTCAAGCACTGGATTTTGATGTGGATTGAACTTTACTTTGGATTTTATTCTTCAATTGGGTTTGATCAATCTAATTCTTCTTATTTCAATTGATTGTTTATTCTCCATGTTTAGTTTTGATCCCATAATGGCTTTTGGTTCAGACATGAACTAATCTCCATTATGGGATTCTAACCGATTTTAATATGTAGTCTAATTATAAACTTGACTGTTAGATTATTTTGCATATCATAAGGAACTTCTATCATGATTGTTTTGCGTGTATGAATGCTTGATCATCATTCGACTTCAGTACTTGTATGGAATTGAAAAATAACATATAAGTATGGATTGTAATCATAATAGCTTGCGAATATGAGGCTTAATTGGATAGCTTAATATTGTGTGAGTCAGATAGAAATATATTGTTTCACCGTAAGAGTCAAAATAAGGGATTGTGCTTAAAATCAATATAATTGCAATTTCACATAGAAATATAGTGATTTTGGTTATAGTGGTGATTACATGGTATCTATCAAGTATGGATATTATGTAAGTAGGTCATAATGCATTGACAAATGATTATGTCTATTTTAGTGTCCTTGGCTACTTTTCTGTGATATGTGAACCTTCTAGCTTGATAGTGGTAATTAGATGAACTATTAAATGAAGTTAGGATCCCATTAATTCCAAGATTGATATATTTCGTTAGTATTTGCATATTTAGTTATTAATTGATATAGAAATAATTTTGTCACCAAAAGTAAGGCAATAGTTTAGGCAAATAAGTATAGTGATAGAACTGATGCATAGTGAATTAATTTAATCCTGTCTCTATGGGACGATACTTTACTTCCTCTGTATTACTTGTTGACCACGTATACTTGCGTGAGTTAGAGCTCTTTTATTTAAGACTTAAAAAGAGGCAACAAGTTTTTGGCGCCGTTGCCGGGGACAGGCGTTAGATTTTTATTATTATCATCAGTTTTAAGCTATATTGTTTGACTTAGACAACTCTAATCTTTTCTCATTTCTATTTTTATTTTTGTTTTGGTTTCAGGTACTTGTAGAATTTTTATGCACACACGCTCATCCAACTCAGAATTGACACCAGCTCAGGATAATATTGACGGAAGAGATTGGAAAGCAAGACTGCGTAGAAATTTACGAGCATAGTTGGAAGAAACTAGTTGGAATATGGCGGAAGAGCGAAGAGAGGAGTATAAAGCTTTGCGGGACTATTCTATGCCGAATATTAATGAACTGCAGTCTAGCATAGTCAGACCGACAATAGCAGCAAATACCTTTGAGATAAAACCGGGAACCATTCAAATGGTGCAGAATTCGGTTCAGTTTGGGGGTGCTGCTACAGACGATCCTAATGAGCATCTTTTGAGCTTCATTGAAATATGCGATACATTTAGGTACAATGGGGTGACGGAGGATGCTATCCGACTAAGGCTATTCCCATTTTCATTAAGGGATAGAGCAAGAAGTTGGCTCCATTCTTTGCCTGCAGGATCAATTACTACATGGGAGGACCTAGCACAAAAATTTCTAGCCAAGTTTTTCCCAATGGCTAAAACTGCAAAACTAAGGACAACAATTTCTCAATTTGAGCAACAACAGGGTGAGTCCTTATACGAGGCTTGGGATAGGTACAAGGAGATGCTAAGGAAGTGTCCACACCATGGGATGCTAGATTGGATGGTGATCAACACATTATATAATGGATTGGGATGGCAGTCTAGGCAGATGGTAGATGCAGCTGCGGGTGGAGCTTTAGGGGCAAAGAGCTATGACGAGGCTTACAACCTTATCGAGACTATGGCAGCAAATGATTTTCAGAATCCTACAGCCAGAACGTCACAGCCCAGAGTTGCAGGTTTGTTGGAAGTGGATGCTATTACCCAGTTGTCAGCACAGATAGCGGCTATGGCAAAGAAAATAGATTCGTTGTCGGAAAGCAAAGCCAAGTCAGTTGCCTTCGTATGTGAGATCTGTGCGGGGTCGCACTCAACAGATCAATGTGCTATCAACTCGGAGTCGGTGCAGTATGTGAACACTTATAAGAAAGACCAAGGTCAGTTTCAGAACACATACCACCCCAACAACCGCAATCATCCAAACTTTAGTTGGTTAAACAACCAAGGAAGTCAGCAGCAGCAGTTTCAGCAGAACAATCAATTTCAGCCAGCACAGCAACAGTATGCTCCAAGACCACCTTTTCCACCGGGATATTCTCAACAACAACATCCTACTCCATATGCACCTCCGCAGGAAAAGAAATCAGAAATGGAGAAGATGATGTTAAAGTACATGGCAAATACAAAGGTTATGATCAAAAGCCAGGCAGTGGCTATTAAGAATCTGGAAGCTCAGATGGGGCAAATGGCGACTATGCTTAACAGCAGGCCCCAGGGTTCATTGCCAAGTAAAACAGAGGCAAATCCACGGAGAGAAGGTAAGGAACAGTGTCAGGCCATTACACTCAGATCGGGAAAGCAATATTCAGGAAATGCACTAGAAACAGCAGCACCGAGTTTACAAGGGGATGACACTGGGGTAGAAGCTGAGACAGAAATTGAAGCTGAAAAGAAAGAGAAGAAGGATGAGTCCGAGTCGCAACAAGTAGAAAAGGAGAAAGCTAGTTCAGATAAGAAGCCAGTGAATACAGCACCACAAGTTCACCCTCAGGTACCGTATCCGCAGAGATTAAACAAGCAGAGGGACGATAAACAGTTCAGAAAGTTTTTGGAGGTTTTTAAGAAACTGCAGATCAACATACCCTTCGCGGAGGCATTGGAACAAATGCCAAGTTATGCAAAATTTATGAAGGGTATACTGTCAAGGAAGAGAAGGTTAGACGAGTTTGAGACAGTGGCCATGACAGAGGAATGCAGTGCAGTGCTTCAGCGTAAATTACCTACAAAGCTGAAAGATCCAGGCAGTTTCACGATCCCATGCACGATCGGAAAGATGAGCTTCGATAAATGTTTGTGTGATCTTGGGGCAAGTATCAACCTGATGTCGTTGTCAGTATTCAGTCAGTTGGGATTGCCAGAACCAAGGCCAACGAATATTTCCCTACAGCTAGCTGATAGATCTATCACATATCCACGGGGGATAGTGGAGGACGTACTGGTGAAAGTGGACAAATTTATCTTTCCGGCGGACTTCATCATTCTGGATTATGAAGAAGACAAAAATATACCAATCATACTAGGGAGACCATTCCTAGCCACGGGGAGGACTTTGATAGATGTACAGAAAGGGGAGCTTACAATGCGTGTACATGACCAGGAGGTGACGTTTAACGTTTTCAAAGCAATGAAGCTCCCAATCGATGAAGAAGAATGCTTCAGAGTAGATTTTGTGGATAGTATAGTGCATGATGAAGTTGGAAGTTTGTTGGGATATGAACCACTGCAGCGAGTGATTGCTGAAAATTCAGATTTGGAGGATGAAGAATGTGCTGAACTTGTGCAATATTTGGATACCACCCCCAAATTCGGAAAATTCAGAACACCTATCGAGCCACTTACGAAAGCGGGAGAGACATCGGTAAAGTTGAAACCATCTCTTGAGATACCTCCCGAACTTGAACTTAAACCACTTCCAGAACATCTCAGGTATGCATTTTTAAATAAAGATTCAAAGCTACCTGTGATTATTTCTTCTGCACTAACATCTTTTTAGGAGGAAAAACTGCTACGAGTGCTTAGAGAGTTTAAATCAGTTAGTGGATGGACCATAGCAGATATTAAGGGGATAAGCTCTTCTTTTTGCATGCATAAGATCCTGCTGGAAGATGGTAGCAAGCTGTCAGTTGAGCAGCAAAGAAGGCTCAATCCGATATTGAAAGAAGTGGTCCAGGATACAGGAAAAGTTGAATCAAATGATGATAGTTATTTTTTGCCAATGGATGAAGATAAGTTTGGGGGTTTTCAAACGTACAATGATGCTAAGGAATTCAAAGAAAAGACTAAGAGGAGGCATGCAATGACATTTTTTGCGATTGAACCAGAATGAGATTTAGAGACAGTCAAGCTAATTGACTATAACTTAGCGCTATCTGGGAGGCAACCCAGCGTTTTAATTTTCTGTTTTGCTTTTGTTTAGTCAACTATTTTTGTTTAAAAAAAAATGCAAAAATACTAGATCGGGTTTAATGAGGGCACATCACACAAAAGCACGAACATAATACCAAGATTTGCTTTCTCCTTCCCCAAGTCAAATTGCAATTCTACTACTTGGGCTATTCCAGTTTCCACCAGCTCCTCCTATTTCAATTTACCCACCACCTGACTTACCTCCTGATGCGGATGATGCAGATGATGATGATGACGCTGTCGATGGCAGTGCTAACGAGTAGTGTTTCATCAGGGGAGTCCTCTGTTCTTAATCTCTTATTATTTTTCAATGAGGACATTGACTTGTTCAGTTTGGGGGGTAGTTTTTTGTTTTCATGCATTTAGGTTGTTATGTTTCATTGTGTTTAGACTTGTTGCATGGTAGTTACATTGCATTTTAGGTTGTGTTATGCATTTAGTTTCATGAATTAAGCATAAATTGATATAGTATCTAATGTGGCCAATGATAAGACTGGTTTCATGGTTTTAACTTGAGAAGAATTGAAAACTAGTGCTTAGTGATGACTTTGATTAAGAAGTGAAGTTTAACCTGTCTGAAACTTTTGTTAGTAATGAAAGCACAGAATTAATTGTTTTGATCAATTTAATTCAAATTGTTGCATAATTTTCTTCTGGTGGAAGATTTGGGTTAAAACTTGATAATATCGGTGAAACGTCCATTAAATGAAAAACAGGCAAGAATCTAAGTTTGGGGGAATCTTGGGGTGTAAAAAAAAAGGAATTTGAAAATTTTGAACCTTTCCCAATTAAAGAATGGATCACGTGGTGGGTTGAGATGGAGCGTAAAACGCACTCACTCATAAACACATGGAACGAGATGGAGCGTAAAACGCACTCGTTCAAAAGAAAGTGAGATGGAGCATAAAATGCACTCACTAAAAAGAAAAAAAATTGTTTTAAATTCCTGGGGAAGGATTTAAAAAGGATTTAAATGTGTTAAAATAACCTTAGTAATGCCCCTATGCTTAGTGATTGCTTGAATCAGTTGAATTGGTTGTGTTCACGGGTTGAATTGAGTTGCAATTAAAAGTTTTCTTCTAAGAAGTCAATTATGTGATGGATTTGAATTGTAATTGATTGAAATGGTTGATATACACACACGCACGACATGGGTGATGACAGGTGTAACTTAACTACTTGGTTGGAGTTAGAAACTTTGCATCGGTTAGAGATTCTACTTAAGTATGTATGATATCTTTGAGGCCTGATGTTGGATAATGTGTTGGTTAATTGTCTAATTCGTAGGCATGATAGTTAGTTTGCATTTGCATCATTGCATTGCTTGAGGACAAACAATTGGTTAAGTTTGGGGGTATTTGATGAGTGGGTTTCATACCTACGAATTAGGTATTGTTAAATTTAATTATTGTTATCTTTAAGTGTTTTTAGTATTATTTTATTTGTTTTTGTGTTTATTTATTGTAGGATGGAGTTGGAGGGACATAGAAGTCATTTGGTGAAGAAAAGAATTAAAAAGGATTAAAATTTGAGCTGAGTGGCATTTTTGTAATTACTGGGACATGACCTAGCGCCAGCAGCGCTTGGGATAGCGCCAGCGGCGCTACACTCAGCCATGACATACTGCAAGCTAGCACTATTAGCGCCCAACTTAGCGCCAGCAGCGCTTGGGCTAGCGCCAGCGGTGCTAGGGCACGAAATTTGTTGCTGAGTTACGACTAGAGGAGAAAAAGGAAGCCAATTCGGAAAAGGATTCTAGCTAATATTGATCATATAGTGAGAAGGAAACCCTAAGAAGGAACTGGGAGAATTTTATTATTATGATTCTACTTTTCTAGATATAGTTTTTGAGAGATAGACTTAGGATTACTATTGTTCAAGCACTGGATTTTGATGTGGATTGAACTTTACTTTGGATTTTATTCTTCAATTGGGTTTGATCAATCTAATTCTTCTTATTTCAATTGATTGTTTATTCTCCATGTTTAGTTTTGATCCCATAATGGCTTTTGGTTCAGACATGAACTAATCTCCATTATGGGATTCTAATGGATTTTAATATGTAGTCTAATTATAAGCTTGACTGTTAGATTGTTTTGCATATCATAAGGAACTTCTATCATGATTGTTTTGCTTGTATGAATGCTTGATCATCATTCGACTTCAGTACTTGTATGGAATTGAAAAATAACATATAAGTATGGATTGTAATCATGATAGCTTGCGAATATGAGGCTTAATTGGATAGCTTAATATTGTGTGAGTCAGATAGAAATATACTGTTTCACCGTAAGAGTCAAAATAAGGGCTTGTGCTTAAAATCAATATAATTGCAATTTCACATAGAAATATAGTGATTTTGGTTATAGTGGTGATTACATGGTGTCTATCCAGTATGGATATTATGTAAGTAGGTCATAATGCATTGACAAATGATTATGTCTATTTTAGTGTCCTTGGCTACTTTTCTGTGATATGTGAACCTTCTAGCTTGATAGTGGTAATTAGATGAACTATTAAATGAAGTTAGGATCCCATTAATTCCAAGCTTGATATATTTCGTTAGTATTTGCATATTTAGTTATTAATTGATATAGAAATAATTTTGTCACCAAAAGTAAGGCAATAGTTTAGGAAAATAAGTATAGTGATAGAACTGATGCATAGTGAATTAATTTAATCCTGTCTCTGTGGGACGATACTTTACTTCCTCTGTATTACTTGTTGACCACGTATACTTGCGTGAGTTAGGGCTCTTTTATTTAAGACTTAAAAAGAGGCAACAACTGTAGGTAAATACTTTAAAATTGATGGATTCTTGTTTCGAGAAAATAGATTGTGTATACTTGCATGTTCTTTACGTGAGTTATTGGTTATAGAATCACATGGGGCGGTTTGATGGGTCACTTCGGTGTTGAAAAGACCTTATCTGTTTTAAAAGAACATTTTTATTGGCCTCACATGAAGCGAGATGTAAAAAGAATTTGTGATAGATGCATTACTTGTCGTCAAGCTAAGTCTCGTGTTGAACCGCATGGATTGTATACACCATTGCCTATATCTAGTGCACCTTGGATTGATTTATCTATGGATTTTGTGTTGGGTTTACCTAGATCTAAGCGTGGTCATGATTCTGTATTTGTGGTCATGGATAGGTTTTCAAAGATGGCGCATTTTATTCCATGTCACAGACTGATGCTGCATCCCACGTTGCTGATTTATTCTTTAAAGAAATTATGCATTTGCATGGCATGCCTAAAACGATTGTTTCTGATAGAGATACTAAGTTCTTGAGTTATTTTTGGAAGACATTGTGGTGTAAATTGGGCACTAAACTGCTATTTTCAACTACCTGTCACCCACAGACTGATGGCGAAACTGAAGTAGTAAATAGGACTTTATCGGCATTGTTACGTGCTATCATTAAAAAGAATATTTTTTGTTGCTAAATTAGTTTGTATATTAAAATGCAAAAACAAGGATATTACAATAAAATTAGTACATAGACCTCTTCTCCCGAGAGGACTAAAACACCTAGAAAAGACTAGGAAACCTAATGCCTAACCTAATTTAAAATTTCCTCACAACCCGAGGTTAGGCAAAAGAAACAATTAAAAACACTATCAAATAGATAATGATTCTAAGTAACAAACAAAGTGGAATTATAAGTAGAAAGTTCATTGTAACGTCCTAAAGAGGCTGATAGTTACATCAAAGTGCTACGAATGAGGCCCACGTGTTATAACAACATAAAGCTGATCACAAGATAAACATTAAATAAAAGAACAGATATAAGAAGCCATCAATATTAGCAAAATGGACAGCCCACGGGTGAGGCTGTATATTTCAATTAAGCCCTCCATTTTGAGATTATATATGGTTTTAATCCTCTGGCATCGTTGGATTTATCACCATTACCTGTTTCTGAATTTACTAACATGGATGGAAAGAAAAAGGCTGAATTTGTTAAGCAGATACATGAGAAGGCGAGACTCAACATTGAAAGGAGGACTGAGCAATATGCCAAACAAGCCAACAAGGGTCGACGTCGAGTTGTCTTTGAAGCAGGAGATTGGGTATGGTTACACATGCGAAAAGAGAGATTCCCGGCTCAAAGACGCTCAAAGTTGCTTCCAAGAACGAACCGTAAACCCGGACGACTCAGGATCGACTCCTACTAGCAACATTTGAAGTGGCCACGGATCGCATTATTCAGGGTGACGCCATGTCTTAGGCAGAGCCTATGCGCAAAGCCTGGTCCAGGGTGGGGGATTAGTCCGACCCGCGGGTTGGGAAACCCACATTATCAAAAAAAAAAAATAGTTGCTTCCAAGAGGAGATGGGTCGTTTCAAGTTCTTGAGCGCATTAACGACAATGCCTACAAACTAGATTTACCTGGTGAGTATAATGTTAGTGCCACATTCAATGTTTCTGATCTAAGTAAGTTTGATGTAGGCGACGATTTGAGGTCAAATCCTTCTCAAGAGAAGGGGAATGATGGGGACATCCCTAGCTCGGGAGTGATTGACACCCATACATCAGATTCGGTTCGCTTCCCAGTTGGACCCGTAACAAGAGCTCGGGCTAAACGCTTCAAGGAGGGACTCAATAGGTTGATTCAAATAATTTGGAACGAGGTTGGAATGACTTCAAAACCGAGTATGACAGATTCCATGTTCGTGAATGTGTTACAAATGGATGAGCCAATTTAGGAGCTAAACTCCAAGCCAATTGCTGGATATTCTGCTTCAACCAATTTAGAAGCTAAATTCCAAGCCAATTGTGTTACAAATGGATGAGCCAATTTAGGAGCTAAACTCCAAGCCAATTGCTGGATATTCTGCATCAGCCAATTTAGAAGCTAAATGCCAAGTCAATTGTGTTACAAATGGATGAGCCAATTTAGGAGCTAAATTCCAAGCCAATTTGCTGAATATTCTGCATCACATTTTTGGCATGGGATTCCCTCATGTTTCAGCACTTTCTTTTTATTCAGCACTTTCCAGCAGATTTTTATGTTACCTTGTAATAAAATTAATCCTAGATGGGATTTAACTCTAAGTTAATTGCTATTTCCTTGTTCAGATTTAGGGTTTCATAGCCACCACCCTAGCCTCCATATATAAGTCTTATGATTGTAATGGAGGCCAGCAACATTCATATTTTTAGATTTTATCAAACTTTTTAAGTTATTCTCTACTATTGATTCTTTGAAGGATTCCTAAGTATTTCCTTAGTTTTCTTTGAGAATTTAACTTGACTTATCATACAACATTCCATAGTTGTGTGTGGCGTCCTCTACCACATCAAGCGTCGATTGTACCAAGATTACCGCTTACATATAAGCGAGGGGTCAAGGTGTCGTTGGTGTTCATTTAACGCAAATTTCCAAACGTGAGCAATTGTACCAAGATTACCGTCTTCATATAGGCGAGGGGTTGAGGTGTTGCAAGCAATCCACCATCCAATTTTTGCTAGAAAACGATTTGAGCGACGACCACCTCACGCAAGCGTGTCGTGAAGTCTATCAGTTTTACTAATCAATTCAAAATAACTTATCACGAACAATATAGTCGGTATGAATAGAAGTAGCAACAATCTCGATTACGGAATTGAAAACGAATTCTACGAACAAATTGAAATAACTGCAATAATAATTTTTTTTTATTTTTTTTTTGCTAGTTTAGCTGAAATTTTAACATTCTTGCCTTTGGCAAGAATTGATCCCAAGACCTCATGCACCCAAGCCTTTATGAGTAGTTCTTTTACCATTGAGCCATGACGGGCTAGGTACAATAATAAAATTTTCTATACTCTTTTCTTTTTTTAACTCACAACTTCAACAAAACAATAAAGATAGATACTTAGCTAGAAAACGTAGCTTTGATACCAAATGATAGACTCCACGGCACGCTTGCGTGAGGTGGTCGTCGCCTGGATCGTTTCTAGTAAGCAACTTTGATGGAACTCTCTCGATATCTTAACCCAACATCTATTTGGAGACGAAAATCTTGATAAATTCGATCAAGCAATTGAATTCACGTAGGATGGAACACCAATAACACTTAGACCCCCGTTTAAGATCAAATGATAATCTTCGTACGAATGTATGATGTGATAGAATAACGCCACACACAACTATGGTTTGTTGTATGATAAGTTAAATATGAATCTCAAAAGAAAAACTAAGAAAAATCGCTTTGAAATTCTTCAAAAAACCAAAAGTAGAGAATAACTCTCAAGTATGAATAAACTATGAATATTATTGTTGATCTCCTCATTACAATAACCATGCAACCTATTTATACTAGTAGAAATAAACCCTAATTATAAAAGGAATTGAAATACTAGTAAATAACTAATTAGAAAGTAATTTCCATCTAACAAACATCCTATTCAACTTAGAATTATGATAGATATGATAAATCCCTAAAAATAAGGAAAGAAATCTAATACAATCTTCAAAAACGCGTTCCTCGGATTCTGTGCCGCGTGACCAGCGCGAGGCGCGCCAGGAAAACAAAGGCGCTGGCGCGGGGCGCGCTAGGTATGCAGTAGCTCAGCCAGGCATGGCGCGGGGCGCGCCAAAAACGGCGGGGGGAGCACCAGAGGAACAATCATTCTGCAGGTCCAGCGCGGGGCGCGCCGTGTCTAGGCCAATTCTGGCGCGGGGCGCGCCGGGTGAACTTCTTGGGCTAACTCTTCCTTCTTGGCTTGGCATAACCACTTGTATCATGTTCAAAAACTTGGACTCCAATTCTAATGTCTTGAAACTCGCTCCTTTATCATTCCAAGCTTCTTGAATAAGCCCGTTAAGTCCCTCCTTAAAGCGTTTAGCCCGAGCTCTCGTCCTTGTCCAAGCTAGGCATGTCCTCATCACGGGGCACGCCGGTCTGATGGAATTGACCGTCTTGTCCTTTTAAGTCCCAAACGTGACTCTTTGCTCCTCCCTTGCTTCCTCCACCAAACTTATACCAAATTAAAGAGCTTAGAATCATATCCGAAATGGAATATCTTGCCATGTAACTTGAATCCTTCTCCATTGTTCCATGCATTGCTCCTCAACTTGTCTTGTGTTGATGGTATCTAGCAATCCCAAATCATATAGTTGATCCTCCTCTCGTGATCCTCTTGAATTGAGCTTCGTTATCTTTTTTGTTTGTTAACTGTGTGTTTCCGAGTCGCAACCCGACTAAATCCCCCGAGCCCGAGTTAGCCTTTTCAACCGAGCTTGCGCTGAAGACCCGTGGCCGCGTGACCTTAAAGAAGGCCTAACAATTGCTGCAGGTGGGATTCGATCCCAGGACGTCCGAGTTTACGGTTCGCCCCGAGGCCTCATTTAAACCACTGCGACAACTGGCGCGGTTGAGCTTCATTATCAACTTCCTCGAACAGATTTCAGCCCAATTACTTGCAATCAACTGATGAATTCTTGAAGCTCGAGTTAAGTGATGAATATTTGATGCGAGCCTGGTCAGGATCTCTTCATTCCCCTCCTCTTGAAAAGGATTTGTCCTCAAATCTGACATCCCCTCCTCTTGAAAATGATTTACCCATAAATCCGATCCTACATGAAAACAGATTAAGTTAGTAGCATCAAACAATTCATAAGCACAAGCCTTACCTAGCATATGAAATATATAAACAATATCAACAATGCAAGTAAGAATATGAAGATAATCATCAAAAACTCCAACTCCTACAAAGAACACAGCAACATCTAGCAACTCCCTCGAAATGACATGAACATCTTATAAACCTCTCTTTCCAAACAGTGATCGAATCGGCATAACACTCTGCAAGCTCCTCGTAACATAACTTGGAAACTCAAACTTTCGAACTCCTTTACGCACGATCTTGTCCACATCAATACGATGCTCTCCCACACATATTCCACATATTTCCAAAGTATTAACTACACCAAAACAAACTAAATAAACAACTAAAGCTAAAACGCAATCAAAATTTCTATCTAAGAAATTAAATGCATAAACAAAATAAACGCAAATAAAACTACGAAAAGTCCTATATCCTCCTGGATCAAATATCATTATGTAGAACTCTCCAAGTTGCATAAACTCCCATTCACGAATTTCCGGATCAAAAATCAACGTGGTGATCTCGTCCATTCGCAAATGCATTCATTGACGAATTCTCGGATCAAAAGTGAATCCTATGATCTCGATCATTCGCACAAACTCCCATTTCATTGCACTGGGGTCAAATATCATCGTTTGAAACTCATCATGGCACAATTGCAAACATACTTGAATTCCTGGATTAAACACAAAATAAAACAAATCAACAAGTAACTTTTGTTTAATCACAAAAAAACTCACGAAACTCAAAATTATATGCATAGAACCCCAACAGTTGGCGCAGTGGTTCAAATGAGGCCCCGGGACGAGCCGTAAACTCGGACGTCCTGAGATCGAATCCCACTTGCAACAATTGTCAAGGCAACAATGCTCATGGGGCCACGGGCCGCCAAGCGCAAGCTGGGAAGCAGACCGCCTCGGTTCGGGCTGGGGAGATTAGTCCGACTGCGGTTGGGAAACTCCACATTATCAAAAAAAAGTAAAAAAAAAATCATATGCATAGTCTACTAGAACAAAATTCAAAACACTTCCTTGTAGATTCTCAATGCATCGTTCGAGTTGTTTTGCCCAACGAATCTTGTTTTTCTCCCCGATGAATATGATCCCTTCTCGATTCTGCAAAACAAAATTAACCTTTCTCTTTCCATCGACATTAACAAATTAAAAATCAAGTAATAGCATCAATAAAATCAAAAGATCACAATCAATACCACAAGATGAAAACTCATTAGCATATATACGATGATCACATTTAAACTTACCTAATGCTAAAGAATTTCCTCAAGTGTTAACAAAAGTCGAAGTATCATCAACACAGATATTAGCAAATTTCCCCATGAAAGAATGTAACACTTGATTTAACATAAAAACTTTTAATGCATTAGTTAATCCCAACGATTTAACTAAACATGTATGTAAACCATATCTCAATCCAATCCGATGATAATCACTTTCCAATTCAATACCAAATTCCTTTCCATTCAATACAGTTTTCTCAAAATCATGCAATGATAACAACTCTAATGGAAAGACATTACCAAATGTTAGCAAATCATGCAATGAAGATTTCTCTACTGAAGAATCATGATCACTACCATTAACAATTAACGACATGTCATGTAAAGATTGATTAATATCAAAACCTAATTCAACATGTGAATAAAAAATCCTAGAATGAGCTTCATACAAGTACAAACATTGAAACCGAGAATACCCACAATAATTACTAGAATAATCACTAGAATGCCCTCTCCTTAATTGATCTGTATTGGGTTTTGTTCCTCTTCGGTCAATTTTTGGTGTTTCCTTGATTTCGTATCCTGCAGATTTCTGGGTTGCCTCGCCGGAATTTGTGGTGTTGCCAGATTTATGGGATGTTCTATGCCTTACCAGATCTGGGTCCTGTTCAGATTTGGTTTCTTTGGCCTGGAATTTGTTTAGTTAATGGCGGTGTTGGGTATGCCTCTTGTAGGCTTTACTGTTGTTGATTGCGTTGGCTATCGCCGGATTTTGGCCGGCATCTATGGTGTCTGGTGGTTTTGCCGGTGGGTTGTCTGCTGATTGATCGTGGATATGGCGTCTTTGCAGATTCTGGGGAGTGCCGGAATTTTCATGGCTGCTTCATGTTGCCAGTTTATCTTGGGCTCCGACCATGTTCTGGTGACTTTGGCGGTAGTGGCTGACAGCTTTGGTTGTTGTGACAGTGGCATGTGCAGGGTCTCGGTTGTTGGGCTGGTAACTGATGTTGGGTGTTCTCGGGCCCCACGTCTTGCTATTCAAATTTTGAATGTTGTATCATCTGATGTGCTGCACTTGGCCTAGTTTGTTTAAGGCCTGTTTGGCTTGTTCGGCTGCATAACCTTTCTGGCCCACGTGGTCTGGTTATCAGCTTGTTTTTGGACCCATGGTTTCTCTTGTTGCTTAATTTCGATTTGTGGTCCGTTTGTTGTTCTAAATACCTATCAAACTTAGTTAGATATGTATTTTAGTTGTTGTTCTTTTCCTAGCCTCGGGTTGTGACGAATAATCTTATTAGGTTAGGCAATTGGTTTCTTAGACTTATTGATGAGTAGGTTTTAACCTACGAGTTTGATACGTCTTTGGCTTAATTCTTTACATTCTTTAAGTGTTTTTAGTATCTTTTTATTTTTTTTCGTATTGCTTTTGTGGGTCGAGGCTGGCTGCATGTTAGAGGAAGAAAAAATAGCTGGGTGCAGGGCAACCTCGCCGGGGCGAGAATCCATGGGTTAATAACCTCGTCGGGGCGAGGACTTTTGTGAAGAACTTCTCGCGGGGGGGGGGCGAGAATGCGGCTGATGGAAATTAAAAGATTTTGTCAGCAATCAGTTATTTTGGAAAGGTTGAAGCTAACAAGGATTCTATCTACCACTCTGATGAGGAGACTAGAGGAGGCTTATGAAGATATAAATAAGAGATCATAGATTGGATCATGAGAGACAGAGATTGAATTTTCAGAGTTGAGCAAGGAGATTGAAGATCAAGTCAAGCATCATGAGGAATTCAGATTGGAGGACTAGAGATTACATTGATTTTTCTTTTAATCTTTTATCCCTGATTTCTAATTAATTATGATGACTTATTTTGAAATTCTAGTTTTTATTGTCAGTATGAACTAAACCCTTAATTAAGGCTACAATTGAACCAGTTACATTTATGAATTAACTATCTATTTGATTTCAGTTATTCAATCAATTTGAGTTGTCTATCTTATTCTATGCTTATTGATTAATTGTTTTGCCAACAATTAGCGGAATATTCTAGGTGAATTTGGGAGATGCAATCTAGGGTTAGAACTGGATGAGATAGCATGTATTCTTAATTATTTGCATGTGTTGAATAATTAGGATTGTGAAGTGAATAGGGATATTTTTTTGCTGCATGTAACAGTTGGAAATTGAAGCTTAATGAATTTAATCCTTTGGGTTTGCATAGGAATATCGCAGAGTTAATTGGATTAGATAGATTTATTTGACCACTTGGAAAAGGGCTTATAAATACAATTGAATTTCTGTTAACAACTCCATTGAAGTGAATAATTGGGAATGTGTTAGACACAGGCAGCCGATGGTTACATGGCATGATGTCTGTCCCTTGGAACAACTTGTTTGTGCCACGTTACTATTTCATATTATGGCTGGGTTTTTTGCGGAAGCTACAAACTAATGATATCACCAAACTTTATTCGGGAAGGGTCATGCAATGCCCCCTATGCCAACAATGTCCTGAAACTTTTGACCACCTCTTCTTCTTATGCGACTATTCCTCGCCAGTCTTAACTGCTGCATTGCGAATGGGCAACTGGACTGCTCCATTGGACTGGACTGGGCTGACTGAATACACAATATCCTTCCAAGGTAGTAAGCTCTCCAAACAGATCCTAAGTCTCTCTATTGCGGTTTCCTTCTACAAGATTTGGGAGGCCCGAAACTCAAAGATTCACAAGGATACACTTGCTCCTCTGAGTAGACTTGCTTTTATATGTTATAAATATTATCAAGTCAAGGCTCTCTAAATGTAATTCATTCCTTAAAGCCACTCACTTTAGTCAATTTTACTGTAATTGGCTTATGTAATTAATTCTTTGTAATGGTACCATTACTGTTTCTATAGCTCTATCCTCTTTTGGGTTGTCATTAGAGGAAACTGCTATAGTCTGGGGTATGCCCCTTTGCTTTTGTATGATCTCTTTCTATACAATCCACAAACACATTTAGCAAAAAAAAAAAAAATTGGAAGACGTAGATAGATTGGTTTATGATATATAACTGGGGATATTGTAGTCTTAATCTTTTTAAATCTGAATTTCAACCTTTGTGATTATTGTCAGTGTTAGTGTTAATTTAATTAGTTTCAATCAATATTCAAATTGCGATTGTTTAATAGAATAGCCATAATCTAAATTGAGAGTTGGAGATATAAAACATAGTAATTCCTGTGGGTTCGACACTCTACCTTATCACTTTATTACTTGTTGATCGTGTATACTTGCACGTAATTGTTGATTGTGAAATCGGGCAACAAGTTTTTGGCGCCGTTGCCGGGGATTATTTGTGTTTATAATTTTCAATATCAGTTTAATTAAGTCTGTTCTAATTAAGCAAACTTATTTTTCGTTTGTTTCTTGTTTCAGGTGTTTTTTTTAATCGTTTATGCAAACGCGATCAAAACAACCGGAACTCGTGCAATGTGAGAATCATCTTCAGAACAAGCTACGTCAGTTGAGAAAATTCTGCCAGGAGACAATTGAGAAAGAGAAAATGGCTAACGAAGAACAGAAATCATTGAGGGACTATGATATGCCTAAGATAGACGAGATCAAATCAAGCATCACGAGACCAGCTATCACCGCTAATTCCTTTGAGATCAAGCCGGGAAAAATTCATATGATTCAGAATGCGGTACAGTTTGGGGGATTAGCTAACGATGATCTGAATGAACACCTGGTTAGCTTTCTTGAGATTTGTGATACATTCAAATATCATAATGTGACAGATTACGTCTGTTTCTGTTCACACTAAGAGATAAAGCAAAGAGTTAGTTGCACTCACTTCCGCCAGGGTCCATCACAACTTGGGATGATCTAGCTCAGAAATTCCTAGCGAAATTCTTTCCGCCAGCTAAGTCGGCTAAGTTGAGAAACGAGATTTCTACATTTGAGCAACAGCATGGAGAGTCACTATACGAGGCTTGGGAAAGGTTCAAGGAGTTATTGAGAAGATGTCCATATCATGGGCTACCCAAGTGGTTACAAGTTCAGACATTCTACAACGGGTTGAATAGTAACACTCGAACAAGCATCGATGCAGCTGCGGGGGGAACACTTATGGATAAAAGTTTTGAGGAAGCTTTCACTTTATTAGAAACTATGGCTGCAAATAACTATCAATGGCCGACTTCAAGAATGAATCAACAAAAGGTAGCTAGAGTATTGGAAGTAGATGCGGTCACGGCACTTACAGCTTAGATGGCAGCCATGTCTAAGAAGATTGAAGCTTTGGCAGAATCGAAAGTCCAGCAAGTAGCCTATGTGCGTGAGCTATGTGCAGGTGCACATCCGACGGAGTATTGTGCCATTAATCCGGAATCGGTACAGTTCTTGGGGAGCTATATAACAGACCGCAATAGCCATATCAGAATGCTTATAATCCGGGGTGGAAGAATCATCCGGGTTTCTCTTGGAGCAATAACACTCAGACTCAAAATCCAGCTCCAAGACCACAGAATCTCCCAGGTTTTCAGAACCAAGCTCCACAACATGCAGAAAGAAAACCGAGTTTAGAAGAATCGTTGGCATGATTCATCACAGCGTCTGAGAAAAGCATGAATGATCAAGATAAGCTGTTAACTCAGGTAAATTTGAATGTGAAAAGCCAGGCAGTGTCAATTAGGAACTTGGAAAATCAGCTGGGACAGTTGGCTCACGTCTTGAACAATCGACCACAAGGAGCACTTCCAAGCGATACAGAGGTTAACCCAAGAACGGATGGAAAAGAACATTGCAAGGTTGTCACCTTAAGGAGTGGAAAAGAGCTTCCTGATACGGTTAAAGGAAATTCTAAACCAGAAACAGTTGTGGAGAATGAAGATGAGGTAACCCCGACGAAAAGTAAGGCGAACGAATCAGAAAAGGTGAAGGATACAGGTTCGGAGGCAAAGTCAAAAGAACTCAAGCCAGATAGTGTAGTGCCTCCCGTACCATTCCCTCAAAGATTGCAGAAAGCTAAGTTAGATAAGCAATTTTCCAGATTCTTAGATTTTTTTAAGAAACTGCACATTAACATACCATTTGCAGAAGCCCTGAAACAGATGCCCAGTTATGCAAAATTCATGAAGGAGGTTTTGTCAAAGAAGAAAAAATTGGGTGAATTCGAGACGGTGGCATTAACCGAAGAATGCAGTGCAATTTTGCAGAACAAATTGCCACCCAAACTAAAGGATCCAGGAAGCTTCAATATTCCATGTGTAATTGGTAACCAGTTCTCTGGAAGGGCATTGTGTGACTTAGGAGCTAGCATCAATTTAATGCCGTTATCAGTTTACACTCAGCTTGGGCTAAAGGCACCAAAATCGACAAACATCAGCTTGCAGTTGGCAGACAGGTCAGTGACATATCCGAGGGGTATTGTGGAAGATATTTTGGTCAAGGTTGTTAAATTCATCTTCCCGGCTGACTTCATCATTTTGGATTACAAAGAGGATAAAGAAATACCCATCATATTAGGTCGTCCATTCTTAGCAACAGGGAGAACGTTGATAGATGTACAAAAAGGTGAATTGACAATAAGAGTTCAAGATCAGGAAGTCACCTTCAACGTGTTTAAATCAATGAAATTCCCTAAGGAAGGCGAGGAATGCTTACGGATAGATCTTCTAGACGAAATCGTGAATGAACGAACCAATGCAAGTTATTTTGAAGATCCATTAGAAGCTGCCATGGTTAGGATAGACACTTTTTGATGATTTTGATGAGTGGGATTATGTCAAGGTTTTAGACGCGTTACCTATTTCTCGAAAATTCAGCAGGTAATTTGATACACTTGACCGGCCAAAAGAAGGAGAAAAGAGGTCCAAACCGTCAGTGGAAGAACCACCTATGCTTGAACTCAAACCCCTTCCATCTCACCTAAGGTATGCTTACTTGGGAGACTCTGACGAGCTACCAGTAATAGTTTCTGCTCATTTGAATGAATCTCAAGAACAAAAATTGTTAAGGGTTTTGCGTGAGTATAAAACAGCAATTGGTGTGGACAATAGCAGACATCAAGAGAATCAGTCCGTCGTTTTGCATGCACAAAATTCTGCTTGAAGAAGGAACAAAACCGGTTATTGAGCAACAAAGAAGATTAAATCCGATCATGAAGGACGTAGTGAAGAAGAAAATCATCAAGTGGTTAGATGCCGGTATTATCTATCCGATCTCAGACAGTTCTTGGGTATGTCCTGTTACAGTGTGTGCCTAAAAAGGGGGGAATGACAGTGGTTGAGAACGAAAATAATGAACTCATTCCTACAAGAACAGTTACAGGTTGGCGAGTGTGTATGGATTACCGCAAGTTGAACAAAGCGACGCGCAAGGATCACTTTCCACTACCATTTACTGATCAGATGTTGGATAAGTTGTCCGGTCATCAGTTCTATTGCCTTCTTGACGGATACTCAGGATATAACCAGATAGTAATAGCTCTGGAGGACCAAGAGAAAATGACTTTTACATTCCCTTATGGAACGTTTGCATTCCGGAGAATGTCTTTCTTTCGGGTTATGTAATGCACCAGCTACATTTCAGCGATGCATGATGGCTATCTTCTCGGATATGGTTGAGCAGAATTTGGAGGTATTCATGGATGATTTTTCTGTATTCGGTGATAGTTTTGATTTGTGTCTTAGCAATCTCATCTTAGTGTTGAAGCGCTGTGTGGAGACAAATCTGGTGCTTAACTAGGAAAAATGCCACTTTATGCTGCAAGAAGAGATTATTCTGGGACACAAAGTGTCCGAAGCAGGCTTAGAGGTGGATAGAGCACAGATCGAAACCATTGAAAAGCTACCTCCACCGACATCTGTAAAAGGCATTAGAAGTTTTCTCGGACATGCAGGATTCTACCGTCGATCTATCAAGGACTTCTCAAAAATTTCAAAACCATTGTGTTCACTTCTTGAGAAAGATGTTCCCTTTAAGATGGATCAATCTTGCATCGAAGCCTTTGAAGTGCTGAAAACGAAGTTAGTCACATCCCCGATCATAGTTGCTCCCGATTGGACTTTACCTTTTGAGTTGATGTGTGACGTGTCAACGCCGGGTTTCTCGCTTCGTGGGTCCTTTTAGTCTTTTCCAATTTTAGCCTCTTGATTAAATGATTTTTGGAAAAGGTCGGCATTAATGTCGACGGGGTTTTGAAAGATCGTTTTTTATGATGAGCCAATTAAACCAGAGTCGCCAGTTGGTATATTTGAAATGGATGTACCAACTCATCCGAGTTTTCATTTTTTTATAAATCGCTGGCTCATATGTGACTCCGAATTAATTGGTCTGCGAACCGAGATTCATAGAGTTCGGGGGCTTTCTTAAGTGAGGGGAAGGTGTTAGGCACCCCCCGACTTCCGTGAAATACGGTTACCGCAATCTTGATGTTGTCCTATCCTTTAATTCATGAAATGTGTATATGTGCGGGTATGTGTGGGTGTGTGTGCTTATATGAATGTTGTGGTGAGTTTGTATGAAAGAATCATTTGGATTTTTAGGGAAAGTTGTGCTTTATTTTGAGAATGTTTCAGAACGTCGTTTCTATTAATACGAGAAAGCTCCCTCCATTCATGCGAAAGGTTTGATTTTACTTATCAAAACTATGAGGTTTTTTTTTATTAGGCGTCGTCTTGATAAAACGTGAGTTTTTTTTCTTAAACCTTAACCAAAATAGGAATCGAGATTTATACGTTGCTTTCATAAATGATGGGCAATTTCTATGATCTCTTTCGCCCTATGCATCAAAATTTAATAAAACATTTAATTTCTTTTATAAAATCCATTTTTTTGACATTTGAAAACAACCTCTTTTTTTATGCTTTCTCGTAGAATAGGAATCGACTTTCGTTAGCATTTCCAAATTTTTAGCCTCGTGATGCTAATATCCTACTTTGATTGATTTTAGAAAGGATCTTTATCGTTTAATCTTTTGAAATTCTTTTGGCGTCTCAAAATCTAATCAAGCATAAACATGCGTCGGGGCTACCCATGGGCATGTAAGCCATCAAAATATCCCCGAACGCCAACAATCACATATTCCACTAATACGGGGCCTTAAACCCGATTCTCGCCTTAGCGTCGTTTTAAGGCCCGATAATTACACGTTACAAAATAAGCATCTTGAATCTATTACATACACCAAAACGTCCATCATCAGATTTGAACCACGGGGTCGCTTTCCTAGGCTCACAACCACGATTACTACACGCTCACAAAATGAATACTACAATAATAACAACGTGGATTGCCTAACACATCCTAACAATACAATCAATTAAACTACGCCTAATATATATCCATAAACAAGCTAGAAATTTCACCAATTAGATATCATCGGATTATTAGGAAAAATTTTGTTCCAATGGAACCCTCACCAATAATCCTTAATCCATGATTGTTCAACAATATTCTTGAAAATTATAATTTAATTTAATCAAATGACATGATAGAAGTTGCAAAAATAAGGAGATTTTCACCTTGCAAATGATAAAATTGTGTAGAAACTTGTGTATTGAGTGAACTATGAGCTGTATTGATAGAATCCAACAACAAGGGAAAATTCCTCTCTTTTTCTCTCAATTGTTGCAAGAATTTTTTCTATTTCTCTCTATTTTCGAGCTAAAACTGCTGCTGTTTTTCTTCTTCTTCCGCCCAAAACTGCTGACCCCTGTATGCTGCACGAAACTGGGCTGAAATAGGCTGGCCAGAGCCAGCCGCAGATTGATCTGCGGCTGGCCGCAGATCCATCTGCGGCTGGCTGGCCCACCTCCCATCGCACTCAGCTGATAGTGCTGATTTCCTGGTTTCCGTGTTGGCGCACTCACTTGGCCGCAGATCAATCTGCGGCTGGCTGGCTTGACTTTCTCAATTTTCGTGCTACGCCTCGATTTTCGTGCCGTGACGCTGGTTTTCGCTGACAGGCTCGTATTTTACAGTCCGGTAATCATTGGGAGGCGTGCCACACCTTCCGGGAATGCCAAATTCGGATAGCCTTGCCGTCGCGTCGATTTCGGTTACAAATTGTCATGGTGGCGTCGAGCGCCTGTACTTTTTCCATCTTTTGCTCTCGCAGGCCGGTCCATTTGACGAATCTGCCCTCCTGTCAAGGTTAGTATACGAAGTGCAAAATTTGGGTGTCTACATGACGCAAGTGATTATGCATTGGGAGTTGTGTTGGGTCAGCGAAGGGATAAGATTTTTCACACCATTTATTACTCAAGTAAGACACTCACTGATGCACAATTGAATTACCCCACTACAGAAAAAGAGTTACTTGCAGTAGTATTTGCCTTTGATAAATTTTGAGCATATCTGATTGGAACCAAGGTAGTCTACACTGATCATTCAGCCATCAAATACTTGATTGCAAAGTAGGATGCCAAACCAAGGTTGATTCGATGGGTCCTCCTGTTGCAAGAATTTGACTTAGAAATTCGAGATAGGAAAGGTACGGAGAATCAGGTGGCTGATCATCTTTCGAGGTTAGAGAATGCCGACATTCAGAAAAAAGGATGAAGTGGTAATTAATGAGTCATTTTCGAATGAGCAGCTATTTCGTATCAACACTGAAGTCCCTTGGTATGCTGATTACGTGAACTACCTAGTCAGTAGTAACGTACTTCCGCAAGATTTCACTTCTCAACAAAGAAAGAAATTTCTCCATGATATCAAGCAATACCTATGGGATGAACCATTTCTCTTCAAAATTTGTCCGGATCAAATGATACGACGTTGTGTGCCACAGGAAGAAATGGAGAGCATATTGACTTGATGCCATTCGTCAAAGTATGGAGGACATTATGGGGGAGAAAGAACTACAGGAAAAGTGCTACAATCAGGGTTTTTCTAGCCTTCGTTGTTCAAAGATGCCCACCTTTTTGTTCTAAAGTGCGATAGATGTCAAAGGGTTGGCAACATTTCGAAACGGCATGAAATGCCTCTCAACACTATCCTTGAAGTTGAACTCTTCGACATATGGGGTATTAACTTTATGCCATTTCCGTCATCATTCAACAGTCAATACATACTTTTGGCTGTAGATTATGTATCAAAATGGGTTGAAGCAACTGCATTACCCACAAATGATGCCAAAGTGGTTCTACGGTTCTTGCAGAAAAATATTTTTACTCGATTCGGTACACCAAGGGCCATAATCAGTGACGAAGGTACCCATTTTTGCAATAAGCAGTTCACTAAGTTGTTAGCTAAATATGGAGTCAAACACAGGATTGCTACGGCTTATCATCCCCAAACGAATAGCCAAGTGGAGGTGTCGAATCGTGAAGTTAAGCAAATTCTGGAGAAAGTGGTGAACCCATCTCGTAAGGATTGGGCAATGAAATTAGACGATGCTTTATGGGCGTATCGCACGGCCTATAAGAATCCCATTGGAATGTCACCGTATCGCATGGTTTACGGAAAAGTGTGTCATTTACCGGTCGAACTTGAACACAAGGCATATTGGGCAATTCAGAAATTGAACTTTGATCTCCAAGCATCTGGCGAGAAAATGTTGCTTCAATTGAATGAGATGGAGGAATTTCGTCACCAAGCCTATGAAAACGCTAAGCTGTATAAAGAAAAAGTCAAGAGGTGGCATGACAGACGGATAGTTGATTGGAAATTCGAACCGGGACAGGCAGTATTGTTGTTCAACTCCAGATTGCGGTTATTTCCTGGGAAGTTGAAGTCTAGATGGTCAGGTCCTTTCATTGTCACTGCTGTAGCCCCCCATGGGGCAATTGATGTCGAAGAACCAAACTCAAAGCACACATTCAAGGTCAATGGTCAGCGACTCAAACATTATTGGGGAGGCAATGTAGATCGACAAGCATCAGTGATTTATCTCTCTTCTCTCGATCAAACTGATGATTAATACCGCAGAGAAAGTCGGGCTGATGACTATAAACCAAGCGCTCGATGGGAGGCAACCCAATCATGATTACTTTATTACTTTAGTAGATTTAGCGTAGTTAATAATTTTGTTTCTAGTTAGTAGAAGTAGTAGTTCAAATTGTTCCTGTTTGAAATAATTCTTCAAATCTTTCGTAGTTAGACTCATTTATGTTGTTATTCTTTGGAATAGGGACAAAGCATTGGGGAATGCATTAGAAGAAGAGACATGCTATTGGGATGGTACCAATTGAAGAAAAGGGGAACAAAACAAAAATTTCAAAAAAGAGGTTTCTCGCCCCGGCGAGAAAAATGCACTAGAGATCCTCGCCCCGGCGAGAACCTCTCTGCCAACACTCGCTCTAGCGTGAAAATTTCTCGCCCCAGCCCATTCTCCTCTGTCCATTATCACCCCGGCGAGATTCTAAGGTATAAAATCCTCGCCTCGGCGAGAATCACAGAAATCAGATTTTAAAAACCAATCCCAATTCAGTTTCTTTCAATCCTAAACCCATTCAACTTCTTCCCACTCCTATTTCTACCTCTCCTATACCGAGCAAACCTTCTCCTCTCTAATTTCTCTTCTAAATTCATCCCTCGTCCTACCCACATTTGGATTCCATCTCAAACACATCAAACTCCTCTCCAAAAACAAAACCCTAACACGGCTCTAAGTCCATCTCTCGTTCAAAAGAGGAGTATGTTAGGTTTGTATAGCGCGAACATGCAATCAAATTACATAAATAAACCGGAAGCGCGATAAAATCATATTTTAAAATTTTATACAAACCATCACCATGATCTTGCTTTATGCATAATTATTAATTAAACGAAAGAGATGGAGAATAAGAATTATACCCTTGTAGAATTCTAGCTTCCTCAGGTACAAGTTCACCTCCAATTCCTTCGCGTTCTCCTTGAATTCCACCGATTAAATTCCTTCCTTTGATCAACGTTAGCCACCCAAGTGTTTGGCCTCTAGAGGTGATCCACCAAGGAATAATACTTGTTCAAGAAGATGGGTGTTGGCAAAACCCTAGTTTCTATCTCTATAGAAATTGTAAGTACTCTCCACAATTCTTATGCAAGAGTGTGTAACCCTAATCTATGATAAGACTTCTCTTATTTATAGATGTAGGAAAACTCTTCCCTAAACTATTTAGGATTAGGGTTTCTATTCTAATTGAACTCCTTTAATTAAATTAAACTCCTAATCTAATTAGGAATTCAACGTGAGGAGAACTTCTATTAATTAATTCCCAATCCCTATTAGGAATTAAATAATAGTAATAGTAATAATAATAATAAGACTCCTCTTATTAATTTATATTTAATATTTCTAAAATATTAAATAATAAATATTAAGCTATTTAATTTATTCTATCTCCATAGACTCAATTAAATACACTCAACTTATTATTACAATTATGCCATTTTACTTCTTAAAATAAATATTTTTCTTTTGCGGTGTGACCCTTTAGGTTCTCCATATTAAACCGGTTGTGAATAAATAAATTAGAACAATTCTAATCTTATTTAAATAAATAAATTAAACTATTTAATTCATTTAAATAAATAATATTTATTCTACAATAAGGGTAAGCCCCCTTAGTGATTAACGACTTTCCAGATAATATAGATTTCAACATTAATCATAAAAGAACCTTTCAGTGCATAGTTACCGTACAATTTAATCCTTCTACCATACAATGTCCCAATTAAATATAAGACATGGAATTACTGTCAAGTCTTATTTTATTTAATTATATGTATTTCGATTCTCAAATGCACAACTCTAAATGATGCAAATTAGAAACTCTTTTCTAATTTCATTCTGCCTTGGCCAAGGACTACTGAGTTGTCATTTATCGAATCACATAGGACATTCACATCTTTTACTAGACGTGGTAGATTCTTTGTTGATCATTCACCTATCTCTATATACAACTTATTATACCCAATCATACCCTTTGTTATACCCTAAAGGTCTTAAGGGACATGTCAAAGTATAACTCATCATACATAAGATACTATGATGATCTCAAGTCTAAGGATCACTTGTACTACTATCACTAGAGGAATTCCTATTGACAGGCGAGTAAAACTCCATTAGGTATTCCTTAGCGAGCCACGTTCTGTGAACTTATTCTCCAATAAGCACCTACATACTTGCTTTAGTGTCTCCACACAAATGATTATGAGATCAATCAACCTCTTCTTAAGAGCAAGCAACGTATGTACTAATCTATCCGGATTCACTAATCCCCTTTTTAGTAATCCAACGATTAGGAACGATTTTAGTTTGTGAGCTATCTTGAATTTAGATCTCATTAGCATGATCACCATCATGATTCTAAAAGCATTGCTCAAAACTATGGGTTTATCACATTTAATACAACAGCACTATGTAGATAATATAAAATGCCTTTTAAGAAAATCAATTCTTTTATTAATAACCGAATAAGATTAAAAGTATATGCTACATCATATCAAATATGATTGGCTTGTGTGCATACTACTTTCAATCTCCCACTTGCACTAAAGCCAATCGTCATGGTATCTAATACCCTTCTTCTCTAAGTGACGATCATCCTGCCGTTTGGATAAAACTTTAGTAAATGGATATGCAATGTTGTTCTTGAGAGTCCACTATCTCTATAGTGACTTTTCTTCTTTCAATGATTCCTCTAATCAAATGAAAGTGTTGCAACACATGTTTGAATCCAAGATGAGACTTAGGAACTATTCCTAGTTCTGTGATGAACGTTTCATCCAAACAATCAACTTGCAACTTCACTTACAGCTATATACTTTGTCTTTGTCACTAAATCAACAACTCTTTGCTATTTTGGAACCTTTCCAATTCACTGCACCACCATTCAAGGTAATAATTTATCCTAAAGTGGATTTGTTATCATCTTGGTCAGTCTGAAAAACTTGAGTCTGTTTAGCCCTCTAGTTTTAATTCAGACCTACCATGAATCATGATCACATCTTCAATACCGGTTAAGTACTTAAGATGTTTATCACTGTTCTTATAGTGATCTTCTCCAGAATATGACTGATCAACATCAGGCCTTGTATATTCATTGCATATATGATAGTAACTCATGCGATCTCTCTTTAAATTGGAGACAATTTTATAGAGATTCACTCCATGGCTCATCATCATGAGACCTCTCTTGGAGTTTGTCATGCTAAACGCCTTTAGCATCGAATGAATATACGTTCATTGGGTCAAGCCGAACATCCTTTTAAATCTATCTATATAGATTTATATCTCCAATTTATAGGATGCTCCTCCCAAGTTATTCATGGAGGAACATTTAGACTATTTTATCTTTACTGATTATAGCATTGGTGTGTCATTCCTTATCAGTAATATATCAACATATAATACTAGGAATGTCACAGTGCTCCCACTGACCCTTTTTGTACACACTAGGTTCGCTCTCGTTTTTGATAAAATTAAACTCTTTTGATTGTCTCATCAAAATGAATGTTCCATCTTTTGAGAAGCTTGCTTCAATCCATAAATGGATCATTGTAGCTTAAAAACACGATTTGCTTTAACCTTTGAAACAAATTCCTCTAGCTGTATCATACATACATTCTCCTCAAGTCTTTATTGAGGAAGGACGTCTTCACATCCATTTTGCCATATTTCATAATAAGTTATAATCACAAGCAAAATCCAAATGGACTTGAGCATTACCCGCTAATAAGGTTTTATTGCAAGTCGGACTCCTTGGACTTTATTTGAAACCTTTTAAATAGGTATGGTCTTATAGGTCTCCACCTTGCCGTTTGCCCTAGTCTTTCTCTTTAAAAACCCATTTACACCCTCTAGACACTATGCCTTTCGGTGGAGTAACCAGAGTCTATACTTAGTTCTCATACATGGAGTCCATTTCGGATTTCATGGCCATCTGCCATTTCTCTGAGTGTCTTCTACTCATAGCCTCATCGTATATAACTAGATCATCATCTTCTATGATGCATACCTCATCATCATCCTCTATGATGAATCCATACCACCTAGGAATCTTCGGTACTCTTCCAGATTTATGATTCGGTTATGGTACAATAGGTCTATCTACAGGTCCCTCGGTTTGATTTAAAGTGCTTTATGGTTCTTGAACTCTTTCAAGATCTATTACCCTCCCACTAGCTCCTCCAATGATAAACATCTTTATCCAAGAAGGCAGTGTATAGGATTATAGTAATAATGCCCTAAATTTTCTTTAGGATATCCCACAACTCTGCACTTGTCAAATTTTGTCCCAAACTTATCTTTTGAAACTTTTTCACATAAGTTGGACAACCCCTTATCTTAACATACTTAAGACTAGGAATCCTCCCTATCCATAACTTTTATAGAGTCTTGGAGCCAAATTTTGAGGTTACCTTATTTTGTAGATATGCAGCCGTTTCTAGGGCATAACCCCAGATGGATACTGGAATGTCGATAAAAATTATTATGGACCGCACCATGTCCAACAAGGTACAATTTCTCCTTCTAGATACACCAATCAATTATTGCGTATCAGGAGGTGTCCATTATGAGAAAATACCATTTTGAGATGATCTAGAAACTTATTACACAAGTATTCCTTCCTCGATCTGATCAAAGAATCTTAATACTTTGTCAATTTGTTTCACTTCTGAATTCTTTGAACCTTTCAAATGATTCAGACTTGTATTTCATCAAATACACATATTCAACTCTTTAAATGATCATCCCCTTTTCTTTTACTAGTTTGTTCAATTTGCAAAATTATTTTTCATGTAAGTCAAGTTTACAAAGTCCATCAAATGATCTTCCAGTTACAAACAAAACATTATCATTATAAATAGAACAACAATTGTTCTTGAATATAATACCAAAACCTTCCTTGTCCAACAACGGAAGTAATAATGTTTCTTAAGAGAATTGGAACATAATAACAACTTATTAACTTAACAGACTTGCCCGTAGGCAACGCTAAACTATAAGTTCCTACGGCTAATGTAGCAACCACTACTCCATTCTCCGCACGTAAGATTACTTACTCTTTGTTTAGCTTTCTACTTCTGCTTAGTTCTGTATTGGATTGCATACGTGAGAACTATAGCCGGTATCCAATACCCAAGTAGAACCTTGACTTACAAAAAGATTTATTTCAATGATGAACAAACCTATATCTGTAACCGAAGCTTCAATAAGCTTCTTCTGGTTAGCCTCTGCAAGATGCTCCTTACAGTTTCCTTTCCAGTGTCCGGGCTTATTGCAGTGGAAGCAAACTCCTTTGCTATCTGCATCAATTTTGTTCTTAGTGTCCTTAGTTATTGCCTTTCCTTATACCTTCTTTGAATTGTTCTTCTTTTAAGAAGATCCTTTGGCCCTCTTCCGCTTTCTGAAAGAATTATCTACCAGTAAGACTTGGTCTTTCTTGGTTGGAAAGTGACTCTTTACAGTTTTCAACGTGTTTAAGCAACTCATGTAGGCTGACATATAGCTTGTTCACGTGGAAATTCACAACAAATTGTGACAAAGAATCTGGAACTGATTGCAAGATCAAATCCTGGATTATCTCTCCATCCATTACTAAACCCAGTTATCCTAATTGTTCAATCAGATTGATCATTTTTGAGGATATTTGTCTATACTGTAGTGCCATCGGTTATTCTAGATTTGAAGAGCTCATTAGATATCTAATATCTAGCAGTCCTACTTTCCTCACCATTCAACTCCTTGAAGGTGCAAGAGTACAGTAAGAGCATCCATAGTTTCATGCTGACGCTGAAGCTCGTTACTCATGGATGCGAGCATGACGCATTGAGCCAACTATGCATCATCTTGCCATTTTCTAAAAGTAGCAATCTCTTCCTCAGAGGCATTGTCTGCAACCATTGCAGGGATATGCGTATTAAGGATATAAGATAGCTTTTCCGCCTTGAGAAACTATTCTCAGATTCCTTAACCAGTCCGTGTAATTCGGTCCGGTTAATTAGCATCTAATATGCTACGCAGTGATGATAGTGAATTAGACATTATAAAATTCTATTAAATGAATTTGTAATTTAACAACATTTTAGCATATATTCATTTTAATTAATTACCAAAATAAATTAGGTCTCTATTTTAAATTGGTATCTCCCACTATTTTTCAATCAAACTATATTACCCTCAATATATAGTTCGACAAATCTAATTAAAGGTCTGCTAGTGAGAATAAGGATCCCATTTCAAATGTATATAGCCTTGTGGTGCCACAACAAACGATATATAAATAAATAGGTAGACAACTATTGTCAATTACATCTCTATGTAATTCCTTGTATTTTGCCTCTTAGATTATTTTGATCAAGTGGTGACACATCCGAATCAAAATTATCCAAGTTAAGTCCATCCTAGCACTTCCATATATTCGAAAGAAAAACACTGTCCTTGTGGTGACACAACAAAACAGCATCGTTCAGTCTATTTATAAGCATCAAATGTGGTAAGACAACATCTTAAATATTTAATACTTGTCTTGTGGTGACACAACAAACTCATATTAAATATTTAATACTATATTGTTTTACCATGCTAGAAGGCGACGTTCGATATTCCAAATATCTTTGAACGCTTAGGACTTAATATGATTTCTTGAGGAATTTATTATTATTAGTCTCATCTTGTTTAGCGCGCATGAACATATATATATAAAATACGCGTCATATTATTTTACATGCGAAGCATGTTGGATAATATATAATATATATATATATATAGTAAGCATGCACATATAAAATACTATATTCTACCCGGATTGATTATGGACTTTTATTCTAGTTTGGTTCACTAGAGCCACCAAGTGAACCAAAAGGTCAAACCTAGGATGCAAGAATTAAATTTAAATATAACTATTACATTTAAACCCGGGATCCATTACAAACGGGTCTTCAAGCGCTCCTTGCTCCTTTGTCTCCAATTCTTCAAAATTAATTCTAACTATTCCTATTACAAAAACTACTTACAATAAATAGAAACCTTGATCAGCAGTCAAGGGGAAGTACATAGGAGGGAGATAGAATTTACATTAAGAAAAAATTAGAGAAGACGAGGTACGCAGACCCCATTTATAAAAAAAACTCATACATTCAAGCATCCACTAAAATAAATCCAATCACACATTGGTCAATAGTCCATAATCAATTCCTATTTATTATCATACATATCTCTATATGTATCAATAAATAACATTCATCCCATGAATAATAAAATCATTCCATATATGCATTGATATCATTTAATGGGCAATATTAGTTAGTATAAAATTCAATTTCAACTCCAATTATTTATCATGGAATCCAATTCTAACTCTAATTAGTTATCACGAAATCCAATTTCAATTAAAATAAACTTCGTTATTTTAATCATATTCCAAATCAAAATAAACTCTTTTATTTAAATTTATCCAATTTTGAATAAAATAAACTCCTTTATTTTTAATCAAATTCCAAATCAAAATAAACTTCTTTATTTTAATTTATCCAATTTTTTTTTTTGAATAAAAATAAACTCCTTTATTTTTAATCAAATTCCAAATCAAAATAAATTGCTTTATTTTAATTTACAAAAATAAAAAAATAAAAAAATAAAATAATTTTACACAAACAATTATGCCCAATTAAATTGTTCTAAACACATATCAATGTATATACATAATCAAAATAATTAATAATTCGCATAAAGTTTGGCTCTTGATACCACTGTTAGGTTTGTATAGCGCGAACATGCAATCAAATTACAAATAAAGCGGAAGCGCGATAAAATCAGATTTTAAAATTTTATACAAACCATCACCATGATCTTGCTTTATGCAGAATTATTAATTATGTTAGGTTTGTATATAGCGCGAACATGCAATCAAATTACATAAATAGTGCGGAAGCGCGATAAAACGGAATTTAAATTTTTTCATACAAACCATCACCATGATCATCCATGTGCTCAATTATCAATTAAACGAAAGAGATAAAATATGAGAATCATACCCTTGTAGAACCATGCTTCCACAGGTACGAGTTCACCTCCAAATCCTTCGCGTTCTCCTTGAATTCCACCGATTAAATTCTTTTCTTTGATCAACGTTAGCCACCCAAGTGTTTGGCCTCTAGAGGTGATCCACCAAGGAATAATAGTTGTTCTAGAATATGGGTGTTGGCAAAACCCTAGTTTCTATCTCTATAGAAATTGCAAGTACTCTATCTCCAATTCTTATGGAAGAGTGTGTAACTGTCTAATCCTAAATCATGATAAGACTCCTCTTATTTATAGATATAGGGAAACCCCTTCCCTAAACTATTTAGGATTAGGGTTTCTATTTTAATTAAACTCCTTTAATTATATTCCTAATCCAATTAGGAATTAATGAGAGAGTACTTCTATTAATTAATTCTCAATCCCTATTAGGAAATAAATAATAGTAATAATAATAATAATAATAATAAGACTCCTCTTATTAATTTATATTTAATATTTCCAAAATATTAAATAATAAATATTAAGCTATTTAATTTATTCTATCTCCATAGACTAAATTAAATACACTTAACTTATTATTACAATTATGCTATTTACTTTTTAAATAAATATTTTCCTTTTGCGGTGTGACCCTTTAGGTTCTCCATATTAAACCGGTTGTGAATAAATCAATTAGAACAATTCTAATCTTATTTAAATAAATAAATTAAACTATTTAATTCATTTGAATAAATAATATTTATTCTACAATAAGGGTAAGCCCCCTTAGCGATCAACGACTTTCCAGATAATATAGATTTCAACATTAATCACAAAAGAACCTTTGAGTAAATAGTTACCGTACAATTCAATCCTTCTACCATACAATGTTCCAATTAAATATAAGACATGGATTTACTGTCAAGTCTTATTTTATTTAATTATATGCATTTCGATTCCCAAATGCACAACTCAAAATAATGCAAATTAGAAACTCATTTCTAATTTCATTCTGCCTTGGCCAAGGACTACTGAGTTGTCATTTATCGAATCACATAAGACATTCACATCTTTTACTAGACGTGGTAGATTCTTTGTTGATCATTCACCTATCTCCATGTACAACTTATTATACCCAATCATACCCTTTGATATACCCTAAAGGTCTTAAGGGACATATCAAAGTATAATTCATCATACACAAGATACTATGATGATCTCAAGTCCAAGGATCACTTGTACTACTATCACTAGAGGAATTCCTATTGATAGGTGAGTAAAACTCCATTAGGTATTCCTTAGCGAGCCACGTTCAGTGAACTTATTCTCCAATAAGCACCTACATACTTGCTTTAGTGTCTCCACACAAATGATTATGAGATCAATCATCCTCTTCTTAAGAGCAAACAACGTATGTACTAATCTATCCGGATTCACTAATCCCCTTTTTAGTAATCCAACGATTAGGAACGATTTTAGTTTGTGAGCTATCTAGTATTTAGATCTCATTAGCATGATCACCATCATGATTCTAAAAGCATTGCTCAAGAAAATCAATGCCTTTTAAGAAAATCAATTCTTTTATTAATAACCGAATAAGATTACAAAGTATATGCTACATCATATCAAATATGATTGGCTTGTGTGCATACTACTTTCAATCTCCCACTTGCACTAAAGCCAATCGTCATGGTATCTAATACCCTTATTCTCTAAGTGACGATCATCCTGCCGTTTGGATAAAACTTCAGTAAATGGATATGCAATGTTGTTCTTGAGAGTCCACTATCTCTATAGCGACTTTTCTTCTTTCAATGATTCCTCTAATCAAATGAAAGTGCTGCAACACATGTTTGAATCCAAGATGAGACTTAGGAACTATTCCTAGTTCTGTGATGAACTTTTCATCCAAACAATCAACTTGCAGCTTCACTTACAGCTATATACTTTGTCTTTGTCACTAAATCAACAACTCTTTGCTATTTTGGAACCTTTCCAATTCACTGCACCACCATTCAAGGTAATAATTTACCCTAAAGTGGATTTGTTATCGTCTTGGTCAGTCTGAAAAACTTGAGTCTATTTAGCCCTCTAGTTTTAATTCAGACCTACCATGAATCATGATCACATCTTCAATACCGGTTAAGTACTTAAGATGTTTATCACTGTCTTATAGTGATCTTCTCCAGAATATGACTGATCAACATCAGGCCTTGTATATTCATTGCATACATGGTAGTAACTCATGTGATCTCTCTTTAAATTGGAGACAATTTTATAGAGATTCACTGTGACGCCCCCAAATCCGGGTACATAAAACACGTACTTGGTGCTACACGATACCAATCATTCAAACTGCTTAATATATTAAATAATTAAAAACATTACATCAGAGTTCACTATCCCAGGTACGAAGACCTTTAAATATTTTATTACATGATAGATAATGTATTATCACATAATATAACTACAACTAATACAGATAACGCTTTCTAGTTACTCGTGTAGCTTTCCTTTGCCCTTGTCCTTGCCGAACCCTTCTACTCGCTCCGGTTTAACTGAAAACATTTAATTTCAAAGCAAGAATGAGCATTCAAGTGCTCAGCAAGTAATAACAAACAATAAGCATCGCATGAAAGGAATAAATGTTTTCTTTGAGTTATACTTCTACAACGAATCGATAGTTGTGAAGTAACTAAAACAAATCTGAATACTCTATCAAATCGTTTATATTTTTGAAACGACATACTGACTATAGATGTTGAGTGGTCAAAATACCATGAACTTTATTTTCATTTGTTGAAAAGGTTCTATCAGAAATTCATCTGTGAACCGGCTGAACTTACGGGCACGGTGGGTGATCAGCCCGTTATGCCCTGTGTTTGATCAACACTACTTGCGTTATTCTCACTGCCTTTAGGCACAATAAAAATTTTCCCAAATAAGGGATGTTCATTCTCAGACTTGAGTTCCAAATCAAAACAATCTGATTGGAAAACTCTACCTAATCTCAATAATGTGTCAAGACTTGCAAATGAGAAAGGACATTAGTCCTAGCTGTAACAAAGGCTTAGACTTGATTTTTTAACCAGTTCATATTCAATAAGAACGAAAAACATGTCTCTTAACATAACTTATCAACATAAACCTCGAAGGTAATATAGAAAACTTGGATTTAATGAATAAAACTTGCTCATTGATAAATGAGTTCAAGGTACTTGTTCATACAAAAAGAATAAACGAGTTCAGGTTACTCGCAACAATAATCGGATTGCACAAGTTAGGGAACTTGTACAAACGTACAACATAGATAACTTGCATAATATTAAAACATTACAGATGTTAAGGAAACTTGCATAGGAATACGATGCAAGGCTAGAACACTTGCACCGTTATGAATTTAATACAAAGTTGAAAGAAACAAACTAATTTCGGGATATTTGCTTAAACGTATACCTGTTAGCACAAAATAAAAGTAGTGCATAGGGTAGATATACTTGCAAAATTATAAATGGTTTACACGAAGTTAGGAAACTTGCCTATAGCTTCTTGTATAAAATAAAAGATGAGATTTAGATACTTGCCTTTTGCGTTGATTAGTCAATTGACGTTATTCGTCTCTCACTATCCTACACAATTACATTTATATAAATACACCAATTAGGCACACCATCAATGCAATTTATTAGTTTAAAGTAACACTAGTTTATTTCTTACATTAGTTGCGTCTTAGATTTAAAATACTAATTACTTGCTCTAACATTGCTTACGGCGTTTCAGTGCCTATACACCATATGCTTGACTTGGTTTAAGCGAACGCTTAAGCGATAGGCTTGGGCATTCGTTTAGCGCTTTGTTATATTCATTTAACACGAATTAGCTAATTCAAAACTAATTTCTCATTTGATTCAATCATTTAATAAACAAAGTATGTTGTCTTATATAGAATTAAGGATTTCAAGTCAAGAAGGATTGCTATGCATGTGTATCAAGTTTCTTTAACAGATAAACAAAATTTTCAAAGTCTGGTGCACGACGCGATCACGCTTGGTTTTATGCGTAGAAGTAGCGCGGTCGCGCTACTTCGGCAGACAGCAACAGTTGCTCTATTTCTTGCAGTTTTCTAGTTCACTCAAACCTCCTAATTGCTAACATATCTTTTGCACCACAAGTCTAAATAACTTGAGGTTTGTTTCTATTTTGAGACCATGCTACAAGGTCTGGATTCCCATCTATGTTTGATTCTTAACAACATCATTAAGGCATAATTCAAAGAGTCTAAAAGTCCGCGTTTAACACGATTTTCGTTTTCAAACTAATTTCCTAGACTTTTCAAAAAGATCCTTCTGGGCTTGGTTTAAAACACTTATACTTAGATTTAACTTATAACTCATGTGTATATCATTACTTCACCTAATCAGTAGCCAATTCTCATATTTAAGTAAAACTTTTCCCGTTGAAGCATTTTAACGAACACTTTTTGTTGCATCTCTTAACTTCCAAATTTTCATAACTATTTGTACATGATTCAAGCTAGGATTTCATAATCCTTCACCTTATTACTTCACATATGATACCCAATATACCCGTATTATCAATTCACAACCAAAAGCAAGGCAATCATCAATTATTCTTAAACAATTTCTATTAACATAGCTAGGATAGACGAATTACCTTTCGATTGCTTCAATCCTTGATTACACTCGATTTGAATTCTTTTTCTTACGTAATTGCTTTCAAATTCAATTGCTATCTTAGCTTGTTAATTTACAGCAGAGAATTAGGAGGAGTTTACTAGACTTGGTATTTGAGAGAGAAGGGAAGAAAGTTTGGAACGAAAAAGAAACAAGGAATAGTCCTTTCTTCCTCTCTTATGCCTCAAATAAAAGCTTAGTCAAAATTCTATTTCTCAGTTGAGCTTACAGCTCAAGCTTTATTTCAGTTTTTTACATTACCCAATTCCATTAACACCCATTAGTTTTTTTTTTCTAAACTTTGGATTGCTAGATTATAACCTCATTTAGTCATTAAAACAAACACTATAATAGCATTTTTAAATGTATTCAAATTTCATAGCTACCTGTAATCATCCACACCAGATTTCACATGAAATCCTTTTTACAACTTTCACAAAGTACAAGTATACAATTTATTACCCAATTACACATATAATTCTTATATCACAAATCCTTATTATTTTCCATAAGAGATTACCTTCAAGCTTAGTTTCTTATTTGCCTTGACCCCTCTTTTTCTGAGATGATTTGGTACTTGAATTTTCCAACACAGCTTCTTTATGGAATCCTAAGCTTTAGGTAGTATAAGATTTAGAGAATTTGACATTAAACCCAGGAACTGAGTTTTGAAGCTTCAGTTTAATTTTTATAGACTTAATATCTTTGTTCCTTACTAAATATTCTTGCTACGACGTGTACTTGCTTGATACATTATAGGTATGCTGAGTTTGGTTTATAGCTTACTTATTAGACATCCAGCTCATGCTTCTCAATTTATAGATTACTTGATTCACTTTACGTGGAGGCTACTTCTCTACTCTCCTTGTTTTACTGATATTCATATATATGTATATATATATGTTCATATTACATATATTAATATATCACACAATACATATATTACATGTACATATGTATTACACGTATTTTCATGCTACACATATAATATACTGATTACATAGTACATAGTATATTATATATCATACTTCTTTTCATAAAATAATTGATATACATTAACTAATAAAAATAATAATAATTTATTTAATAAAAGAATTTAATGACATAAATTATTTTAATCCACTTAATTTAATGAATACGCTAATTTGGTATTCCATCAAGAATGGAAATAATCCCTTATTTAATATCCTTAATACATGACCTCTTTATATTTAAATAATTTAATTTCATAAATTATTTAAATACACTTTATTTAACATATACAATAAATTTTGCATAAGTAAATAATTCCTTATTTTCCTTCCGTCTTACAAAATGTTTCTAGCAACTCATGCACATAATATATATATATATATATATAAACAAACATATTCATATTACACTACACCTTTCATATAGGCAGTATAATATATTAAGGTAATAAAAAAAAATTATTCAGTTAAATTCTTATTTAACAATTACTCGGGAAAAATTCAAATTGTTACATTCACTCCATGGCTCATCATCATGAGACCTCTCTTGGAGTTTGTCATGCTAAACGCATTTAGCATCGAATGAATATACGTTCATTGGGTCAAGCCGAACATCCTTTTAAATCTATCTATATAGATTTATATCTCCAATTTATAGGATGCTCCTCCCAAGTTATTCATGGAGGAATGTTTAGACTATTTTATCTTTACTGATTGTAGCATTGGTGTGTCATTCCTTATCAGTAATATATCAACATATAATACTAGGAATGTCATAGTGCTCCCACTGACCCTTTTTGTACACACTAGGTTCGTTCTCGTTTTTGATAAAATCAAACTCTTTTGATTGTCTCATCAAAATGAATGTTCCATCTTTGAGAAGCTTGCTTTAATCCATAAATGGATCATTGTAGCTTAAAACACGATTTGCTTCAACCTTTGAAACAAATTCCTCTGGCTGTATCATACATACATTCTCCTCAAGTCTTTATTGAGGAAGGACGTCTTCACATCCATTTTGCCAGATTTCGTAATAAGTTATAATCACAAGCAAAATCCAAATGGACTTGAGCATTACCCGCTAATAAGGTTTTATTGCAGTCAACTCCTTGACTTTATTTGAAACCTTTTAAACAGGTATGGTCTTATAGGTCTCCACCTTGTCGTTTGCCCTAGTCTTTCTCTTTAAAAACCCATTTACACCCTCTAGACACTATGCCTTTCGGTGGAGTAACCAGAGTCTATACTTGGTTCTCATACATGGAGTCCATTTCGGATTTCATGGCCATCTGCCATTTCTCTGAGTGTCTTCTACTCATAGCCTCATCGTATATAACTGGATCATCATCTTCTATGATGCATACCTCATCATCATCCTCTATGATGAATCCATACCTCCTAGGTATCTTCGGTACTCTTCCAGATTTACGATTCGGTTATGGTACAATAGGTCTATCTACAGGTCCCTCGGTTTGATTTAAAGTGCTTTGTGGTTCTTGAACTCTTTCAAGATCTATTACCCTCCCACTAGCTCCTTCAATGATAAACATCTTTATCCAAGAAGGCAGCGTATAGGATTATAGTAATAATGTCCTAAACTTTCTTTAGGATATCCCACAACTCTGCACTTGTCAAATTTTGTCCCAAACTTATCTTTTGAAACTTTTTCACATAAGTTGGACAACCCCTTATCTTAACATACTTAAGACTAGGAATCCTCCCTATCCATAACTTTTATATAGTCTTGGAGCCAAATTTTGAGGTTACCTTATTTTGTAGATATGCAGCCGTTTCTAGGGCATAACCCCAGATGGATACTGGAATGTCGGTAAAAATTATTATGGACCGCACCATGTCCAACAAGGTACAATTTCTCCTTCTAGATACACCAATCAATTATTGCGTATCAGGAGGTGTCCATTATGAGAAAATACCATTTTGAGATGATCTAGAAACTTATTGCACAAGTATTCCTTCCTCGATCTGATCAAAGAATCTTAATACTTTGTCAATTTGTTTCACTTCTGAATTCTTTGAACCTTTCAAATGATTCAGACCTGTATTTCATCAAATACACATATTCAACTCTTTGAATGATCATCTCCTTTTCTTTTACTAGTTTGTTCAATTTGCAAAAATTATTTTTTCATGTAAGTCAAGTTTACAAAGTCCATCAAATGATCTTCCAGTTACAAAACAAAACATTATCATTATAAATAGAACAACAATTGTTCTTGAATATAATACCAGAACCTTCCTTGTCCAACAACGGAAGTAATAATGTTTCTGAAGAGAACTGGAACATAATAACAACTTATTAACTTAATAGACTTGCCCGTAGGCAATGCTAAACTATAAGTTCCTACGGCTAATGTAGCAACCATTGTTGCATTCTCCACACGTAAGATTACTTACTCTTTGTTTAGCTTTCTACTTCTGCTTAGTCTCTGCATTGGATTGCATACGTGAGAACTACAGCCAGTATCCAATACCCAAGTAGAACCTTGACTTACAGGAAGATTTATTTTTAATCATGAACAAACCTGTAATCTGTAACCGAAGCTTCACTAAGCTTCTTCTGGTTAGCCTCTGTAAGATTCTCCTTACAGTTTCTTTTCTAGTATCCAGACTTATTGCAGTGGAAGCAAACTCCTTTGCTATCTACATCAGTCTTGTTCTTGTTGTCCTTTGTTTTTACCTTTCCATTTACCTTCTTTGAATTGTTCTTCTTTTAAGAAGATCCTTTGGTCCTCTTCCATTTCCTGGAAGAATCATCTGCCAGTAAGACTTGGTCTTTCTTGGTTGGAAAGTGGACTCTTTACAGTTTTCAACATGTTTTAAGCAACTCAGGCAGGCTGACATATAGCTTGTTCATGTGGGAAATTCACAAACAATTTGTGAAAAAGAGTCCGAAAGTGATTGCAAGATCAAATCTTGGATTCAACTCTCTATCCATTAAAACCCAGTTGTCCCAATTGTTCAATCAGATTTATCATTTTAGGACATATGTCTGTACTGTAGTGCCATCAGTCATTCTAGATTGGAAGAGCTCCTTAGATATCTAATATCTAGCAGTCCTACTTTCCTCACCATTCAACTCCTTGAAGGTGTAGGAGTACAGTAGGAGCATCCATAGTTTCATGCTGACGCTGAAGCTCGTTACTCATGGATGCGAGCATGATGCATTGAGCCAACTGTACATCATCTTGCCACTTTCTAAACGTAGCAATCTCTTCCTCTGAGGCATTGTCTGCAACCATTGCAGGGATAGGCATATTAAGGACATAAGATAGCTTTTCAGCCTTGAGAACTATTCTCAAATTCTTTAACTAGTCCGTGTTATTTGGTCCAGTTAATTAGCATCTAATATGCTCTGCAGTGATAGTGAATTAGACATCGTAAAATTCTGTAAATGAATTTGTAATTTAACAACATTTTAGCATACATTCATTTAATTAATTACCAAAATAAATTAGGTCTTTATTTTAAATTGGTATCTCTCACTTTTTTATCAAACTATATTACCCTCAATATATATAGTTCGACAAATCTAATTAAAGGTTTGCTAGTGAGAATAAGGATCTCATTTCAAATGTATATAGCCTTGTGTGACACAACAAACGATATATAAATAAATAGGTAGACAACTATTGTCAATTACATCACTATGTAACTTCTTGTATTTTGCCTCATAGATTATTTTGATCAAGTGTGACACATCCGAATCAAAATTATCTAAGCTAAGTCCAACCTAGCACTTCCATATATTCGAAAGAAAAACATTGTCCTTGTGTGACACAACAAAACAGCATCGTTCAGTCTATGTATAAGCATCAAATGTGATAAAGCAACATCTTAAATTATTTAATACTTGCCTTGTGTGACACAACAAACTCACATTAAATATTTAATACTCTATCGCTTTACCATGCTAGAAGGCGACGTTCGATATTCCAAATATCTTTGAACGCTTAAGAGTTAATATAATTACTTTGAAGGGTTTGTTATTATTTGTCTCATCTTGTTTAGCGCGCATGGACATATATATATAAAATACGCATCATATTATTTAACATGCGAAGCATATTGTATAATATATAATATATACATAGTAAGCATGCACATATAGAATACTATATTCTACCCGGATTGATTATGGACTTTTATTCTAGTTTGGTTCACTAGAGCCACCAAGTGAACCAAAAGGTCAAACTTAGGGTGCAAGAACAAAATTTAAATATAACTATTACATTTAAACCCGGGCTCCATTACAAACGGGTCTTTAAGCGCTCCTTGCTCCTTTGTCTCTAATTCTTCAAGTAATTCTAACTAAACCTATTACATAAACTATTTATAATAAATATAAACCTTGATCAGCAGTCAAGGGGAGGTACATAGGAAGAAGATAGAATTTACATTAAGAAAAACTAGAGTAGACGAGGTACGCAGACCCCATTTATAAAAACTCATTCATTCAAGCATCCACTAAAATAAATCCAATCACACATTGGTCAATAGTCCATAATCTATCCCTATTTATTATCATACATATCTCCATATGTATCAATAAATAACATTCATCTCATGAATATTAAAACCATTCCATATATGCATTGATATCATTTAATGGGCAATTAAAAGTGTACTAGAAATCCAATTTTGATACAAAAAATAAACTCCTTTATTTTAATCAAAATTTAAATCATAATAAACTTATTTATTTTATTTTATCCAATTTTGAATAAAAATAAACTCCTTTATTTTTAATCAAATTCCAAATCAAAATAAACTCCTTTATTTTAATTAACATGGAAACCAATTTCAACTTCAAAATAAACTCCTTTATTTTTTAACTTAAAATTGCTTGGAAAAATAAAATATGTTAAATCCTATTCCTTATCAAAATAAACATCTTTATTTTAAGGAAACATGGAATCCTATTCCATATGTGAATAAACTCTTTTATTCTAGGAATCATGGAATCCTATTCCATGTGTGAATAAACTCCTTTATTCTAGTTAACGTAGAATCCAATTCCAAGTTCAAATAAAACTTTTAATTTTAATTATATTCCAATTCAAAATAAACCTTTTATCTTAATTGAAAATAAATAAAATCAAAATAAAAATTTTTCAAATTTTGCAGATCGACGCGGCCGCGTAGTAGACTTCGAAATTTTTTTCGTTGCCGAGAAAATAGATCTAATCGCATACCCATACATACATGGAATCATAATAATCGATAATTAGCACAAGGTTAGGCTCTGATGCCACTGTTAGGTTTGTATATAGCGCGAACATGCAATCAAATTATATAAATAGTGCGAAAGCGCGATAAAACGAATTTTAAATTTTTTCATACAAACCATCACCATGATCATCCATGTGCTCAATTATCAATTAAACGAAAGAGATAAAGTATGAGCATCATACCCTTGTAGAACCATGCTTCCACAGGTACGAGTTCACCTCCAAATCCTTCGCGTTCTCCTTGAATTCCACCGATTAAATTCTTTCCTTTGATCAACGTTAGCCACCCAAGTGTTTGGCCTCTAGAGGTGATCCACCAAGGAATAATAGTTATTCAAGAAGATGGGTGTTGGCAAAACCCTAGTTTCTATCTCTATAGAAATTGCAAGTACTCTCTCTCCAATTCTTATGGAAGAGTGTGTAACTGTTTAACCCTAAATCATGATAAGACTCCTCTTATTTATAGATATAGGGAAACCCCTTCCCTAAACTATTTAGGATTAGGGTTTCTATTTTAATTAAACTCCTTTAATTATATTCCTAATCCAATTAGGAATTAATGAGAGAGTACTTCTATTAATTAATTCCCAATCCCTATTAGGAATTAAATAATAGTAATAGTAATAATAATAATAAGACTCCTCTTATTAATTTATATTTAATATTTCCAAAATATTAAATAATAAATATTAAGCTATTTAATTTATTCTATCTCCATAGACTAAATTAAATACACTTAACTTATTATTACAATTATGCCATTTATTTCTTAAATAAATATTTTTCTTTTGCGCTGTGACCCTTTAGGTTCTCCATATTAAACCGGTTATGAATAAATCAATTAAAACAATTCTAATCTTATTTAAATAAATAAATTAAACTATTTAATTCATTTAAATAAAAATATTTATTCTACAATAAAGGTAAGCCCCCTTAGCGATCAACGACTTTCCAGATAATATAGATTTCAACATTAATCACAAAAGAACCTTTGAGTAAATATTTACCGTACAATTCAATCCTTCTACCATATAATGTCCCAATTAAATATAAGACATGGATTTATTGTCAAGTCTTATTTTATTTAATTATATGCATTTCGATTCCCAAATGCACAACTCAAAATAATGCAAATTAGAAACTCCTTTCTAATTTCATTCTGCCTTGGCCAAGGACTACTGAGTTGTCATTTATCGAATCACATAGGACATTCACATCTTTTACTAGACGTGGTAGATTCTTTGTTGATCATTCACCTATCTCCATATACAACTTATTATACCCAATCATACCCTTTGTTATACCCTAAAGGTCTTAAGGGACATGTCAAAGTATAACTCATCATACACAAGATACTATGATGATCTCAAGTCTAAGGATCACTTGTACTACTATCACTAGAGGAATTCCTATTGACAGGCGAGTAAAACTCCATTAGGTATTCCTTAGCGAGCCACGTTCAGTGAACTTATTCTCCAATAAGCACCTACATACTTGCTTTACTGTCTCCACACAAATGATTATGAGATCAATCATCCTCTTCTTAAGAGCAAACAACGTATGTACTAATCTATCCGGATTCACTAATCCCCTTTTTAGTAATCCAATGATTAGGAACGATTTTAGTTTGTGAGCTATCTTGAATTTAGATCTCATTAGCATGATCACCATCATGATTCTAAAAGCATTGCTCAAAACTATGGGTTTATCACATTTAATATAACAACACTATGTAGATAATATAAAATGCCTTTTAAGAAAATCAATTCTTTTATTAATAACCGAATAAGATTACAAAGTATATGCTACATCATATCAAATATGATTGGCTTGTGTGCATACTACTTTCAGAATACTCTGTTTTCTATTCACAATCTACATACGCTATATCTTTGCATGAACGAGTCCTAGGGTTTGTACCTAATTGAAGAAGCAAGTCAACCGGTTCAACCGCTCAACATCTACAAAATCTGTTCCATTGTCCCGTGCCTCTGTCAGGTATCCTACATTGGGTAATTTTATTGCTTCGTTTGAGACAAGTTCATCTGGAATTGGTATTGGGCAGTTTGTATCCATGCTTTACTCTTGAGTTCTGATTTCCGTTGAATTTTGGTTGGATCGTCTGGGTTTCAATTTGTTTTAGTGTCTTCACTTGTGCAAAGTCTAGTTGGAAATTAGTACAGTTTGAGTTTGGGGGAAGTTTTGTTCCTAATTTTGCATAACAGAGTTGTGGAGTGTTAGTCTTGTTGTTTCAGAATCTACGTTTGGGTTTAATTGTTAAGTGGTCAGTAATGGCTCCTAAAAGGCATCGGGGTGAGGGTTCATGTTCAACACCATCCAGGCAATTTGATAGAAGGAAATTCGTTAGTGCTGAGGCAGCTAACAGATATAATTCGTATACATCGGGTAAAGCTCTAACTCCCGAGCGCGGTCTCACACCTGACGAAGTGGTAGATGGTGAGATGATGCTACAGATAATTGAGAGGGGATGGGAGACATTCACCGCCTATCCAGAACCTGCATGTATAGCCATTGTCAAAGAATTCTATGCCAATGCAGAAGACGCGGCTCCATGCGAGGTTACAATCAGGGGTAAGAAAGTTTCAATCAGGGCCCAGACGATCAATGAATATTATAACTTGAGGCCTGATGAACACTGTAGATACACTCAATTTCTTGCGGAGGGACCCAATTTGGAGAAGGTGGTTACTGACTTGTGTAAACCGGGGGACGACTTGGATATCCAGAGGGCCACGTGCAGCAATTTCGTTCCATAGCAAGGATTTGAGTCGTTATGGTAAGGTTTGGTATGCCTTCCTCTCCGCTAAACTGACGCCATCACAACATGTGAGTGATGTGCCCAAGGAGAAAGCTTTGTTATTATATGCCATTGTGACGGGAATTAAGATCAATGTGGGAGAGGTGATTGAGGCGTCGATTCGCCGAACATTACGGAGCTTACATAGTCAGGGTGGTTTGCCACACCCTTCTCTGATTTGTGGATTATGTCTTGTGTTCGTTGGGGAGCTGAGGAAGCTTTGCAGCAACCATTGCTACTTTTGGACCACCGTCTAATTGCACGATATAAGGAATGGGAAGGAGGTGAGTCGCATCCCCGTGGTTTGGGGTATATCATTCATTCTCCTTCTGAAGATGACGAGCAGAAATCTGATGAAGAGGTAGCGGGTCCTTCGACGTCCACTTCTACAGGCAAATCTAAGTTCAGCCTTCAATTTCGCGGGTTGCAGCGCCTTATCGATTCTCAACATAAAACCATATTGAGGCAGAATCAACGGTTGGCGGATCGACATGAATATATGTTTGCTTATCAACAGAGTTGTACGCAAGCGATAGCAAATATGTATTCTAATATGCAACCGTTGATGGATTATGTTCATTTTCCAGATGCGCAGCCATTGCTAGTTTTTCCACCACCAACCCCAGATGATGATGACGAGTTCAGGCCTACTGCTTGACCTGCCATGGAAGTCCTCTATTCTTTACTTTCTTTATTTTTCGCACAATGAGGACATTGTATCGTTTGAGTTTGGGGGGATTTATTTTTAGAATTTGCTCATCTAGTTGCATTTTAGTTTCATTTGTATTAGTTTCATTTTAGATTGCATTAGTTATCTATTTGAAAAAAAAATTCAAAAATCAAAAATCCAAAAACCCAAAAATTTAGTAGCGTAGGATCATATAGTATTGCATTTAGTAGGGGTATTCAAGAAATGCATTAATGGAAGTCATTTAGGGATGGCCGATGATGAAACTTGATCAGTTCTAATTCAGTTTAATGGGATGGATAGTGATTGCTAAATCTGGAGTTTGACTGTTTTTAGTTGTGTTTACTTGAGACCCTTGGTTTTTAATTGCTCTCGAATGTGTATTGAAGTAATTAGGAGTTGGTTCTTCTTTGGTGTATTACGTGCTCACATGAAGATATAGACTGTTATCACTTGTTGGATCGAAAAAAAAAGAATTCAGTAAAATTAAAAAAAAAGTTGTTGAATAAATACTGCTTCTATGTTTGTCTAAGTGAAAGAAAAAGAAGAATTAACGAATATAGACAGATAAGAGCAGGTCTTGACTAGTTTGTCTTTGTGGCCGGTGTCATTTGAATGAGTATGCCCTTAGGATGTGTCTTTACACTCAGCGCCCTAAAATCGTCTGGTTTGGGAGTCGTTGGTTGAAAGTTCATTACACGGGTGACATTGAATAGCCTAATAAAGATGAACATTGCACTAGTCAAGATGTCTGACGAGATGGAGCGTAAAATGCACTCGGTAAAAAAGAAAAAAAAAGAGAAAAAATGAGAAGACAAGTGAATAACAGTTGAGCTTGAAAGTAAAATCTGTGAACTTATCTTTTTCTGAGCATTGTGATACTAAGAGTTGAATTCATATTCTGATTGGTTTGATATATTTTGCACACATTTATGGAAGGGTTGAGAGTAAGTTATAACTGATGATAGTTGGCTTGTTGATGGTGCGAGGTTGAAGTTCTGTTGAATTGGTAGTTACTGATTTCTGAGGCCGGATTTTTATGATGCCTGTTGATTATTTGCTTGAGTATGGACAGTCATGCATATGCATTCATGTTGGTAGTTAGTTTAGATGTTATTATGGGTTGTTTTGCGTTTTTGCTTGAGGACAAGCAAAGTTTCGAGTTTGGGGGTATTTGATGAGTAGGTTTTAACCTACGAGTTTAATACGTCTTTGGCTTAATTCTTTACAGTTTTAAGTGTTTTTAGTATCTTTTTATTTGTTTTCGTATTACTTTTGTAGGTCGAGGCTGGCTGCAGGTTAGAGGAAGAAAAAATAGCTGGGTGCAGGGCAACCTCGCCGGGGCGAGAATTCATGGGTTAATAACCTCGTCGGGACGAGGACTTTTGTGAAGAACTTCTCGCCGTGGCGAGAATGCGGCTGATGGAAATTAAAAGATTTGTCAGCAATCAGTTATTTTGGAAAGGTTGACGCTAACAAGGATTCTATCTACCACTCTGATGAGGAGACTAGAGGAGGCTTATGAAGATATAAATAAGAGATCATAGATTGGATCATGAGAGACAGAGATTGAATTTTCAGAGCTGAGCAAGGAGATTGAAGATCAAGTCAAGCATCGTGAGGAATTCATATTGGAGGACTAGAGATTACATTGAGTTTTCTTTTAATCTTTTATCCCTGATTTGTAATTAATTGTGATGACTTATTTTGAAATTCTAGTTTTTATTGTCAGTATGAACTAAACCCTTAATTAAGGCTACAATTGAACCAGTTACATTTATGAATTAACTATCTATTTGATTTCAGTTATTCAATCAATTTGAGTTGTCTATCTTATTCTATGCTTATTGATTAATTGTTTGGTCGACAATTAGCGGAATATTCTAGGTGAATTCGGGAGATGCAATCTAGGGTTAGAACTGGATGAGATAATATGTATTCTTAATTATTTGCATGTGTTGAATAATTAGGATTGTGAAGTGAATAGGGATATTTTTTTGCTGCATGTAACAATTGGAAATTGAAGCTTAATGAATTTAATCCTTTAGGTTTGCATAGGAATATCGCAGAGTTAATTGGATTAAATAGATTTATTTGATCACTTGGAAAAGGGCTTATAAATACAATTGAATTTCTGTTAACAACTCCATTGAAGTGAATAATTGGAAGACGTAGATAGATGGGTTTATGATATATAACTGGGGATATTGTAGTCTTAATCTTTTTAAATCTGAATTTCAACCTTTGTGATTATTGTCAGTGTTAGTGTTAATTTAATTAGTTTCAATCAATATTCAAATTGCGATTGTATTGCGATTGTTTAATAGAATAGCCATAATCTAAATTGACAGTTGGAGATATAAAACATAGTAATTCCTGTGGGTTCGACACTCTACCTTATCACTTTATTACTTGTTGATCATGTATACTTGCACGTAATTGTTGATTGTGAAATCGGGCAACACATATCTAGGTGCTTTAGTCCTTTCGGGAGAAGAGGTCTATGTTTTGAACTTCATTGTAATATTCTTAGTTTTTTGCATATTAATATACAAACAAAATTTAGCAAAAAAAAAAGAATATTGACAACGAGAATATAACGCATGCTCATAAACTAACTCGACAAATATCAAATATCATCCATAGTTTATGATAAAGACGATTCTACCCTCAAAATAGCTAAAAATAAAGTTACCAATGGACGCATGTAAAACATGTTTTAAATAACTCATGAAAACACTAGATGCATCAGTTAATCTAATCGAGATAACTAACCACCTATATAAATCACATGTTGACACAATTTTCCATTTATCACTTTTTCTTAAGCTAACTTGACTAGGCAATATCATCACATGGTTATCAACACATGTAGATAAAATACAAGTATTATGCAATTTTTCAAACACAATATCTAAACAAAGTAAAGCATATCGATACTTGTTTACCAATTCAAAATTGACGCACAAGCTCAATGTCTTATCCCCATTAGGTACTATGATCTCATAAATAGTACACGCACTAATTCTTTCCCCCATGATACCCGCTTTGATGAAGTTGGACTTCATCAACTCTCCAACCTGCCTTGGTAACTCCACCGTCTCCTCGGGAATACTATAAGCTGATTGATAAGGAATGATAGCACGGGGTAAATCATAAACAACCTGTACAAAAGACAAAATAAAACTAGACAAATAAGAGTTAATCTTGTTAATATTCAAAAGCGCCGTCTTGTACGAATGTACAGTCATTGGATTTTTAAAATACAACTCACTATCCAACTCACTCTCCTCTCTTTTTTCACTCTTACTCTCCACTGTTTCTTTCTCTCGTTTATTTTCACTCTCATTCTTTTTATTCTCTCGTTTCTTTTCATTCTCTTTTTCACACTTTTCTTTTTCACACTCAATGATGGACTCCACAGCACGCTTGCATGAGGTGATCCTCGCCCGGATCGTTTCCAGCAAGTTGTGAAGGTGGAACGCTCACAACACCTTAACCCTTCACCTATATTGAGACGAGAGCCTTGGTATAATTGCTTTGCGCTAGGAAGCTTGCGTTGAATGGACACCAACGACACCTAAACCCCGTGTTTATAGAGAAACAGGAACCTCGGTACAATCGACGATTGATGGTTCGGTAGAATGACGCCACAAACAACTATGATATGTTGAATAATAAGTCGATAATTGAATCTTAAGAAAACTAAGAAAATAATCAAGGACTTCTTAAAGAACCAAAAGATGAGAAAACCTCACAAGTAATTGTATTGAATAAATCTGATTAATGTTTATTACATAAGCCATGTATCCTATTTATACTAATAACATAGAAACCCTAAATCCTAAAAGGAATATAAATCCAATTGAAAATCAAATTATACCTAACTAATTAATATGGAAATCAAATCATATCTAATAAATATCCTAATTACAATAGAAATCTAAAAGATATAATGAAATCCCTAAAACTAAGGAAGAAATCTGCCAAAAACCGCGTGCCTCGAAAAATGTGTCAGGCAAATTTGCTTGTTCTCGTCGGGGCGAGAAAATTGAACTAGAATTCTCGCCGGGGCGAGAATGGCCAGAGAGAACTGCGCCGGGATGGCTTCAGTTTGGGCCGGGGCGAAATTATCCAAAGGAGTTCTCGTCGGGGCGAGGAAAATAAGCCTGCGATTCTGGCCGGGGCGAGGAAAATAAGCCTGCGATTCTCGCCGGGGCGAGAACCCTGAATCCCAACTTCTGAGTTTGTTTTCCCGTGCAATCCAACCTCGTGTTATCCCATGATATAACATAACCTCTTCAGCTTTCTTGGACATCCATAACGTCGAAAGAACGCTAATCCTTGCATTAATTGACACATATCTTCATTAATGATTAGACAATACCAACGAACATGATGAACACTATCTCGAATGCTTGACTTGCATTGATTTGGTCTTACTACATAGATCGTATCTAGCAATCCCAAATCACATGAATGACCCTCTCCTTGATGTTTATATGAATTGAGCTCCAATGTAAGCATCCTTGAGTAGATTCTAGCCCAACTACTTGAATTCGTTTGTTGAACCCTCGAAGCTTGAATTAAGTCGATGATGCTTGATGCGAGCCTGGTCAGGATCTCATCATTCCCCCCTCTTCAAAAGGATTTGTCCTCAAATCCAACATCTCCCCTTGAAAAGGATATATCCACAAAACTGATCCTACACCCAAACAAACCAAGTTAGAAGCGTCAAACAAAACATAATCATAATTCTCACCAATCACATGAAATAGATAAATAAGGTAAGTAAGAATATGAAAATAATCAATAGAACTTCCAACTCCCTCAAGACACAAAATAGCAATATCAAGCATCTTCCTCGAATTAACATGAATCACTATTGAAGATCTCCTTCTAAAAGATGATCGAATCGGCATAACACCCTGCAAGCTTCTCGTAAGACAACTCGAAAATTCAAACAAAAACCTGTCCACATCAATATGATGCTCTCCCACACGTATTCCAGATACTTCCAAAGTATTAACTACACCAAAACAAACTAAATAAACAACTAAAACTAACACGCAATCAAAATTTCTACCTAAGAAATCAAATGCATATATAGTAAAATAAAAGCAAATAAAACTATGAAAAGTCCTATATCCTCCTGGATCAAATATCAGCATGTAGAACTCTTCATGTAGCATAATCTCCCATCTACGAATTCCCGGATCAAAAACCAGTCTGATGATCTTGACCATTCGTAGATAAACCCATTGACAAATTCCCGGATCAAAAGTGAACCTTATGATCTCGATCATTTGTACTAACTTCCATTTCCATGCACCCGGGTCAAATACCAAAATTTGAAACTCGACACGTTGCATTTGCAAGCACCTTTGAATTCCTGGATTAAACACAAAACCAAACAAATCAACAAGTGCCTTTTGTTTAATCACTAAGAAATCAAATAAATCAAAATCACATGCAAAGTCTATTAAAACAAAATTCAAAACACTTCCCTTTAGACTTCCCATGAATTGCTCGAATTGTTTTGCACCATAATTTATATTTCCCTTCTCGACGAATATAAACCCATCTCGAACCTGCAAAACAAACTCAACCTTTCTCTTCCCATTGACATTAACAAATACAAAATTAAATAACGACATCAATGGAATTGAAAGATCAAAACCAACACCACAAGATAAAAACTCACCAGCATACTTATGATACTCACAATCAAACTCAACATATGCCAAAGAATTTTTCCAAGTGTCAACAACAGTCGAAGTATCATCAACACAGATATTAGCAAATTTTCCCATAAAAGAATGCAAAACATGATTCAATATGAAAACATTTAATGCAGTAGCTAATCCAAAAGACTTAACTAAACATGCATATAAACCATATCTCACTTCAATTTGATGATAAACACTTTTCAATTCAATACCCAATGATAGTAATTCTTTCCCATTCAAGACAACATTCTCAAAATCATGTAATGATAACAACTCTAATGGAAAGACATTACCAAATGATGACAAATCATGCAATGAAGATTTCTCTATTGAAGAATCATGATCACTACCATTATCAATTAACGACACATGATGTAAAGATTGACTAGCATGAAAACATAACTCAACATATGAATGAAAAACCCTAGAATGAATTTCATGCAAGTAGAAACGTTGAAAATGAGAATACCCGCAATAATCACTAGAATAAATTCTACGAAAATATGCACTTTGACATTGAGAATTTACCAAATGATAGTAGCAATATTGACAATGAGAATATAACGCATGCTCATAAACTAACTCAACAAATATCAAATATTCTCCATAGTTTATGATAAAGACGATTTTACCATCAAAATAGCCAAACACAAATTTATCCATGGAAGCATGCAAAACATGTTTTAATAAACTCATGAACATACTAGATGCATTAGTTAATCTAACAGAAATAACTATCCACCTATACAATTCATATGTTAACAAAACTTTCCATTTATCACATTCTCTTAAGCTAACTTGACTAGGCAATATCATCACATGGTCATTTTCCAATGTAGATAAAACACAAGCACTATGCAATTTATCAAACATATTATCTAAGCAAAGAAAAACATATCGATACTTGTTTACCAATTCAAAATCAACGAACAAGCTCGGCATTCTATCTTCCTTAGGTACTATGATCTCATGAATAGCACACACACTAATGCTTTCTTCCACGATACCCGCTTCGATGAAGTTGGACTTCATCAACTCTCCAACCCGCCTTGGTAACTCTGTCATCTCCTCAGGAATACTACAAGCTGGATGATATGGAATGATAGCTCGGGGTATATCCTCAATTACCTGTATAAGAGAAATAACGGAACTAGACAAAGAAGAGTTAATCTTGTTAGTATTCAAAAGCGTTGTCTTGTACGAATGTACAGTCATTGGCTTTTCAAAATACAACTCACTTTCCAACTCACTTTCCTCTCTTTTTTCACTCTTACTCTCCACTGTTTCTTTCTCTCGTTTATTTTCACTCTCATTCTTTTTATTCTCTTGTTTCTTTTCATTCTCTTTTCCACACTTTTCTTTTTGACACTCAATTTTTCTTTCAATTTCTTTTTCAATTTCTTTTTGTCGTTCACTTTCACAGGTATTTTCTTTCTTTGAATCGTGGACTTCATCTCGAACATCGGAACCTAACAACTCTCCTTGGACAGCATATTCTATTCCATCGTCCACCTCCCTCGGCTGATTTTGCTCCTTTTGTGCCTTAGAGATGTTTTGACGCCGCTTCAAATGATCGTCCCTTATCTCATTATATGTTCTCATGATGTCCTCAATTGATACCGGTTCAATATACGCCTTAGGAGTTTCTCTTCGCTGTCTCCACTGCAAATCTTCATTCCTACGAGCCTTCTTTTCATTATCACAAGTTGAACGCCTTAAAGGTTGCTCTACATGTTTCGGAGATGCATGTTCATTCCTCCTACTAGGTTGTATTGGAGCATACCGCTTTCTCATCACGGTTTTCAACTCTTCCCACGTCTCGATCGGACGCTCCCCATACTTTTTTCTGCTACGCACAAATTCAGCCCACCATATAGCTGCATAATCAGAAAAATCTTGAACTACAAGTTTGAACTTCTTGTACTCGGAATAATTATGATAGCCAAACTCTCGTTCCTTCCTTTCCTCCCAATTCAAATAAGCTTCAGAATCGCGCCTTCCTCGAAAAGATCTCTTTTGCCACTCATATTTATTTTCATAACCATAATTATACATGTTCGCTGCAAAACAAAGGTTAGTAGATAAAGAAAATTTTTCCTCACACACTCCCTTACGTGTTTCGCTTAAACAATATATATCCCACAATTATGAAACGCTCGTGTATCACACAATTTTAGGCTTTTACCCTCAATTTTTTTTTGCTAAATTATGAGTGTATATAAATATGCAAAAAACTACAGATAATACAATGAAGTTCAGAACGTAGTCCTCTTCTCCCGAGAAGACTAAAACACCTAGATAAACTAGGAAACCAATTACCTAACCTAAATATATTATACCTCACAACCCGAGGCTAGGACAAAGAAAACTGCTAAAATAAATCGCAACTAATGAGATATTTAGCAACAACAAAAAGACCCCACCGTAGAATTAAGCAAATACACCAGCAGGTGCGGGACCCATTTGACAACAAACATTTCAAAAACTCGTCTGAAAACAGCAGCAAAACCCACAAAGTCCAAGTGAGTGGGCATTGAAAAATCAGCAAACATGGAGCAAGCTAATCAGCCCATGTGCACGCCAATCAGCCCAATCAATGGTTAGTTGAAAAACAATAGTACATAACAGCAGCACAACAAAATGAAAACCATCCAACACGTGGCTGCAGAATGAAACTCCATGCGGGAAGATAATCAACAATCGAAAATGCAGCCAACAAATGATAATCAGCAATCGAAAATGAAGCCAAAGGTAAAATAATGAAGTGGGACCCGATGGCACTAACAACATTAGATTGACCAACACAAGCCGGTAGGAGCAACAGCACATGCAAGACGAAGCAGTCGGCCCATAAAGGAACAACAGCAACACCAATCACGTGTGCTGCCTCAACCCATACCGGCGACCAACAACCGACAAAACCCGGCAAGGACAGCCCCCTTGCGAAAGGGAGCAACACACGTGATTGGTGTTGCACACCATCAATCACTGACACAAACCAAAAAATCCGGCCAAACAGTCGAACTGAATAAGCACCGAAGCATCAGCACCAAAGCTGACACCGAACGCAAAAATTCAGCTGCGAAGCAACAACAAAACGGTAACACAACCGGCATGCATGGAGCTGCAAGAAGACAAAAATAGCCCACGCGTGGTCCCAAGTGAATGAAATCACACCCCCTTCACTCCATCACCAATGAACAAAGAGGACTGGCCATTGCAACAAAAAAGAAAGGCGCCTGTAAAGTGCATGCATGCACCAGCCATGAAAGCATGAACATACAGCAAAACACGCAGCAACACATGCATGGGCAAACCACTAGAAAGCTATATCCCATCAAAAGGAATGTCCGGAGGTTTTCGTTCCATATTCCTCAAGGCCGGTCTAAATGAAGTTACTTTTAAACAGGACTTGAGAGTAGGCAATGCAATAGAAGACATGACAGCCATGGCAGCCCTTTGGGCAGGTAATGGAATGGAAGACATGGCAGCCCTTTGGGCAAGGTGGGCCTTTCCGGGCAAGAGCGCAGACTTCACAAAACAAACTTTCTTTGAAGCACTAGATTCTGGGGAAGATTTTGATTCACCCAGGATACTAGAGGCATTTGAAACTTCCTTTCCTTTTGATCCCAAAGGGCCAGGAGTCGGGGTAGAGGGAGAAGGAGGGCTAGGGGTTTTAACATCCTTTGATTTCCCCACCTCGTTCCATTCGGACTTACGCTTCACATTGTTATGCGACTTGGAATTTTCCTCCTTTTTCCCCTCACGAGGCTTTAGGGAGCAAAAGGAATCAGAATGACCATAGGTTTTGCAAAACATACATTTCCGGGGCTGCCATGGAATATCAATGTGAATTTCATGAGGAGCACAATTCTCAATTTGAACTTTAAAAAACTTAGGAATCTGAGTTGTGACCGCAATATCAATACAAACTCTAGCAAAAGAGAGCTTATTTCCAAATTTAGTAGCATCATCAATAAAGAGAGGTTTGCCAAAATGACTAGCAAGATAGGCAAACCCATCATCATGCCAAAGAGGGAGTGGGACATTATGAAAATTGACCCAGATAGGAACACTGGTAGGATCACGTTTAAGAAGGTCCATACCCGCCTGCCAACGATGGAGGATCAAAAGAGATTTACCAAAGTAAGAATGCCCACGAGCCGCGATAGGAATGAGGTCTTCCTCCGTCTTGAAACAGAAGAAATAAAGGCCATTACCTTTAAAATACACCTTTGTTACCTTGTCACCCCAAATCTGTTTTGCCCAAAAGGTAGCATAGTGGATAGACTTTTTCCCACCAATAAAATAGCCCACAAGAGAAAGAGACCACGATGTGATCCCGGGCTGTGAGATTTCAGGGGGAATAGCAACAGTATCATGGATATTAAGAAGATTGGCGTTATGAATTATGAGGTTAGAAATATCATGAGTTTGTTTTGTTGAATTTGGAGCAGATTGGTGGTGATGGGAGTGGGTGCGAGAATCTGTCCCTAATTTAAGGTCACCAAATTGAATTGGTGAAATCAGCGAACTAGAAAGGGTAGGGACCCCACAAGCTGAACCATTTCAGCAATTAGATCAGTCCCACGTGCTGCCCAAGATGAAGAGCAGCTCCCACTAGCTTGAGAATTAATGCTATTTTTTGAATTCAAAAAGCAACTAGACATGCAAGCTGAAATAGGGGACCCATGGTCAACCCCATTTTCACCCACTAGCAGATTCGAATTATTAAGAGAAAGACCAGCATCAAAAGCATGAATATTACTGTCCATATGCTCCTTTAGAGTGCTTTCGGCAGGAGCATAGCGGGATTCAAGGCCATGAGGCGCACTTGCAGAAACAATAGAGTGAGTTTCACTCACCATCTTCAACAGATTTCTAGCTCCAAGAGAGTGTGGAACACTCGCCAAATTCAAAGGATTTGCTGGAATACTCTGCACCACATCATCTTCGCCATCAGAGGAGCTGGATTGATCAGGCAGATCGAAACCAACATCATTTAAACATGAAATGGCGGATTTGAAACAAGTTCTTGAGGAGCCAAGGTTATCCTCAAAACTAGCATTCCCAAAAACCCCTCAATTGATCTCACACTCTTGCCTTTTACCGCTCTAATTCCCTCTTATAGGTTCTTTTTGAATTTACCAAATAAATATCTCAGTTTTTCTATCAATCCAATAAGAACTTATCACAAAACAAAATATAGCAAGTGTGACGTACAATAACCACCCAAATTTCACGATCACCAATTAAAATCTTCTTGAGTGAAATCCCAATATCCTCAAAATTCACAAATTCCAACAATAAAGCCAATGATAGCTTTTTTTTCCAATATAATCCCAATATTCACGAAACTTATGAAACCCAAGCAATTGCAACAATAATAATTTTCTCTTTTTTTTTTTTTTTTTACTCACGAAATTTTTTTTTTCCACAATAAATACTCAACAGAAAATTTAAAGATAAGTAACTCGCTAGAAAGGCTTAGCTTTGATACCAAATGATGGACTTCACGGCACGCTTGCGTGAGGTGGTCGTCGCCCGGATCGTTTCCAGCAAGTTATGAAGGTGGAACGCTCACAACACCTTAACCATTCGCCTATATTGAGACGAGAACCTTGGTATAATTGCTTTGAGCTAGGAAGCTTGCGTTGAATGGACACCAACGACACCTAAACCCCGTGTTTATAGAGAAACAGGAACCTCGATACAATCGACGATTGATGGTTTGGTAGAATGACGCCACAAACAACTATGATATGTTGAATGATAAGTCGATAATTGAATCTTAAGAAAACTAAGAAAATAATCTAGGAATTCTTAAAGAACCAAAAGATGAGAAAACCTCACAAGTAATTGTATTGAATAAATCTGATTAATGTTTATTACATAAGCCATGTATCCTATTTATACTAATAACATAGAAACCCTAAATCCTAAAAGGAATAGAAATCCAATTGAAAATCAAATTCTACCTAACTAATTAATATGGAAATCAAATCATATCTAATAAATATCCTAATTACAATAGAAATCTAAAAGATATAATGAAATCCCTAAAACTAAGGAAGAAATCTGCCAAAAACTGCGTGCCTCGAAAAACGTGTCAGGCAAATTTGCTTGTTCTCGTCGGGGCGAGAAAATTGAACTAGAATTCTCGTCGGGGCGAGAATAGCCAGAGAGAACTTCGCCGGGGCGGCTTTAGTTTGGGCCGGGGCGAAATTATCCAGAGTAGTTCTCGTCGGGGCGAGGAAAATAAGCCTGCGATTCTCGCCGGAGCGAATTCTCGTCGGGGCGAGGAAAATAAGCCTGCGATTCTCGCCGGGGTGAGAACCCTGAATCCCAACTTCTGAGTTTGTTTTCCCGTGCAATCCAACCTCGTGTTGTCCCATGATATAACATAACCTCTTCAGCTTTCTTGGACATCCATAACGTCTAAAGAACGCTAATCCTTGCATTAATTGACACATATCTTCATTAATGATTAGACGATACCAACGAACATGACAAACACTATCTCGAATGCTTGACTTGCATTGATTTGGTCTTACTACATAGATCGTATCTAGCAATCCCAAATCACATGAATGACCCTCTCCTTGATGTTCATATGAATTGAGCTCCAATGTAAGCATCCTTGAGTAGATTCTAGCCCAACTACTTGAATTCGTTTGTTGAACCCTCGAAGCTTGAATTAAGTCGATGACGCTTGATGCGAGCCTGGTCAGGGTCTCATCACTCAATCTGTTTTTCAATTTCTTTTTCACTTTCTTTTTGTCGCTCAAATTTACATGTATTTTCTAAAGATATTACATCATTATGGACTTCTTCTTGAATATTGGAATCTAATAGCTCTCCTTGGACTGCATATTCTTTGTCTTCTTCTTCCTTCCCTGGCTGCCTTTGATTAACATATGCTTGAAGAAGATCTTGGAACTACGAATCACCCTCCTTCATCATCTTACGAAATGGTCCCATAATGTCCTCTTTTTTTTTGTGGAGTTTCCAACTCGCGGGTCGACTAATCTCCCCAGCCCGATACCAGAGCGGTTTGCTACCCGACTTACGCCGGGGGTACCGTGACCACAGTAGAGCATTTTTAGTGCCTTCCAAATGTTGCTAGTGGGAGTCGATCCTGAGTCGTCTGGGTTTACGGTTCTTTCCCAGGGCGGCTTACACCACTGCGCCAAATGTTGTGGCATAATGTCCTCCTTTAGCTCCTCTTTAGAAATTACCTTTTCCCTATACACCTTAGGAGTTTCTTGTGTCTTCCTCCAATGCGACTCTTCATGTCGACGAACCTTCCTATCGTCATCCCTTTTTTTTTGCTAAATTTAAACTGTATTAAAAAAGGAGGAATGTACAAACAACATGGAAAACCCCAATCAGCTTTATCCTAGACGTCATAGGACAGGCCCTATGATGTCATGACAATAAAAGATTACAAGGCCAAAAGCCTATACAAAGAAATAACAAACAAGACATTAAAAAGGTAGGAAAACGTAGCCCAAAGCAACAACACAGCAAAACAGCCAGCAGCGTGCACCAAAAAGAAGAAGCAGCACCAAACCAAAAACGCAACCAAACGGAGCCTAGGAGCAGCAACTGACCACAACAGCAAACCAAAAGGCCCACTAGCAGCACAACCAAACTGCACTAGACCGAAAAAGCCCCACAGCAGCCAAACACGTAGCAACAACAGCAACAGACCCACCGACAGCGAGCAACACAACAGGAAACCAACAAGCCCTTAGTAGCCCCAAAGCAGCTGAAAGGACAAACAACACGCGAGCATAGCAGCAGCAACCACAAACCCTACGCAAACAGGCGAAGAGGCAGAGTAAAGCAGTAGACCCGAGCAATAGCAGCAACAACTGCAAAAAGGCAGCAAACAAACCACACTTGGCAACAGGTAGCATCAGAAGCTACAGCAGTCGCAACACAGTCGGCAGAGGCAAGGAGCAGTAGAAACCTAGAGAAGGCCCCAAAGCAACGCAGCAAACCCATCTAAGAAAAGAAACCACAATAAGCTCAGCAGCAGCGACATCAGCCACCACCAGAAAAGCACAAACCCCAATAGCCAAAAACAACACAACAGTAGAGCCAAGTACTTGGCAGCAACAACCGCAGCAGCAAACAGAGCAACGACAACACAGCGACAGCATACCCGCACAAAAAGGCAGCAAACAGCCCAGGAGCAGAACCCAATTGGCTACAGCAACAACAACCAACCAGCAGGAACCCAATTAGTAGGCAGCAGCTGGAATAGCCAGCCAGCCGCAGAAAACACAACCAGCCAGCTGCAGCAACACACCCAAAAGCCAAGACCAAAACACAAAAGTAGCACCGAGGACAAAACCAGCAATAACCAAACCAGCAGCAAGACCTGACCAGCAGCACAAACACACATGGCAGAGAGGCAGCAACAAGAGCCAGTAACAGTCCAGCTGTAAAACCCCACAGCGAACCAGAGTCAAGTGGCAGCATCAAAGAAGTCCACCACCAGTCCAAACATCCCAAACCAAAAGGAGCAACCTACAGCCACAACCCAGCCAAAGCAGGCCAACCAGAACCAACAAGCACAAGCAAGGCTAAAAGGAGTCCCACAGCCCAGTGACCAGGGATAGAAATTACAAAACAATTACAATAATTATAATTACAAATAAGATACCAATTAAAATACCAATACAAAGACAGTTACAAACAATTACAAAAGAAGATGCCCAAAACATGGGCGAGATTGTACTTTGTTGAACTGCGTGAAGGAGTAAAGTTTACATTTTAAGATATACACAATGTCCCTAACAAGAACACGAATGGATCGGTTAGAGTGAAGCCGAGCATTTCTCTCATTCCAGATGTAGTAGACAGCAGCAGCAAAGCCCAGATGAAGAATACTATTGCAGATCTTTGAGCAAGAGTAAGAAATGATATAGGCTATAATGGACGACCAGCTCCTACTAAAGCCCTTCCAACCACAGAATCTCAGGATTTTAAACAACATTTGAAAAGAGTAACTACAATTAAAAAATAAGTGGTTAAAGGTTTCCACTTCATGTTTACAGAGGACACATGTAGCATTAATATCGACACATGTAGCCAGCCAAAGATTAAAGGACAGCCTAGGGGTCAGACTTTTATGCCAAACCATAGAGTGCCACAAGACAGAATTCCCACGAAGGCGGATAGAATCCCAAATGGATGCTACTTTAAGGTCATCAGCTTTAATATTATCCCAGCAGATCACATCATAGACAGTAGAGTTACAAACCCGGGAGAAATCAAACCCAGTACGGAACGCAATGACGTCGTTGTGGTTTGACAAAGGGAGGTGCCAATTAGAATTTTGGATAATACTACTGACTTGGGTTTCCGATTGGCACATTGCCAATCCGTTTCCTAGGAGTCCCCTTAATATCCTCCAAGTTGTCTCATAATGATTGCATGCCTCTTATCCAGAAAATTACTTCAAGGATCTCCTCTTGGACGTCTAAGTTTCTTACTTATTCTGGCAGATTGCAGTTGATCAAATCTGTGCTAATTTCTATTCAGTCTTTTTGGTCAGCTCATTTCCTTCTGCCCAAATATGTTCTTAGATCAATTCAATCTATTCTTACTAGATTTCTTTGGAAAGGGCCTTCCCTTCAGAAACACGGGGCTAAAGTCTCTTGGAAGGTTATTTCTCTGCCTTATAATGAAGGTGGTCTAGGTGTTAAGGACCTCGAGGATTGGAACAAGGCCCTCATTATCCAGCACTTAACTAAGGTTATCCAGCACAAACCATCTTCCCTGTGGGCTTCTTGGATCCAAGCCTCAGTTCTCAAACAGAATAATTTTTGGCATATCAAAATCCCTTCTGATTGCTCTTGGATTTGGCGCAAAGTTCTTAAATTGCGAACCCTAGCTCAACAGTTTCTCTCTTATCGTGTAGGCAAGGGGAACCACTTTAGCCTCTAGTTTGACCCTTGGCTGAATGGCCACCCTTTATCTCCGAATGCTTACTTGTTGTCTAACTCGGGGATCCCAAAAGCTGCTCTTCTCTCTAGCATCATTTCCCACTCAAATTGGGTGCTTCCCTAGAGTAACCATCACGATGTTGTCCAGTTTCGAAGCCTGTTCATTTCTGCTCCTCCTCCGTCTGCAAATGATGACTCTATCACTTGGGACTCTATGGATATCCGGCTTTTAAAAGCTAACAAAATTTGGGACTCCATCCGACACCGAGGTAGTGTTGTCTCTTGGGCCAATATCCTCTGGCACAAGCATTATGTTCCTCGGTACTCTTTCTTTCTTTGGCTTGCATTACACAAAAGATTCCCTACTAATGATGCATTCATTTCTTACTCTACCTATTCTCTGTTGAGGTGTCCCTTGTGTACTTCCGCCAATGAAACATTTAGCCACCTCTTTTTTACCTGTCCTTACTCTAGTGGAGTGATTTCTAATGTCTTGGCGGTTGGAAACTGGCACAATATTCCAACTGACTGGGATAATTTGATAGCATTTATTCAGCAGTTTCAAGGGCGGAAAATGCATTTGGAAATTTTAAAACTCATTCTTGCCACCTCCCTTTACAAAATTTGGGGTACTCGGAATTCTATGCTCCATGATGGGTCAATGCTGCCCCCTCATGCCTTGACTAAAGAAATCATCCTCCAGTTTTACTTAACTCTACCAGTGAACACGACCAATCTACCTACTATAAGCAATTACTAAGCACAGGATCGTCACCAAGGTTTAATTACCACATTTAAATCCCTTCTTTTTTTCTTTTTTTTAAACCCTTCCCCAATTTTTAACATTTTAGTGAGTGCATTTTATGCTCCGTCTCACTTTCTTTTGAACGAGTGCGTTTTACGCTCCATCTCGTTACATGTGTTTATGAATGAGTGCGTTTTGCGCTCCATCTCATTCCACCACATGTTCCATTCTTTAATCGGGAAAAGTTCAAAATTTTCCATTTTTTTTTATTTTTTATTTTTTTTTTCTTCTTGGACTCCCCCAAACTTAGGTCCTTGCTTACACTAGCCTTCAAAGAAGATTCACCGATTTCATCACATTATTCCCAAAGTTCTTACCAGAAATAGAGTATGTAAGGATTTAAATTAGATTAACCAATACATCAATTTTTTTAGATTGCTAACATGAGTATTAAAACTAGCCAAATTAACTCACTGGTTACATCATCACTTCCATCAGCTTTCAACTCTAAGTGAATCTCAAATTAACAATCAATTCTCATCATTGGCCCAAAATCAAAAGACTACATCATTTATCGCTCGATTCATGCAGCTAAATGCAAAACACAACCTAAAATGCAATCCTAATCTATCAATGTCATGCAAACATAAGTATAACGAAACATAAATGAATGCATCAATAACAACGTGCACCTACTCTATATGCATTAACTATCAACAAGTCAAACACAAAACAACAGAAAACAACCCCCAAACTTAAGTAAATCAATGCCCTCATTGAAAAAGCATAAAAAAAATGAAGAATGAGGGACTTCCCTGAACAAACTACTCTGCAGGAGGAACCTCCTCATCATTCTGGTCCTCATCATCACTGCGCTCCAAATCAGACGGAGGGAACACAGGTAAAATAGGTGCAAATGGGAACTGACTGGAATCAACCGAAGGATTCAGCCGAGCAAACATATTGACCATGGAATTATTGAAGGAAACATTATACTCGTACATGGTATCTTGTCGCTCAGCCAAACGAACATTTTGGGCTTCAATATTGTAGAACCACCGATAAATCTCACGTTGGACCTCAAACGGGACTTCAAAACGAGGCGGTACAGTATAATAACTAGATGATGCAGGGTTAGGTGTTGGCTGAGCTACAGGATCTGGCTGTGAAACTATAAATCCTAACCCACGTGGATGACTTTTACCTCCTGTCCATTTAACAGTATATCGTATAATCATCTTGTGGTCCAGAACAGGCATAGGCGGCTGCAACATCTCATCATCCTTCCATTTGACCCCCGCCCGTGCACAGAGAGCACAAATAAGAGAGGGATGTGGTAACCCACCAGTGGTACCACCCTCTACAGCACGGATAATGGAGTTCCTAATAATAAGGCCAACGTTCATGGTCTTCCCAGTCACCAAACAATATAAAAGCACGGCTCTTTCCTTTGTCACATCGCTCACATGAGTAGACGGCATTAGTTTAGCACACAAGAAAGCATACCACGCCTTTCCATACTGACTGAGCCTGGATTGCAGAAAGTTCATGCTACCGCGCCCACGAGCTTTCCATGTTGTACCCGGCTGACACAAATCTTGAATTATCTGATCGTAGTTAGGTCCATTACGCACAAAAGCTGTGTACTCATTATGAGAACCCGAATCTGCCAAGTCATAGATGTGATTAATCTCCGAGCAATCAAAATTCACAGTCTTTCCTCGCACTCGCACCGTAAACCCGTCACGGTCCTTAACATGCGCATAAAATTCCTTTACCACGGCTATAACTGCTGGATCCGGTTGTGCCGTGAACAAACCCCATCGACGTTCAGCAATCATTAAAACCATCTCGCCATCTTGTGCAGTTGGTTGCAACCCCCGTTCTGGAACTAATGGCCGCTGTGCGAATTTAAGATATCTATCTTGCGCTTCTGCACTAGCAAATCGCTTCTTGTCAAAGGTCTTAGTTGGAGTAGAAGTAGATCCTTCCCCACGTTATCTTTTGGATGCCATAGTTACCTATAAGCAAGAAATAGCGTTATTCAGTCCATTGTACCATAACATATTTGCACAACAAGATAGTCAACTAAGAACTAGTGCAATGATCATATAACAAGTGCATAGTGGAAACCCCCAAACGTAAGGTCTATAGCAATTTCATAGTGATTCAAGCCACATAAGTGTCATCATGCCCATAATTGCTACAAGAACCAAACGAGAAAGCAATGACAATACCCAACAGTGAAAATTATACCATATTGCTCAGATACCATGATGCCAATTATAAACTCAATGCAATTCCATAGGCAATCTAATCAACTGGGAGTCATGAATAGTCAGCAATGCGAGTTAATTATGAATCATGAGCCATCAAGCATGCAATTTCATATTATCTCCAAGAAAATTCGTTCAAGCATATTATCAAACACCTTGTGGGCGACATGAAAATTTCAATATGTGATGCTTCAATAAGTGCAAGAATGAAACCCAATCATAGATAATGCACTCCCAAACAAGGTATCATATCAAACAAACAAGATTTATTGATAATTTAGCCCCATACCTTGCATAAGTAACTCAATTTTAATCAACAAAATAAACTTACCTTGATGTACCGTTGAAAGAGAGAAAAAGTAGGGAGAGAGTGCTTAATCCAGACCCTAAATCCGTGCTAGCAAAATTGCTTGTGTGCAAATAACTACTTGGGAACAAAATTCTTGGGAGAAATTGAGATATATGGAAGAAAAGGGAAGAAACAAGAACAAAGGCGGCTATTGTGCGGTACATGTTTAGGGCTGGAAGCCCTATTTTTTTTCTAAATGCCGATATAGCGCCGGGGCGCCATATTTTGCCTTACCTTCAGCGCCGGGGCGCCATAAACAGTGTCTGGGTATGAGCCTTAGCGTCGGGGCGCCATACTCCTTTGTCTGGGGCTCCATAAACAGTGTCTGGGTATGAGCCTTAGCGCCGGGGCGCTATTCTTCTTCAGTATTATAGAGCTGGAGCGCTATAACTTTTTAGGCCGTTCTGCATTTGGCGCGGGGCCGCTGGATTTGTGCTTGATGACTACCTTCTTCCCATACTTAAGCAAACGTTGTCCAATTCAAGCTTCTACATGCTACAAAATACCCAAACACCCAAGTTAGTCCTAAAAAAAAAATAATAATAATCAATTAACTAAACAAAGGAAAAACACAAAATTAAACCGCTGGGTTGCCTCCCAGGTAGCGCTAAGTTATAGTCAATTAGCTTAATTTTCTCTGAAGATCATGTTGTAGAAAGGACTAAGGTGACTTTCTGTCTGTCCACCTCATCCCCAAAGTAATGCTTCAACCTCTGTCCATTCACCTTGAACGATTGATCCGGAAATTTGTCGTATACTTCAATCGCGCCATGTGGAAAAACCATCTTCACTGTGAATGGTCCTGACCATCTTGATTTTAGCTTCCCGGGAAAAAGTTTGAGTCTGGAGTTGAAAAGTAAAACCCTTTGACCCGGTTCAAATGTTCTTTCTATGATCTTACGATCATGCCATTTCTTCACCTTCTCCTTGTACAGCTTCGAGTTTTCATATGCTCGTAATCGAAATTCGTCCAACTCATTGATTTGAAGTAGTCGTTTTTCCCCTGCAGCTGTTGAATCAAAGTTCAATTTACGAATTGCCCAATATGCCTTGTGCTCGAGCTCCATAGGAAAATGACAAGCCTTTCCATAAATAAGCTGAAATGGTGACATGCCCAACGGAGTTTTATAAGCAGTCCGATAGGCCCACACAGCATCATCCAGTTTCAAGGACCAATCCTTCCTCGTCGGATTCACAATTTTTTTGAGGATTCTTTTTACTTCTCGATTGGATACTTCAGCCTGTCCGTTCGTCTGGGGTGATAAGCTGTAGCAATACGATGATTTACCCCATACTTGGCCAGCAACGCTATGAACTGCCTGTTGCAGAAATGACTACCTTCATCGCTAATAATGGCCCTAGGAGTCCCAAATCTAGTGAAAATACTTCGATGCAAAACCTTTAGGACTACCTTGGCATCATTTATCGGGAGTGCTGCCACTTCTACCCATTTAGACACATAGTTAACAGCTAACAAGATGTAGAGATTACCGCACGAAGACACGAAAGGGCCCATGAAATCAATCCCCCAAACGTCGAAAACTTCTACTTCAAGGATTGTATTCAAAGGCATTTCATTCCTCTTTGAAATATTACCTACTCTCTGACATCTATCACACCGCTGAACAAAACTGTATGCATCTTTAAAGATTGTCGGCCAGTAGAATCCTGCTTGAAGTACTCTAGCCGCTGTTCTCTCTCCGCCATAATGTCCTCCATACACAGAAGAATGACAATCATGTAAAATCCCTTCGGTCTCACTATACGGGATACACCTTCTTATCATTTGATCCGCACACTGTTTAAACAAATACGGCTCATCCCATATATACCATTTAACATGATGCAGAAACTTTTTCTTTTGGTGTCCCACCAAGTCAGAAGGTATCATCTTACTCACCAAGTAATTTGCGTAATCCGCAAATCATGGCACTTCCCCTTGCACCACAAATAACTGCTCATCCGGAAAGGATTCATTAATTCTAACTTTGCTGTCTACCTCCCTTCCTGGCTGCTCTAGTCGAGACAAGTGGTCTGCCACTTGGTTTTCGGTACCCTTCCTATCCTTGATCTCCAAATCAAATTCTTGCAAAAGCAATATCCACCTGATCAACCTGGGTTTTGCATCCTTCTTCGCCACTAGGTGTCGAATTGCCGAGTGATCCGTATACACTATCACCTTTGTGCCTATCAGATATGACCTAAATTTATCAAAGGCGTACACCACTGCTAATAACTCTTTCTCTGTGGTGGTGTAGTTTAACTGTGCATCTGTAAGGGTCTTGCTGGCATAGTATATCACATGAAACATCTTTTCCTTCCTTTGCCCCAAAACAGCCCCTACTGCGTAATCACTGGCATCACACATAAGCTCAAACGGCAACTCCCAATCTGGTGTTGTGATAACTGGTGCTGTCGTTAACTTATTCTTTAAATGCTCAAATGCTTGCATGCAAGCCTCATCAAAATTAAACTGTGCATCCTTCTCCAATAAACTGCACAATGGTTTAGTTATCTTGGAGAAGTCCTTGATGAATCTGCGGTAGAAGCCTGCATGTCCAAGAAAACTGCGGACACTTTTTACTGACGTAGGTGGAGGTAAATTTTCAATAGTTTCCAGCTTTACCCTATCCACCTCAATGCCTTTCTTCGACACTTTGTGTCCCAGTATGACTCCTTCTTGTACCATAAAATGGCACTTCTCCCAATTCAATACTAAATTAGTTTTAACACATCTCTTTAAAACCATTACCAAATTTTCAAGACATAGATCGAAAGAATCACCAAAAACCGAAAAGTCATCCATAAATACCTCAACATTCTGTTCGACCATATCTGAAAAAATCACTGTCATACATCGCTGAAAAGTGGCTGGAGCATTACACAACCCAAAAGACATTCTTCTAAAGGCAAAAATGCCGTATGGACATGTAAAAGTAGTCTTTTCCTGATCTTCTGGAGCTATCGTAATCTGATTGTAGCCTGAATACCCATCCAGAAGGCAATAGTACTCATGACCCGCCAGTCGGTCCAACATCTGATCGATAAACGGAAGTGAAAAATGGTCCTTCCTTGTAGCTTTGTTAAGCTTGCGGTAGTCCATGCAAATTCTCCACCCTGTTACGATTCGCGTTGGGATCAGCTCGTTATTCTCATTGGTGACCACAGTCATTCCACCCTCTTTGGTACGCACTGCACAGGGCTCACCCATGCACTGTCCGAGATAGGGTAGATTATTCCCGCATCCAGCCATTTCAGTATCTCCTTCTTAACCACTTCTTTCATTATAGGATTGAGCCTTCTTTGCTGTTCAACTGTCGGCTTGCTACCATCTTCCAGTAAGATCTTATGCATGCAAAAAGACGGGCTTATCCCCTTGATATCGGCTATGGTCCATCCAATAGCTGATTTAAACTCTCTAAGCACTCGTAGCAGTTTTTCCTTCTGACAAGATGTTAGTGCAACAGAAATAATCACAGGTAGCTTTGAATCTTTATTTAAAAATGCATACCTGAGATGTTCTGGAAGTGGTTTAAGTTCAAGTTCGGGAGGTATCTCAAGTGATGGTTTCAACTTTACCGATGTCTCTCCCGCTTTCGTAAGTGGCTCAATAGGTGTTCTGAATTTTCTGAATTTGGGGGTGGTATCCAAATATTGCACAAGTTCGGCACATTCTTCATCCTCCAAATCTGAATTCTCAGCAATCACTCTCTGCAATGGTTCATAGCTCAACAAACTTTCAACTACATCATGCACTATACTATCCACCAAATCTACTCTGAAGCATTATTCTTCATCGGTTGGGAGCTTCATTGCTTTGAAAACGTTAAACGTCACCTCCTGGTCAGGTACACGCATTGTAAGCTCCCCTTTCTGCATGTTTATCAAAGTCCTCCCAGTGGCTAGGAATGGTCTCCCTAGTATGATTGGTATATTTTTGTCCTCTTCATAATCCAGAATGATGAAGTCCGCCGGAAAGATAAATTTGTCCACTTTCACCAGTACGTCTTCCACTATCCCCCGTGGATATGTGATAGATCTATCGGCTAACTGCAGAGATATATTTGTTGGTCTTGGTTCCGGCAATCCCAATTGACTGAATACTGAGAATGGCATCAGGTTGATACTTGCCCCAAGATCACACAAACATTTATCGAAGCTCATCTTTCCGATCGTGCATGGAATTGTGAAACTGCCCGGATCTTTCAGCTTTGGAGGTAATTTACGTTGAAGCACTGCACTGCATTCCTCTGTCAAGGCCACTGTCTCAAACTCGTCTAACCTTCTCTTCCTTGACAGTATACCCTTCATAAACTTTGCATAACTTGGCATTTGTTCCAATGCCTCCGCGAAAGGTATGTTGAACTGCAGTTTCTTAAAAACCTCCAAAAACTTTTGGAACTGTTTATCATCCCTCTGTTTATTCAATCTTTGCGGATATGGAACTCGAGGGTGAACTTGCGGTACTGTATTCACGGGCTTCTCATCTGAACTAACTTTCTCCTTCTCTACTGACTCGTAGTTATCCTTCTTCTCTTTCTGTTCATCTCCAATTTTTATCTCAGTTTCTACCCCAGTGTCATCCCCTTGTAAACTCGGTGCTGCTGAGTCTGGTACATTTCCTGAATATTGCTTTCCCGATCTGAGTGTAATGGCCTGACACTGTTCCTTACCTTATCTCCGTGGATTTGCCTCTGTGTTACTTGGCAATGAACCCTGGGGCCTGCTGTTAAGCATAGTTGCCATTTTCCGCATCTGAGCTTCTAGATTTTTAATAGCCACTGCCTGGCTTTTGATCATCACCTCTGTATTCGCCATGTACTTTAACATCATCTCCTCCATTTCTGATTTCTTTTCCCGCAGAGGTGCATATGGAGTAGGATGTTGTTGTTGAGAATATCCCGGTGGAAAAGGTGGTCGTGGAGCATACTGTTGCTGCGCCGGCTGGAACTGATTGTTCTGTTGAAACTGCTGCTGCCGATTTCCTTGGTTATTTGACCAACTAAAGTTTGGATGATTGCGGTTGTTGGGGTGGTATGTGTTCTGAAACTGACCTTGGTCTTTCTTATAAGTGTTCACATACTGCGCCAACTCCGAGTTGATAGCACATTGATCTGTTGAATGCGACCCCGCGCAAATCTCACATACGAAAGCAACTGACTTGGCTTTGCTTTTCGACAACGAATCTATTTTCTTTGCCATAGCCGCCATCTGTGCCGACAACTGGGTAATAGCATCCACTTCTAACAAACCTGCAACTCTGGGCTGTGACGTTCTGGCTGTAGGATTCTGGAAATCATTTGCTGCCATAGTCTCAATAAGGTTATAAGCCTCGTCGTAGCTCTTTGCCCCTAAATCTCCACCCGCAGCTGCATCTACCATCTGCCTAGACTGCCATCCCAATCCATTATAAAATGTGTTGATCACCATCCAATCTAGCATCCCATGGTGTGGACATTTTCTTAACATCTCCTTGTACCTATCCCAAGCCTCGTATAAGGACTCACCCTGTTGTTGCTCAAATTGAGAAATTGTTGTCCTTAGTTTTGCAGTTTTAGCCATTGGGAAAAACTTGGCTAAAAATTTTTGTGCTAGGTCCTCCCATGTAGTAATTGATCCTGCAAGCAAAGAATGGAGCCAACTTCTTGCTCTATCCCTTAATGAGAATGGGAATAGCCTTAGTCGGATAGCATCCTCCGTCACCCCATTGTACCTAAATGTATCACATATTTCAATGAAGCTCAAAAGATGCTCATTAGGATCATCTGTAGCAGCACCCCCAAACTGGACCGAATTCTGCACCATTTGAATGGTTCCTGGTTTAATCTCAAAGGTATTTGCTGCTATTGCCGGTCTTACTATGCTAGACTGCAGTCCAGTGATGTTTGGCATGGAATAGTCCCACAAAGCTTTATGTTCCTCTCTTTGCTCGATTCTCTGTTCCTCCGCCATCTTCGGAATAGTTCTTTCTAACTGTGCTTGTAAATTCCTACGCACTCTTGCTTTCCAACCTCTTCCGTCAATATTATCCTGAGCTGGTGTTAATTCTGAGTTGGATGAGCGTGTGTGCATAAAAATTCTACAAGTACCTGAAACCAAAACAAAAATAAAAATAGAAATGAGAAAAGATTAGAGTTGTCTAAGTCAAACAATATAGCTTAAAACTGATGATAATAATAAAAATCTAACGCCTGTCCCTGGCAACGGCGCCAAAAACTTGTTGCCTCTTTTTAAGTCTTACATGAAAGAGCTCTAACTCGTGCAAGTATACACGGTCAACAAGTAATACAGAGGAAGTAGAGTATCGTCCCACAGAGACAGGATTAAATTAAATCACTATACATCAGCTCTATCACTATACTTATTTGCTTAAACTAATGACTTACTTTTGGTGACAAAATTATTCCTATATCAATTAATAACTAACTATGCAAATACTAACAAAATATATCAAGCCTGGAATTAATGGGATCCTAACTTCATTTAATAGTTCATCTAATTACCACTATCATGCTAGTAAGTTCACGTATCACAGAAAAGTAGCCAAGGACACTAAAATAGACATAACCATTTGTCAATGCATTATGACCAACTTACATAATATCCATACTTGATTGACACCATGTAATCACCACTATAACCAAAATCACTATATTTCTATGTGAAATTGTAATTATATTGATTTTAAGCATAAGTCCTTATTTTGACTCTTACGGTGAAACAGTATATGTCTATCTGACTCACACAATATTAAGCTATCCAATTAAGCCTCATATTCGCAAGCTATCATGATTACAATCCATACTTATATGTTATTTTTTCAATTCCATATAAGTACTGAAATTGAATGGTGATCAATCATTCATACATGCAAAACAATCATGATAGAAATTCCTTATGATATATAAAACAAGCTAACAATCAAGACTTTAATTAAACCACATATTAAAATCCGTTAGAATCCCATAATGGAGATTAGTTCATGTCTGAACCAAAAGCCATTATGGGATCAAAACTAAACATAGAAAAATAAACAATCAATTGAAATAAGAGAAATTAGAATTATCAAACCCAATTGAGAATAAATTCCAAAGTAAGCTTAACCCACATCAAAATCCTGAGCTTGAACAAAAGTAATCCACAAAATATCTCTAAGTTCTTTCTAAAGAGAAGTAGAATAATAATCAATAATCCCCACTCTATTCTAATGTTGCCCTAATTACATAAGATAAGCATTCAGTCCTTTTCTGTATCCAATTCTGCTTCTAGTAGATAAACTGCCGCGCCTAAACTGCCTTTGGCGCCCCGGCGCCATATCCAATTCATTTATAGCGCCCCGGCGCCATATCCAAAATTACCAAAATGCCCCTAGCTTCAAGTTTAGTTCCCAAACACCTGAATTGACCTTGTTACCCTTCCAATTCCCTCCTGCACAACATAAACACAAAAACGAATAAAATGATAATAAAAATACTCAAAGATAACAACAAATTAAGCTCAAAAGCACTAAATTCGTAGGTATAAAACCTACTCATCAGAGAGAATCCGATCGAGACATGGGAAGAGTTGAAAACAGTGATGAGAAAGTGGTATGCTCCAATACAACCTAGTAGGAGGAATGAACATGCATCTCCGAAACATGTAGAGCAACCTTCAAGGCGTTCAACTTGTGATAATGAAAAGAAGGTTCGTAGGAATGAAGATTTGATGTGGAGACATGAAGGGAAACTCCTAAGGTGTATATTGAACCGGTATCAATTGAGGACATCATGAGAACATATAATGAGATAAGGGACGATCATTTGAAGCGGCGTCAAAACATCTCTAAGGCACAAAAAGAGCAAAATCAGCCGAGGGAGGTGGACGATGGAATATAATATGCGGTCCAAGGAAAGTTGTTAGGTTCCGATGTTTAAGATGAAGTCTGTGATTCAAAGAAAGAGAATACATGTGAAATTGAACGACAAAAAAAAAGTGAAAAAGAAGTTGAAAAAAGATTGAGTGTGAACAAGAAAACTATGAAAAAGAGAATGAAAAGAAACGAGAGAATAAAAAGAATGAGAGTGAAAATAAACGAGAGAAAGAAACAGTGGAGAGTACGAGTGAAAAAAGAGAGGAGAGTGAGTTGGAAAGTGAGATGTATTTTGAAAAGCCAGTGACTGTACATTCATACAAGACGACGCTTTTAAATACTAACAAGATTAACTCTTCTTTGTCTAGTTCTGTTTTGTCTCTTGTACAGGTGATTGAGGATATACCCCGAGCTATCATTCCATATCAGCCAGCTTGTAGTATTCCCGAGGAGACGATGGAGTTACCAAGGCGGGTTGGAGAGTTGATGGAGTCCAACTTCATCAAAGCAGGTATCGTGGGAGAAAGCATTAGTGCGTGTGCTATTCATGAGTTCATAGTACGTAAGGAAGATAGAATGTCGAGCTTGTTCGTTGATTTTGAATTGGTAAACAAGTATCATTTTCTTTACCTATATAATATGCTTGATAAATTGTATAGTACTTGTGTTTTGTCTACATGTGTTGATGACCATGTGATGATATTGCCTAGTCAAGTTAGCTTAAGAGAATGTGATGAATGGAAAATTGTGTTAACATGTGAATTGTATAGATGGATAGTTATTTCTGTTAGATTAACTAATGTGATGAGTGGGATTCATACCTGCGATTCGGGTTCCTAATCACTTAAGAAATTACTTGATTATAGTATCTTCTAGTGTAAAGTTATGTTTTTCCTGCTATCTTATGCTTTATTGCTTTTCAGGTGGGAGGTGTGTTCATTTGATGCTAAAAGGGGAAAATGACCCTTGGATGGCTAAAGACACGAGGCCCGCGCCGTAGCACCAAGGCCAAGCCTAGGAGTCACGCTGCAGCCAGCGGCCCTTGGCCAAATACACGAAGCTCGCGCTGCAGCGACACCATTCCTTCACGGTTTGGCGCTGCAGCGAGCCTTCCTTGGCGAGGACACAGAGCTCGCGCTGCAGTGACACCATTCCTTCACGGTTTGGCGCTGCAGCGAGCCTTCCTTGGCAAGGACACGGAGCTCACGCCACAACGCCAATGCAAGGCGCAAGGCCCACGCCGCAACGTGAGCCCCGGTTCCCAGCCACCTGGCTTTCCTGTTATGACCTAGCTGCTGCTACATAAGGAAATAGGTCTGACTTCTTTGAGGGGACGGAGCAACTTAGAGAGAAAAGGAGGCAGCTACACAGGGAGGCAGCTGAAGCAAGAATACTTCTGCGCAGGAGTTTTTCTCTTCAAATTCTGTCATCCATTCGTGTAATTTTAATTATGTTGAACAGCATGACTGTAGTAATTAGTTCTGTAGTTATGAACTAATTACATTTCTAGGATTGCAATGTAACCTAATGATTAGCTTAATATGAATTTCTCTCATATTTATATAATGAATCATGTTCTGAATGGATTGTTGTATTTCATGCTTACTTATCAATTGCTTGAGATAGGAATTGATTTAGGTATTAACTGATATTGGAAAATTGATGTTATACCTTTCCTTAAGTACAACAACACGTGTTATGACCATTGCCCAACGGAATGAATGCACAATTTGCATGATAAAATAGGAATATGTCTATTTGCCCTGTGTAACCATTGAGATTGATATTAATGACCCTTAGTCTAGTTATTTTCATCATAGGAATATTGTGATTTATCTAGCTAAGGGATATGCATTTGACCATCGGAAGAGGCTTATGTATACCTTGTGTTCTCGGTTAACCATTCTTGTGATTTGTTAGTTAAATGGAGAGTTAGGAATATTAGGCGAGGCATTAGGGGAGTTGTAATCCTAGCTTGACATCTTTGATACAACTCGCCTTTTTATTTAACCATTTCTGCCTAATTGATTAATACACACAACTCTTATTCACTTGTTTAAATAAGACCGTTGAGATACATTTTAATACTTGAACTACTACCTAGTACTTTGTCCTCGTGGGTTCGACACTCGACTTTTCTATACTACTTGTTAGACCGCGTATACTTGCGCGAGTTTATAGGTTGTGAAAACCACCAACAGGTTTTTGGCGCTGTTGCCGGGGACTCAGTATTATTTGTTTTTCAATATTAATACTACTTCGAAATGATCTTAATTTAGACTGATTTATCTGTTTAATCTTTCTCTCAGGTACTCTAGACTGTGTATGCCACCTCGCAGGAATCAGGATTTAATACCTCTTAACCCTGAGGTGGACAGAACTTTCAGACGAAGGAGAAGAGAGAGAGCTAGGGAAATACCTACTCCACCTATAATGGCTGAGGAAATTCAGAAAACTCTACGGGAGTATGCAATGCCGAGTGTCACAACTCTACATGCCAGTATCCAACGGCCCGCTATTGAAGCTAATAGCTTTGAAATTAAGCCAAGCACGATTCAAATGATCCAAAACAATTTACAGTTTGGGGGGTTGCCGCATGATGACCCTAATGATCATGTGGTCAATTTTGTGGAGATATGTGACACCTTCAAATACCAAGGAGTGACCGAAGATGCAATCAGGCTCAGACTGTTCCCTTTTACCATACGGGATAACGCTAAGAGTTGGTTGAACTCGCTTCCCTCAGGCTCAATTACCACATGGGCTGATTTGGCCCAGAAATTCGTGGCAAAGTTCTTCCCGCCAGCGAAAACCGCCATGCTCAGAAATAACATTATGTCTTTCTCACAATTAGATGTTGAAACTATGTATGAAGCATGGGAAAGATATAAGGACCTGTTAAGAAAGTGTTCATACCACAGTCTGCCGAATTGGCTATTGGTGGAGACTTTCTATAACGGGGTATCAGGGCAGACCAGAGCAAGTATTGATGCTGCGTCTGGAGGAGCATTTATGGGGAGGACATATGATCAGGCTTATGCGCTATTGGAAACTATGTCAGCAAATAACTATGAATGGCCGACGGAAAGGAAAATGCCGAGTAAAGTGGCCGGTATGTATGAGATTGACACAGTAACTGCACTATCTGCACAAGTCGACAGCCTAGCCAAGCAAATTCAGGCCATGGGGAAGCAGCCGGTGCAGAGTGTCATTGTGCCATGTGATTTGTGTGCGGGAAGTCACCCGACTGAACAATGTCCCATTAGCTCGGAATCAGTTCAGTATGTATCTAACTACGGGCGACAACAGAATACCAATCTCCCCACACACTACCATCCTGGACTGAGGAATCACCCAAATTTCTCTTGGAGTAACAATAACAACACCCAAGCCCAACCCTCTACCACCAGGCCACCTTTTGCACAGCCTCCTGGATTTCAATCTCAGAATCAACAACATTCTCAAGGATCTTACCCACCTCCACAGGAAAGGAAACCTAGTGTGGAAGATCTCCTTTCGAGGTATATTGCTCAGAATGAAACAAGGAGCCTCAGTCAAGAGGCAGCGATCCGGAATCTTGAAGTCCAATTAGGATAGTTGGCAACTGCTTTGAATAACCGTCCTGCAGGAACATTACCCAGTGACACGGATGTCAACCCAAAACGGGAGGGCAAAGAGCAATGTAAGGCAGTCACCCTTCGTAGTGGCACCATATTGAATGAGACTAGAGGAGAAACCTCAACAGTGCAGCATGAAGTTGTAGAGAAGGAAGGCATTGTGGAGCTTGATTGTAACATGTCTAGGGGAGAGGAGAGTGAAAAGGAGAAATCCACAATACCGACCCCAGCTGTTAGCAAGCCAAGTCCTTTGCCTCAACACCTACCATTTCCCCAGTGCCTTAAGAAGCAAAAGCTTGAAAAGCAATTCTCAAAGTTCTTAGAAATTTTCAAGAAACTTCAAATCAATATTCCTTTTGTTGAGGCATTGGAACAAATGCCCAGCTATGTGAAATTCATGAAGGACATCTTGTCCAAGAAGAGGAAAATGGGGGACTATGAGACAGTGGCAGTTACTGAGAAATGCAGTGCAATCCTTCAAAGCAAGCTTCCAACCAAGTTAAAAGACCCTGGGAGTTTCACTATCCCATGCACAATTGGGGATCATTTTATCGGAAAAGCCCTATGTGACTTGGGAGCTAGCATTAATTTGATGCCCCTCTCTATCTACAAGAAGTTGGGGCTTAATGAGGTAAAGCCTACCAGTGTGACTCTGCAGCTGACCGATAGATTCATTACTCATCCTAAGGGTATAGTGGAATATGTGCTCGTAAAAGTGGACAAGTTTATATTCCCTGCTGATTTTATTATTCTGGATTGCGAGGAGGATAGGGAGGTTCCTATCATTTTGGGCAGACCATTCCTAGCAACAGGCAGAACATTGGTAGATGTACAAAAGGGGGAACTCACTATGAGAGTACAAGACTAGGAAGTAACATTCAATGTCTTTAAGTCCATGAAGTATCCCAGTGCCTCTGATGATTGTTTCCGTGTCGATGTTGTTGACGAAGTTGTGCGAGAAGTGTTCTATGAAAATTGTTTTCCTAACTCGCTTGAGTCCACTTTGATTGGAGCATGTAATATTGACGATCCCTCTCATCTTGAGCATGTTCAGTGGTTGGAAGCAGCCCCAAGATCAAATATGTTCAAGCGATAATTTGAGCCTTTGAATGAGAATGAAGCACCCACATCCCAGTCACACCCATCAGTTATAAAACCACCTGAGCTTGATCTTAAGCCCTTGCCAAGCCACTTGCGATACGCCTATCTAGGTGAGGCTTCTACCTTGCCAGTTATTGTTTCTGCATCACTAGATGAGGTACAGGAGGAGAAGCTCCTTGCAGTCCTCAAGGCACATAAAACAGCTTTGGGATGGTCTATCTCTAATATAAAGGGCATCAATCCCTCTGTATGCATGCACAAAATCCTCCTTGAGGAGGGGGCTAAACCGTCTATTGAGCATCAGAGGCGGTTGAACCCGATTATGAAGGAGGTTGTTAGAGCTGAAATTATTAAGTTACTGGATGCGGGCATTATCTACCCCATATCTGACAGTCCATGGGTGAGTCCAATTCAGTGTGTGCCCAAAAAGGGCGGCATAACAGTGGTGTCTAATGAGAATAATGAGCTGATCCCAACACGGACAGTCACTGGATGGAGAGTATGTATGGACTACAGGAAACTGAACAAGTCCACTTGCAAGGATCACTCTCCTCTGCCATTCATTGACCAAATGCTTGATAGACTCGCTGGGCATGAATTCTACTGTCTTTTGGATGGGTACTCGGGGTACAATCAAATTGCTATAGCACCCGAGGATCAGGAGAAAACAACCTTTACTTGTCCATATGGGACCTTTGCCTTCCGGAAAATGTCCTTTGGGTTATGTAACGCCCCTGCTACATTTCAACGTTGCATGATGTCTATCTTTTTTCTGACATGGTAGAACAGACGCTTGAAGTGTTTATGGATGATTTCTCTATTTTCGGGAGTTCTTTTGACGCTTGTCTACAAAATTTTGACCGCAGTTCTGAAAAGATGTGTTGAGACGAACCTGGTTCTAAATTGGGAGAAATGTCACTTCATGGTTAGAGAAGGGATTATTTTGGGACACAGAGTGCCTATTAGTGGGATTGAAGTAGACAGAGCAAAGGTTGATATTATTGATAATCTACCTCCGCCTTCGTCAGTGAAAGGAGTTAGGAGTTTTCTGGGGCACGCAGGATTTTATAGGCAGTTCATCAAAGACTTCTCTAAAATCACCAAGCCGTTATGTAGCCTATTGGAAAAGGACATGCCTTTCAAGATTGATGAGGCCTGCTTACAAGCTTTTAATCTGTTGAAAAAGAGACTCGTCTCAGCTCCTATTGTAGTGGTTCCTGACTGGACATTGCCTTTTGAACTCATGTGCGACGCTAGCGATTATGCTATAGGGGCAGTGTTGGGACAACAGAGAGATAAGGTGTTCCACACTATTTACTATGCCAGTAAAACCTTGACAGATGCTCAGCTTAATTACACAACCACTACGAAAAAGCTTCTGGCAGTAGTATATGCCTTTGACAAGTTCCGTCCATATCTTATCGGAACTAAAGTCATTGTGAATACGAACCATTCGGCGATCAAATATCTAATCTCAAAGAAGGATGCAAAGCCGAGGTTGATTCGTTGGGTTCTTCTCCTCCAAGAATTCGATTTGGAGATTCGTGATAAAAAGGGAACCGAAAACCAAGTGGCGGATCACCTATCGAGATTGGAGAATCCAAATAACTCGAAAGAGAATGAGCTTGATATCGATGATTTCTTCTCGGATGAACAGTTATATGAGGTCAAGGGTGTGGCACCATGGTTTGCAGATTTTGCTAATTATGTTGCTTGTGATGTGCTACCGCCTGACATGAACTATCACTAGAGGAAGAAATTCCTGCATTATGCTAGGCAGTATCTCTGGGACGAGCCGTTCTTGTTTAAACTATGTGCAGACCAGATTTTGAGACGGTGTCTGCCTGAAGGAGAGATTGAGGGTGTGCTCCACCATTGTCATTCATCTAATTATGGAGGGCACTTTGGGGGGCAACAAACTGCAGTAAAGGTGCTTCAATCTGGTTTCTACTGGCCAACCCTGTTTAAGGATGCTCATTCCTATGTATCGCGATGCGATAATTGCCAAAGGGTAGGAACCATTTCGAGGAGGCATGAAATGCCACTACAAAACATCCTTGAGGTCGAATTATTTGATGTATGGGGAATAGACTTTATGGGTCCATTTCCATCCTCCTATAATAACCTTTACATTCTAGTCGCTGTGGACTATGTCTCCAAGTGGGTGGAAGCTGTAGCTCTGCCTACTAACGTTGCTAAGGCTGTGTTGAACTTTCTAAGAAAGAACATTTTCACTCGGTTTGGCACACCTCGGGCCATCATTAGTGACGAGGGCACGTACTTTTGCAACAAGTACTTTGAAGCCCTTCTTGCAAAATATGGGGTTTCCCATAAGATAGCTACCGCTTACCACCCACAAACTAGTGGTCAAGCAGAGGTATCCAATAGGGAGGTTAAACGGATCTTGGAAAAGATAGTGAACCCTAACCGTAAGGATTGGTCCAAAAAGTTAGATGATGCATTATGGGCATACCGCACTACCTACAAAACGTCTATCGGAATGTCTCCGTATAGGCTTGTATATGGAAAAACATGTCATCTCCCCGTCGAGTTGGAGCACAATGCCTATTGGGCAATTCAAAAGCTAAACTTTGATATGGATGTAGCTGGTGAAAAAAGGCTGCTACAGCTGAATGAGTCAGACGAGTTCCGTCTCCAAGCGTATGAAAACGCTAAGTTATATAAGAAAAAGACAAAGCGGTGGCATGACAAGAAGATTGTTGTGAGAGAATTTGAGCCGGGGCAGAAAGTGCTCCTCTTTAACTCCCGTCTGAAGTTATTTCCTGGGAAATTGAAGTCCCGATGGTCAGGACCTTTCACAATAGCTAAGGTATATCCTCACGGAGCAATCGAGGTGGAGGACCCTGGCTCTAATAGAACGTTCAAGGTGAACGGTCAGCGGTTGAAGCATTAACTGGGGCGGCGAAGTCGACCGCCAAATGACTTCAATCACCCGTGGTGACCCGGTATGAACCGGGGCGAATAGTCAATCCGATGACTATAAAACAAGCGCTTGGTGGGGAGGCAACCCCACCCGAGTATCGATTTCTATCCTTATGACGCTTTCTGTTTTATTTCAATAGTTTTATTGTTTATAATTTAAAGTTCGTATAACTACTAGTCGTGTTTGCGTTAGTGTAAGTCTGATTTCAGTTTTTATAGGATCTAGATTAATTTCAATAGCCTGTAGTCTCGCATGTGTTAGTGTTGCGGCTGTACAGTCAGAAATTTTTAGCCGTCGTTGCATATTGCGAGTGTAAATAGTATGATAGTTCAGTTTCATAATTAGAAAAAAAAATTTGGGACCATGAGTCTAGCATTTGTGCTAAACATTGATTCATGGTAGTTTGTGTCAGTTCTTTAGGGTACATATACTCTATGAACTGGTATGCTATTTATGTCTGTAAAAAAAAATTTGGTTGAAATTGCTAACAGGTTTTCCTTGTGTTGATGCAGGAGCTGCATCAATTTTTTGTGCAAAGCTGGAATTCACGCTGCAGCGTGACGCTTTGCTCTACCCTCCACGCTGCAGCGGCAGTACCCTCACATAGCTACTTGAGAATTGCGCTGTAGCGTGGCCAATTTTGCCTAAGGCTCACGCTGTAGCGAGCCAGCCTTCTTAAGTCAATTGTCTCACGTTGCAGTGTGAGGTTACAATGCAATATTCACGCCGCAGCGTGAGCTCCGTGTCTTTTCCAAGCCAAGCGCTCACGCTGCAGCGGCGACAATCCATGCTGCAGCGTCGATCCCCTTTTGAAGCTACTGGAGAGTTGCGCTGCAGCGTGATTGTAATATCCCAAAAATTTCAAATGTGATCTGACAAGATCTAATAAAAATTGTCAATTTAAAACCTAAGAATAACTGCTCAAGTATACGTTAAGCTATCTAAAAGACTAAAAATGATTTGTAGATTCGTATACAATTAGAGGTTAGAACTATAACCTAAGTTATGTGCTATATGAATAAATAAGCTTGTATTGAACTTCAAATGTGTTATATGCTTTCTGTTATGTGTAGTATTTTATGTTTTGGTTTAAGTAGTTAACCTTAACACTTATTAAAATCAAGAAGTTAATTTAAGGCTAAAACCTAAATTGGGTAAAAGGTTATAACCTAAACCCTAAACCCTAAGGGATAAACCCTAGAAATAACCTAGGTTTCCTAGCGAAATGTGTACGTCGTAATAACATTCTGTTTTATGATTTACCGACAATACGATGTGAAAATACATATTATCCAATAAAAGTTTTTCTCGAAAAACATGCAAATTACTATTCACGATAATAAGACAAAATAGGGAAAAAGACAAAAAGAAATATTTTTGTTACTTTTTGATCGTCTAACTATTTTTTGAGAAATAGTCGTCGAAAACACTATTCACCCAAACAAACGCTTTTGTGTCTTTTCGATTTTTCGAAGAATACGCGAATGTTAATATTACGAAGAAAGATGGAATATCCAATAAAATTAGAAAACAAAAAACGTAGTTTTTCGACTGTGGGATAAATTATAGAAGTTAAAAACGAAGAATGCAAGAATAAATCGAGTGATATAATACGAAATATTATACGATAGAATATAAGATTAATACGAGGTATAATACGCGTGAAATACGATGTAGATACGAATAAATAAACTAGGAATCCATGTGAACTTGAATCGACCAATCAGATGCAAGCATGATGTAATCATGACGTCATCTTCAAAGTAGCACAAAGATGATGTCATCATGATGTCATCTTCAAAGTAGCACAAAGATGATGTCATCATGATATCATCATGATATCGTGGATTAATGCGAAAAGACTATGATGCCCTAACTTAGGAAATCCTATAAATAGAAGCCCATCCCATCTTCATTTCTCACCAATTCACAAAATCAAAGAGCAAAATTACTCTCTAAATATATTTCAAGTATTGATAGTTGCCAATAAATAGTTAAAACTTCCAATTTCAAAAGGTAATCATCTTAGTAGTTATAATGTTCGATTTCAATTCGTAGTTATAACTAATTATACATTTTACTAGTAGTTATAATGTCAAAATTTATTTTATAGCTAGTGTAGTATATATCATGATCACTAGTAGTTATAATGTCTAAATCATTACAACTATAGTGAAGAAATGATCAATCGTAAGTAGTTATCATGTTCAAAATTTTCAAAGTGTTCTTCATGTTCTTCGTGTTCTTCGTGTTCTTTGTGTTTTTCGTGTGTTCTTGAGTAAAAGTCATAAATCTAATATAAGTAGGTTTATGATTTTGGTATTTTTATGTTATGAAGTGTTATTGAGTCTTAGAACATGTTATCTTAACAAATTAATGGTAGTGGTATCATGTTTCACATGGTTAACCCAAGATATTTTTATCAAAGTAGACACACAGACCTTTCTGCCCATTTTCCGAAATTTTAAAGTCCAAATCTGCTTCTGTAATATAAATAAAGTTGTAGAGGGGGGGGAAATTCTAATGAATTTAGACTCAAGAATCACCCAAAAATGTTTTGAAACGAAGAAGTTATGACAGTTTCCGTAAAGGACGTCAAAGTTGAAAATTTCTTAGAGGCTCTCGGGTTTAAGGACTTAAAAATGAGTTTTTGAGCTAGGATGTTATGGAGCCTATAACACCTATGAAAATAGTTAACTCAAGTTATTATATGACATATGAAGTAATATAATACGATGAATCTAACCGTTTATGCACTAAATGATTGTGTAGGGTTATTTTAACAAGTTTGAGTTTAGTGTTTATTATCCTAAACACCAAGGCAAGTCTTCTAACTCTTATTTGATTATATGCAAGTTCTAATCCTTTATGTGTTATTGTGCAAGTCTTTTCTAAACCTGGCTTATATTGTTATGTGTAATTGTTATTATGTGCAATTGTGATTATGTGCAACTGTTATAAGTTGTTTATATGATTAACTGTTGAATGTTAATTGATTATGAAATGAAATATCTATCAAGTCTAAGCATGTTAAAATTTATATGAAAGCATAAAACTGTTTATGTGATATTAGTTAGACTTGCTGAGCCGTCGTGCTCATTCTTGCGAATAAAACTTTATTTGCAGTTATGAAGAACGTTAAGAAGATCATGGAACGTAAAAGAGGAAAGCATAGGCTAGTTTTCATGATTATTTAATTGTTGTATTGTTTATAGTCATAATGACTTTTGCAATACGAATAAACAAACATGTAAACAGAATATTATATCAATATTACCAGTTTATTGTTATCGAACGTTGTTATGTCTTTAAATTTGATATAACTTAGAATTGTTAAAGAACTATAAATCTGAGTGAGGGTATTGGTAATATGGACTGATCATGTTATGCCTATACTCTGAAATTCAGATAGATAGTAAAACATTAATACAGTATCCATAAGAACTATGCATCTGAATGAGGGTATTTAAATGATATTGAAAGTCCTATAAGCTCTGAGGTTACACTTAATGAGCGCCGGTAAGGTGCCATCTTTACCGGAATGCGCCCCTCAGTTCTATGGACAATCTTATCGTTAATACTGTGAATGTCAGATAGATAGGGAATATCGATATGAAAGACATATTCATCGGTTATAAATCTATACATCCAAGTGAGGGTATCCAAACACAGTTGAAGTTCTGCTGAGAACTATTAATTGTAATGGGATACTGTGAACCTTGGATAGATAGAAGTTATATATTATGGAATATTTATAGTTGAATATTATCACTTTTTCGCATTATACTCTGATTAGTATAAGTCAAGATTTCTATAGTAGTATGTAAAGGTTGTACAAGTCAGCACAAAGTCTCACCGGGCTAAAAGAAGCTAGCAGGTGGATTTTCGGGGCGTGACATTTTGGTATCAGAGCCTTGGATTATAGTTCTGAGGTAACGAGTACCTTGGAGTATAATCTGATGGGTTAAAATTAAAATGGACTTGTGAAGAGTCCGTAGATAATTAAAAAAAAATAAAAAAAATAAAAAATAAAAAAATATATGAATAAATCTTAATAACTCTTAATACATAAAACTTTTATGTGAAAGAAATATATTGAATAAAGATAAACTCTTCCCGAGAATGTCTGGAAATGAATAGACTCGTAAGGAGTTCTAAAGCAAGTCTACTATTTGTTGAAATGCACTCCGTGCAATAAACGCAAGTCTACTTATTTGTTGAAATGCACTCCGTGCAATAACGCAAGTTTACTTATTTGTTGAAATGCACTTCGTACAATAACGTGTCTTATTTATGAAGTTTATTGTTATGCAAGTATTGTTTCTTTTGCACCCCGTGCATTAACATGCTTGTTATCTGTTATATGCAACGTGATAGTGATTATTGAATTTCAATTGAAAACCATGTGAATATCTGAGTTGAATAACTCTCTTGTATGGGTATGAGTTTAAGATGTGTTAGGAAACCGATATAACTCATTGAGGTCATTTGTCGCATTGTAGAGGTATCGTAGAAGCAGTATACACTGTTGATACAATTGTAGCAGTGTTGATGAGACGGGGAACTAATTCATTAGTTCGTGGGTGGGGAAACACTCAGTTTACTATATTAATAATAAATTGAAATCTTGTGTCAAACTATTCCTGATATATATTCTGAGAAGGTGATTCTTTTCTCATATGTATATTTGATAATTAGAGAATATAAATGCGAGTTCTTAAAACTCATACTTATGGAAAGTTTGTGACTCATAATCATATGGTATGTTTCTGAACCCCTAAACACATGGACAGTCTCTGATTAGTTCTTGGACTACATATTTCTAGGATAAGTTCCTAAACTCATATTTTTATGGAAAGTTCCTAAACACATAATGTATGGTAAGTTTGATGAACTATACCAGAGTATAGGAATATTATAGAATAAGAGCTAATTATTTAGATTGAGCATTGATAGTGCTAAAGATAGATGAAAGTGTTTCATAGTGATTTATTAGAGGAAGTTGAAGTTGATGAAGGAGAAAAGGGTATTCCAAAATCTTCTAGCAATGCTAGATCTTCATACGTATATTCGCACTTGGGTGCCTTTAAAAAGGAGTGTTTCAATCATTGAACTGAAAAACTTTTTGAGCTATGTTATTCATATGTCTATGCTAATTGTTTTGGCTACACAGATTTAATGTGAAAAATAAAAATGATTTTTTCATCAACACCCCATTTTACCTGGTGTGGTATGAAAGATGATGGAATCATCAACGTAATCATGATGCGGTATGATAAAGTCATAAAATTGATTTTCAAAAGTTTTGAATAAATTAAAAATGAGTCAATGCCAATTGTTTCGGCTAGACAACCTTGTTATAAATTGAATGGAAACCAATAATGTTTGGTACGACATATATACTGAGAAATGGGAAATGCCTTTATGGAAGGCCGTAAAATGTTGATTATATATCGACCAAAATTGTAGGATGATATGCATACTCCTAGGATGGTAATAAGGTTGATCCCCTTCAAGACATCCAAATCTAAACATATTCCTAAATCTTAAAGATTGACAGGAATGATTGATACGGATCCCGACGGACTGGGCTATCAATCCTCAGTTAAAACGATGGTTAATTGGATACGGATCCCAGGACGGGCTATCAACCATCATTATTTAAAATTAAATTGTGAAATTGTTGTTGATTTTGGAAAACATGAAATGTGTGTCAAACCAAAGTGTATTGGTAAAACTTTTGAACTGAGATGAAATTGATTCCCTTGTGGGATGATATATATGTTCAGTATTGTCTGACATATAGTGCGAACGGGCACAAGTAGGATGATATGCATACTCCTAGGATGTCGAGGAGGCTGATCCCCTTCAAAATATCCGAACTAATGATTCCTATGTCTATATGACCTATGGGAATGATTACTATGTCCGGTTGAACAGATCAACCTCTGATTTCTAAGTCTTTATGACTGACAGAAACTAGAAAATGTGTGGTTTGACAGACAAACCCTTAGTATATATATGTGGAAAAATCTTTGAACTACATGATCATTCAATTTAAACACAGTGTGAGTATAACTTGTTAAATCTTTAAACTTTTTAGGCCTTTTATAGCTCATCCTTGCAAATATAATTTCCTTTGCAGAAAGGAAATGTATATAGATAAGTGATCATGTGAGAAAAGATGAATTCAGAAAATTCATATTGAAGACTACGTTAGAGATAATTTCGAGGACGAAATTCTTATAAGGAGGAGAGAATGTAATATCCTGAATATTTATAGAACTTATAAATATAATATTGAATGACTAAAGTTTTTTTTTCTTTTGAAAAGTTAATTTCGAGGACGAAATTCTTGTAAGTTGGGTAGAATGTAATATCCCAAAAATTTCAAATGTGATCTGACAAGATCTAATAAATATTGTCAATTTAAAACCTAAGAATAACTGCTCAAGTATACGTTAAGCTATCTAAAAGACTAAAAATGATTCGTAGATTCGTATACAATTAGAGGTTAGAACTATAACCTAAGTTATGTGCTATATGAATAAATAAGCTTGTATTGAACTTCAAATGTGTTATATGCTTTCTGTTATGTGTAGTATTTTATGTTTTGGTTTAAGTAGTTAACCTTAACACTTATTAAAATCAAGAAGTTAATTTAAGGCTAAAACCTAAATTGGGTAAAAGGTTAAAACCTAAACCCTAAACCCTAAGGGATAAACCCTAGAAATAACCTAGGTTTCCTAGCGAAATGTGTACGTCGTAATAACATTCTGTTTTATGATTTACCGATAATACGATGTGAAAATACATATTATCCAATAAAAGTTTTTCTCGAAAAACATGCAAATTACTATTCACGATAATAAGACAAAATAGGGAAAAAGACAAAAAGAAATATTTTTGTTACTTTTTGATCGTCTAACCATTTTTTGAGAAATAGTCGTCGAAAACACTATTCACCCAAAAACGCTTTTGTGTCTTTTCAATTTTTCGAAGAATACGCGAATGTTAATATTACGAAGAAAGATGGAATATCCAATAAAATTAGAAAACGAAAAACGTAGTTTTTCGACTGTGGGATAAATTATAGAAGTTAAAAACGAAGAATGCAAGAATAAATACGAGTATAAATACGAAATATTATACGATAGAATATAAGATTAATACGAGGTATAATACGCATGAAATACGATGTAGATACGAATAAATAAACTAAGAATCCATGTGAACTTGAATCGACCAATCAGATGCAAGCATGATGTAATCATGACGTCATCTTCAAAGTAGCACAAAGATGATTTCATCATGATGTCAATCTTCAAAGTAGCACAAAGATGATGTCATCATGATGTCATCATGATATCGTGGATTAATGCGAAAAGACTATGATGCCCTAACTTAGGAAATCCTATAAATAGAAGCCCATCCCATCTTCATTCTCACCAATTCACAAAATCAAAGAGCAAAATTACTCTCTAGATATATTTCAAGTATTGAAAGTTGCCTATAAATAGTTTAAAACTTCCAATTTCAAAAGGTAATCATCTTAGTAGTTATTAATCGAATTATCGATTTCAATTCGTAGTGTATAAACTTAAATTATACATGTTTTACTAGTAGTTATAATGTCAAATATTTATTTTGATAGGCTAGTTGTTAGATATATATCATGGATCACTAGTAGTTTATAATTGTCTAAGATTCATTCTACAACTTATAGTGAAGAAATGAGTTCAATTCTGTTTAAAGTAGTTATCATGTTTCAAAATTTTCAAAGTGTTCTTCATGTTCTTCGTGTTCTTCGTGTGTTCTTCGTTGATTCTTTGTGTTCTTTCGTGTGTTCCTTGATGTAAAAAGTCATAAATCTAATTATAAGTAGGTTTTATTGATTTTGGTATTTTTATGTTATGAAGTGTTATTGAGGTCTTAGAACATGTTAATCTTAAACAAATTAATTGCTAGTGGTATCATGTTTTCAACATGGTTAACCCAAGATATTTTGATCAAAAGTAGGACTCATAGACCTTTCTGCCCATTTTCCCGAAAATTTTAAAGGTCCATAATCTGGCTTCTGTAATATAAATAAAGTTGTAGAGGGGGAAATTCTAATGAATTTAGACTCAAGAATTCACCCAACAAATGTTTTGCAAGACGAAGTAGAAGTAGAAGTAGTAGAAGGTTATGATCAGTTTCCGTAAACGGCGCGCTCGTCAAAGCTGAAAATTTCTTAGAGGCTCTCGGGTTTTAAGGACTTAAAAATGAGTTTTTGAGAGAGCTAGGATGTTATGGAGCCTATAAACACCTATGCAACCAAACATCGTTAAGTCAAGTTATTATATGACATTATGCAAGTAATATAATCATACGCCATGAATCTAACCGTTTATGCACTAAATGATTGTTGTGTAGGGTTATTTTAACAAGTTTGAGTTTAGTGTTTTATTATCCTAAACACAAGGCAAGTCTTTCTAACTCTTATTTGATTATATGCAAGTTCTAATCCTTTATGTGTTATTGTGAAAGTCCTTTTCTAAACCTGGCTTATATTGTTATGTGTAATTGTTAAATATGTGCAATTGTGATTATGTGCAACTGTTATAAGTTGTTTTATATGATTTAAACTGTTTATGAATGTTAATTGATTATGAAAATGATAATATCTATCAAGTTAAGCATGTTAAAAAATTTTATATGAAAGCATAAAACTGTTTTATGTGATATTAGTTAGACTTGCTGAAGCCCGTCGTTTGCTCATTCTTGCGAAATAAAACTTTATTTGCAGTTGATGAAGAACGGTTAAGAAGATCATGGAACGTAAATGAGGAAAGCATAGCCTAGTGTGCATGATTCTTTATTTGTTGTATTGTTTATAGTCATATTGACTGTTGCAATACGAACTAACAAACAAACTTGTAGCCGAATATTATAGCAATATTACCTAGTTTTATTGTTTATTCGAACGTGTGTTATTGTCTTTTAAAATTTGATATAACTTTAGAATTGTTAAAAGAACTATATAACTCTGATGTGAGGGTATTGGGTAATATGGACTGATCATGTTATGCATATACTCTGAAATTCAGGATAGATAGTAAAACATTAATACAGTATCCATTAAGAACTATGCACATACTGATATGAGGGTATTATTTAAATGATATTGGAAAGTCCTATAAGCTCTGAGGTATAACACTTAATGAGCGCCGGTAAAGGTGCCATTTTTACCGGAATTGCGCCCCTATCTAGTTCTTATGGACAATCTTTATCGTTTATACTGGGTGGAATGTCAGATAGAATAGGGATATATCGATATGAATAGACATATTCATCGGTTATAAATCCTATACATCCAAGTGAGGGTTATCCAAACACAGTTGAAGTTCTGCTGAGAAACTATTTAATGTTAAGGGATACTGTGAACTTTGGAATAGATAGAAGTTATATATTATGGAATATTTATAGTTGAATAATTATCAACTTTTCCGCATTAGACTCTGATTAGTTATAAGTAACGAAAAAAATTTTTTTCTATAGTAGTATTGTAAAGGTTGTTACAAGTCAGCACAAAGTCTCACCGGGCTAAAAGAAGCTAGCAGGTGGATTTTCGCGGGCGTGACAGTGACCAATTTTGCCTATGGTTCACGCTGCAGTGAGGCCCTATTTTCAGGCTATACGGAACTCACGCCACAGCGTGAGATCACGGTCTAACAGCCCACGCCTCAGTCGCGAGCAGCGATATTTTGTTTTTTAAAAGACCTGGAAGGTCTGGCTTTCGCTACATCCCATCCCAGCCATAACCGCCGGCCTCAAGCCCCAAACTAAGCCATCTCTCTCTCTCAATTCAATTCGATCCAATCATTGTCACAGCGGTGTATTACTTGGCCTCCTCGCAACGCACGCAATAAATTTTGCCCTTCTGATTTCTTGGCCCCGCCACCATTCCCCCCCTCTCCTCCCTATCATCACCATTCCCTCGCCACATTCCTTCTCCCACCATTCCTTAACCATGGAAGTTTTAAATTTTTGTTGTGTAAATTATGGGGGTTTGATTTTCGTTCTCTCTGTGAGTGTAAGGGCTTGAGTACTTTATTGTCGTGCTTGTGTGTGATTTCATCTCGGGCTACTTCTATCTACTGTAAACTAACAAGGTTGGTGGGGTTGAGATCTCTGGCTAGGGTTGTTTTCAGTTAGTTTTATCGCCACATCACGCCTTGTGTTTGATAAAATTAGCCTGGAGTAAACATCTATTTGGTTCGTAGGTTTGTGCTTAGCGTTGGTTTTGTGATTTGCTGAACCTTTGGTTTTTAGTATACTTTAGGCACTGTTTTTGGGCGTGCACCTTCGTGACTTGTAACTACTGTGCATCGGAGAATACTTGTGGTTTTTGTTGTGGACATTTTGGATTTGCACATGGGTTAGTGTTGCCCTTTGAAAATTTTGCCATGGCAGTACCAAAAACGTCAGCGCCTTAGCATAGGGGGGTACCTCATCCTCATCGACCCCACAATTGGGTACCCAATCAAAATTCGTAAGTGTTGAGGCATGGAATCGCTTACAAACAAGTCCCTTTAGCTAAGAGGAAACCTTCTTGCCTGAAGGCGTTGTAGGGGCTTAGGGCCAGAACCATCAATAAGGTATGGGAAAATTAACTTGAGGATGATTATGAAAAGGAATTGGATCCATTTTCATCTAAGCCACCCGAGTCTGCAGTTTATTTTCAGTGCGTTCGTGAATTTTTACGCCGAATGCCAGCGCTGTGTGGGACCAGCCCAAGGTCACCCGTCAGGGGCCAATTGGTAAAGTTTGACAGCCAAGGACCATTAAATGCTGTATTTTGACGATTGCCTAACTTTGGAGGCTAGGATTTTACAGGAGCGGGGGTACTGCTGTTTACAATCAGGTTGACTTCATTACGCGGCTCTGTACGCCCGGCTCAGCCCTGGAAGTGTGAATGAGTTTCAGGGGAAGAAGACCAGTTTCCCGCAGCCAGCCCCTCAGCCGTTATGGGAAGTGCCTAGGGGGTATGCCTTCATCTGCGCACAAACATTCATGCCCACTCGTCACCTCAGCGATTGTCACCCGTGAGGAGGCTAGTGCCTTCTTTGTGCCATCATCACTGGGGCTGGGACTTCGACAATGGGGTGATCATTCAGGAGTCCAATCAGAAAGGCCATAAAAAGATAACATTGGTTCAGGGCCTCCCGCCACCTTTCTCCTCATCACCCGTCTCTGCAAGCGATTAAAAGTTCAGTGGGGACGGGATGACCCCAACCTCAGGGCAACCTATGTCCGTCATCGATTACCACGTCATTTCAGCCGGTTTTCTGTTTGTCCCGGGGGCATTTCTTCATGGGTGTGGGCTGAAGGATACTTGCCAGAGAGTCCTGATCATCCCCTTGCTATAGAGGGTGAGACTTCTACCCAGCACTTCCAGATCTTGGCTGCTCCCACCCCTGCTGGTCCACTTGCGGCGCTGATGGCTTCAATGGACCTTATGTATGAACGAATGCCATTTTTGTGAATATTAATAAAAATATTTATTTGAGTTGTATAAATATTTTTGTTAATTTATTGAGTTAATAGATGATATATTAAGCTATTGTGAAATAAGATTTTATGTTGAGTTAATTGTGTTAAGTGTTATTTGAATATGATTTGTGTTGGATTATTCTAAATTTAATTTAATAATTAAATTAGCTGCATGAAAAAGAATTATTTGAATAAATGATTTATGTTAATAAATAATTTATTTTGAAATAATATTAATTTATTTGGTATTTTTGTTAAATGAAATTATTAATTGAAGTTGGTTTAAGGTTTTAATTGGAATAATAAGAATTCAATTTAAGTTAGTTAGTTGTGGACATTTTAAAACTCTTATGTTATAATGATTTAATTAGAATTAATGAGGAAAGTGTTTCATTTAGTTTTTACCAAACCCAAGGCCCTCATGATCTTTGTTTGGAAATAATGAGTTATTTTATTTTGTGTTTTTCCCAAACAATGGCCTTAAGACCTTTCGATAGAATAATGGGTTATTTTTAACAATTTCGTTTGCCAAACAAGCCTTTCGCTACTTCATATATGCACTATCCCAAATACAAGGCTGATCATATCACCCAATCCTCCACTGTCCCCCACCTTCCAAAGTATCAGGTTTTTGCTGCGCGCTGTTTTTAATTTGCAAAGTAAATTTATTTTTTTTTAAAAAGAAAGAACGTCAGAAGTAAAGAAAGAAGAAAGAAAAGAAAAGACAGAAGAGAAAAAGAAACGAACAGAGTATTGTTGAGAGCTCTGTGAAGTTGATGTAGAAAAGAGCGAACAGGAGTTTTTAGAATTGAGGAGAAAAGAGAGAAGTTGAGGAAGGAAGAAGAACTGAGATTGGAGAGTTGGAGAGGAGAATTCCAAACCCAAAGGAGAATTTAACCAAGTTTTTCTTTATCATAAAGGTATAACTTTTCTCTGTATTTTACTTTTAGTTCTTCTGTATTGTTATTGACTTGCTAAAATATTTGAATTAGTTGTTGTAATTAGTAGTAATCATGTGTTAGTTGATTATATGTTGGATTAATAATCAATGTAGAAGGTAATTAATTAATGAAAAAACATGGATTTAGAGTGAAGTCTTAGTTTTTTACAGAGTTTTATTTCATGTTTGGCATATATATATGATAATTTGATGTTCAATTAGATTATTAATCGGTACATTGCATAATTGGCTTATGATTATTTGATGAAAAATAATGAGTAATACAAAAAGGATATTGTTTAAATTAGGTTGGAAAATGAATTTACAGAGTTTAATTTCATAACAATCGGTTTAAAACTTGAATATTTGGTTTTAACAGTGAATTTTTTGGTTTTTTAAACTAGTTGTTTATGAGTTTGAATGATTAAGATGGTTTACAGAACATGGATAGGGTCAAATGTTTTATCTCAGTAATATGGTGTTCTGGGTATATCTAATTTGTTTTCTGGATAGGGTAGAATTCGGAAAATTTTTGGGCAAATTTTGCTAAGTTTTCACTGGTTCGCGTGAGCTGGGGGAAGACGACAGTCAAGTCTATCGCCCCGTGGCGAATTGAAAATGAACTTGGTTTTCTTCGCCCCAGCGACAGAGACGCCCCGGTGACAAAAATTTGTTAAGACAAAACGCCCCGCCCGGCGGAGGCCCCGGCGGACGATTTTTGTTTTAAGCTTTTTCTTCGCCCCGGCGAGAAAACGCTATCTGTTTTTATTAAAAAAAATTTAAAGTATTTTTTTTCTTTTTCTTGGAAGTTTATGATCGTATAATTAAATTTATATTAAAGTATTAATGTGATCTAATGAAATTCCTAGATAGTTGAAACTTGCTTGATTATGGGTTTGCTCAATGAGATGTTATGATAAAAGAAGCAAGCTTAGAATGCTTTTAAATCTTGTGGAACTAATTATATTACCCATTTTTTATAATTAAATGTTTAGGTTGTTATCGGATCGTGAATTACTTAAATTTGTAATCTACGCCTTTGAGGCAAGTTCCTTATCTCTACTTATTATTTTATGTTGAGCAAGTTTTCCTTTCTCTAAACTTGTTTTAAATTGGTATAGCAAGACTCTCCGCGCCGCTCTCCTTTCTTAAGCTTGTTTTTATTTCAAACAAGTTTACTTCCTTTGAAGTGAATTAATTTATCCTTTGCTTAATTGTTATTCAAGCAAGGGCGGATATTATGTGGAGTAAATTATATTTTGTTCCAGCAATTTATTTATTTCAGTTATTGATTATCATTCAAACTTCGAATATTAAAAACTTTATTGAAGAACCTTTAGGGGGGGGGGACTTGCAAACCATTATTGATTCAGCTAAGTCCTTAGTTGATGAGCGTATAAAAAAAAAAATCTTCGCAATTATCTAAAAACTTGTTCCAAGCCAAGGTTCCTTATTGTAAGGACTCTTATTAATAAACTGAGATGAACCAACCCTAACATAGGGGATTATTACGCTTAGCGTTAAAATGGTTGTGCACAATACATTGAACAAAGGGCTGATCCCCCTGAGTACGAGATGAATGGTCCATTTTATAGTCTTTAAAGATCTGTTAAAAGGTTACGGTTAAAAAAAATACTTGTTAACCTAGGACTATAGTTCGAGGTCTTGAGACCCTCAGATTAATTCAAACTTTGATTACTTAGTGATTAACTTCAGGCAACATCATTGCTTCTCATTTGAAACTCTATTTCAATTAAAAGTTATTGTTATCATTCTTGTGGGCAATTCGTTTGCTCACTCTTGCACTAAAACATTTCAGCTATGTCCGAGAAGCAGGTACGAAGCGTTCCTCAACCAGTAAGGGCGAAGGGCAAGATGCAGACAATAGTTTCTAGATTTATTAAATTTTTTAATTGTATGAACATTTGTACCAGGACTAGTGTTTAGACTATATTTTCGTTTTCGGCATATTTTGATGTAAGTAAGGTTGTGGATGACCTGAGGATTTTAATTATTGATGTAACCCGGTTTGGGAGATGATTACCATTAAGTATTATTTTAATTGCTTAATTACTGGGTAGTTTAGATGTGAATGAATGGGATAGTGAAAAACCCCAAATCAGGGGATGGGAAACATTGAGGTAACCCAGATTTTGGGGGGTGTTTACACACCTTACTTGCATTCAAAAGATAGACCACACAATTCATACAGTAGGATGGTGCTCGTTCAGCCGCAGAACAGTGTCCACACTTTTTTTAAAATTTTTTTCAAGAGGCAGAATATCTTTTGCATAGTAATCTCATGCTGAGTTTTACTACACACGGTGGCCATCATCTATGTCGCATCAGGTGGTTGATGTACGTGTGACTCCATGCTTGCGTTACAGTTTCCTAAGCTCCACCTGTTCTTTTCCACCATACCCGCCTCTCATCTCCGCCAGATGGTGATCAGGTCGAGGACGAGGAGGGGTTTTGCACACACATTTCCCCCCCCCCCCCCCCCCCCCCACATTTTGGGTGGTGGGTGGGTTTTGTGTGCCCCCCGCCCCCCCCCCCGGGGTGTGGGCCCCCCCCCCCGGCCCCCCGCCCCCCCCGGGGGGGGTGGGGGGGGGTCCCCCCCGGGGGCGGGATGAGGGTGATGCATGAGGGAGATACTGCGGAGGGGTGTGCCGCCAGCTCCGCCTAGCCACCACCAGCACATTCCAGCAATTTGAGGGCTTTGGCCAGGTTCAAGTTTGGGGGAGTTTTTTTAGCTGTTTTCTATTATATTTATTTATTTATTTTATGAGTTATGGTTTATGTTTGAACTGCGGTAGTTAGGATGGTTTATTATGGATATTTTTAATGTTTGGAAACTGCAATAGGTTGGTTTATTAGACACTAACGGGTTTATTAGTTATTATTTATGGATGCCTCATTTCTGAGTTTTATTTGGCATGAATTTATACGAATGCATGGGAAACCTATGGTGTTCTTTCAGTTTTGTTTTTTACCCAATCTTTTGGGGCTTTCATATGGTTTTTCATATGCCACCATTTTTGCTATAGTTATCTTGGGGTAAAAATGAAAAAAAAATTATGCATGTGGCCAAAGAAATGCTTGTGGTATTGCTTGGGCCAATGTTGTTAAACATTTAGAGAATTAGAGTTCTTTAGATCATTTTATTTAGTTAGCACTGCATGATTTGATCCTTTATATTTCTATTCGCGCACTTACCAAAATGTTATGAACGATTTTTATTTCAAATCAAGCCTATGTGCGTTATTTACTATGTAAATTGTTGTGATTCTTATCTTGTCTCTATCGTAAGTTAGAATCACTGTTTGTAAGAAACAGATTCTTAGGCAGGTTTGAGCCTAATATAATATAAAAATAAAAAAAATATAATATAAAATTAAAGAAAGGAAACAAAAGATAGTACGTTAATATTTTCACTAAATCCCCAGTTGACCACGCCTAATCTACGTGGCCTTTCGTTACTTGAGGTTAGTAGATCCTTTGGGGTGTTTTCACACCCAGTGCCCTAAAGTCGCCTGACTTGGGATAGTCCTTGATCCAACTCTTCGTTACACCAAATGGGTACTTTTGAAGAGGCCAAAGGTATTCAGGCACTGCACGGTCATTCTTGAGATATAGGATTATGCGTTGGCAATAATAAAACTATAGTTTGGACTTAAGTGCTAATTACGTTGCCTTTGTTACTCGTGTTAGTAAATTCTTGGGGGTGGTTTTTACACTCTAATACGCCCTAAAGCTTCTAAGCATTGGGAGTCATTGTTCTCTAAAGCTCGTTACCGGAGTAGTATCTCTAAATAGTCATAATGGTAATTAAACTTCCTACACAAGTCTCCACTGAGTTTTGTTGCTCACATTTTTAATGCCGGCTGGTCTGTTTCTTACACTTGATTGTCGTGTTCTAATTGCTTGATGCTAAGCATGAGTGATTGAAGTCAACAATTTCTTTTTTGCAATTGCGTGTGTGTTTGAGATGTAAAACGGTGGATAACAGTTGGTATTCACACCACACAGTGATTTGGATCAGTTGCAGTCTACGCTAAAGTTTTGAGCTTGATTTTATTCAATTAAGTGTGTTTTACTTGAAATTGCAAATTCTTGACCCTTGAGGACACAATGCAGGTATTATATAGTAGTTTAGATCACTCTCAGCGGACTAAGCTTGATGGCCTGATGTTTTATTGTTATTCAATAAATATTTTTTGCTTTGGGACAAGCAAAAAGCTTAAGTTTGGGCGGTATGTGTGATGAGCGGGATTTCTTACCATACAGCTGTCGGGTTCTCTCTCTCGTCACTAAAAAGAAATTGCTTTGATTATAGTATCTTATATAGTGTCAAGTTTATGTTTTTCCTGCTATTCTTATGCTTTATTTGCTTTTCAGAGATGGGGGAAAAGGGACCCTGGATGGCTAAGTGACACGAAGTGCCCGCGCCGCAGCACCGAAGGGCCAAGCCTAGGAGGTCTCGCGTGCAGGCCACAGGCCCTTGGCCTATTACACGGAGGCTCGCGCTGCAGCGACACCATTCCTTCACGGTTTGGCCGCTGCCAAGTCGAGCCTTCGCTTGGCGAGGACACGGAGCTCGCGCGTGCAGCGAAACCATTCCTTCAACGGTTTGGCGCTGCAGCGAGCCTTCCTGGCGAGGACACGGAGCTCACCGCGCGCAGCGCCAATGCATGGGGCAAGGCCCACGCGCGACCAGCCGTTTGGAGCCCCGGTTTCCTAGTGATGAGGTGTGTTTTATTTTATACACATTAAATTTGGGTACTTTTGGCCTTGATAAATTTGCACGTCTTTAGGTATTGTATATGGTTTTATGAAATTTGTATCTTTTGTCTACATAAATTAGTTTTAGTTATTTTTACATGTTTTATGTTGATTTGATGGCATTTTTATTTTATGTTAGTAGGAATTGAAAATTAAAGGACCGCTCGGAACGTTGTTTGGGATTGGAGCTCATTGTCCGTGCTATGGACGTTCTGTGCCCAAATGGTAGTATGATGCAAATTTGTGTTTGGGCGACGCTCGGTGCTTTTTAAAGTGGACAACATTTGGGTAGATTGGGCGTGCACGACGTCGGATTGCAGCTGCACGGTGGTTTCGGCGTCGACCAAACACCGAGGGCAAGACCTGTGCTTGGATTTCCGTTTCGCCGGATGTTGACTACGATGATAATTAATTGTTATGGGAGTTTAAATTTCTCGAGGAATCGGAGGAAGGTTGACCGTGGGCACGGCGTCGAACCGCGTGCATCGGGGCGACTCGGGCGGCGGCGGGCTATGTGCCGCACGGCGGTTGGCACTGGGCGCCGTACGCTCGGCAGGCGCCAGTTTTGTTGTGACGGCGCGCTGCTATGGGCGTGCGGGGCGTGTGCTGACACTCGGCGGGCCATGGACGGCGGGTCTCGGCAGCCAACCAGGCTGCAAGCCAGTGCTTGGTTGCGCACGCCTGGGCCTATGCAGGGCGCGCGCATGGGTGCGGACGGGCTCGGGCAGGCAGGCGCCACGGGGCGCCGGGGCGCACGCCTGGGGCGTCGCGCTGCGCGCGCACGTAGTTGCAGCAACCACACGGCAGCCAGCGTGGGGCGCAGGCAGGGCCCTGGGCAGCCGCGCGCACCAGGCGCCGTGGCGGGGCGCACGCGTCAGTGCTGAGTGCGATCAGAGCTGATTTTTGTCCGATGTTATAGCTAGGGTTTCTTGATGAAGACTATATATAATCTCTTCTAAGCCTTCATATCAGATATCTGGAGAGAGGGAGGCTAAAAAAATACATCAACCAACAGTGAATCTCAAGGCTGCAAAATCAAGCTGAAATCAAGCCCCAAAAGCCAAGGGAAAACTCAGTCAAGGATGGGAATTTGCGAAGGCCAAGGTGGAGAGCTAGAAACCAACAGCAACCACAGGAATCACCAGCTGAATAGCTTCCAAAGTTGCGTTTCATTTGGTAGATTTCCATCTTCCTTTGTTAATGCGAATTTGTATAATGTATCTCAATTGAAAATGATGGTTTCATTGTAGGCTATCATGAACTAACCTTCTTATTCGAAGATTGCAATGCGAACCAACCACTTAAACTTGAAGTTGAATTCTCTTCTCTATTGATTTTAGTTATGCATTTAGTGAAATTGATTGTCATAACCTTTGCTTTCTAGGATTAATTGCTTGGCCCTGTAATTACCTTGGGGAAACCTATATGAACTTGACTGAACGGATTATAGGTTAAGATCCTATTTATGAGTATACATGCGAGAGTATTGATTGTTATTGGGTGATTAATCGGATGAAGTGCCGTGTGTCTTATGTAATTATCTGACAATAATAGGTATCTTGATACGTGGTTGGGATAGATATATACCTAATTACCGCATTGCAACCAATTGAGTATCTTAGTCTTAATGACTTCCGTTATGAAAGTTGGTATTTGAAGCTCAGGGAGGATTAATGAGATTTAGGTGACTACGTTGTCTATTAATCATTCCTGAAAATTCGGTCTCTTGATAGTGCATAGGATAAGACAATATACCTATGCACCGCTTAGGATAAATTCGTGAGTTGGACCATCGACAGAGGCTCTCTTATGTAGTTTTGGTAATTCTCGGTTTGTCAATTCGCATGTCATAACTGATTGGAACAAAGAGAGAGTTAGGAGATTCAAAATGACGGTGTTGGGGGTGAAATTGTAATCTTAGACCTTTCTATTTGTATACTTTACCGCATTTTATTTCATTACTCAACTTGTGAAACTTCAACAATCAAACAAACAATCAAACCTTCATCGTTTTAAATTAGATCAAAGTTGATCTTACGATTGGTACTTGGTTATTATTTGGTCATATTTCCATGTGCCGGGTTCGACATCTTATCTTATCATATATTACTTGTGAGCCGTGTATACATGCACGTGTATGTGTTTATCGATTGCTAAAGCGACCAACAAGTTTTTGCGGGCGCCGTTTGCCGGGGGAGGGAGGTTGATTTTCTAATACAATTTATCACAATAGCAATTTCAATCGACTTGGTCTTCTTTTTTAGACTTGTATATAATTTTCATTTTGGTTTTGTAGGTTTATTCATGATTTGTATGCGACGCTCACGTGGTCTGGAGTTAATTCCTGTACCGATCTTTGAGATCGAGGGAGAAGGAAAAAATATTCGTACGGACTACGTAGAGAACGAGTTTCAGGGATACCTCATCAAAATTCCATGGCTGAGGGTGGAGCCGAAATCCTTGAGGGTGTAAACCGCGCTCACTCGCGCCTCTTGTCACAGACTTTGCACTCCAAGCATTTCTAAGGCCAGCTATTGGAGCGCCACTCAACTTCGAACTTAAGCCAGGCACCATCCAAATGGTGCAAAAACTGTTTGCAGTTTGGTTGGTTGCCTAATGGACGACCCAAATGCTCATTTGGTGAGTTTTCTGGAAATTTGTGACACCATTCAAGTACAATCAACGTTACTGATGATGCAATTAAACTCCGACTATTTCTTTTCACCGCTCCGTCGACACGGCAAATAGATGGTTGCAATCGCTTCCCACGTGATACAATTACCAAATGGGATGAACTTAGCCCAGAAGCTTTATGGCAATGTTATTCCCACCAGCGAAAAACCTGCAAGGGGAAAAATTGAGGAATGGACATCACTTCATTTGGTTCAATATGTGTGGTGGTGTGTGTGTTTGAAGCTTGGGAATGATTCAAAGGATCTAATAAGGAGCTGTTCCACACCATGGTTTGCCATCAATGGGTTGCAAGTAGAGATTTTTTATAACGGGTTGACCAATGCCACTCGTTCAAGTGTCGACGCGAGCGGTGCAGGTGGTAGTTTCTATAGGAAAGCGTATTGCGGGATGCCCACCAAACTATTGGAAAACCGTGGGCTGCAAATATATTTATCAATGGTCTGCTGGAGAGGGAAAATACCACAGGAAGGCAACAAGAAAAATTTGAGGTGGATCCTCTCCACTTCTATACTACCCGCCACTGCTAGCCGCGCTTACAAAGGAAGTGAAAAATTTAGGGAAACTCAATCTTTGTGGTTGTGCAAATGCATTTTTTTTCTGAAACCTCGTGAGTTATCTTCTTGTGTGTTAGGAATTCATCCTACCGAAAGCAATGTGCCATCAATGCAGAATCGTACAGTTCGTGGGTAATTTACAATAGACAACCCCAAAAACAACCCTCACTCAAATCATTACAAATCCCTGGGATGAAAAAATCACCCAAATTTCTCATGGAAGCAATAATAACAATACCGCCAAAACCAATATTCTGCTCCTAGACATCAATAGTCCACTAGGATTTCAAAATCAAACTCAACCAACACCATCAACCCCAATCACACCAACAAGTCCTAAACCCCACCCTTGCCACAAACAGGATGAAAAAAGCCTAGTAATGCTGATTTTATTGGTTTCAATTGGTTGCTCAGCAATAGCGCTTTTAAATCCGGAACATAGAGGCTTCAGCATTGGGGACAAGATAGCTAGTGCAATGAATATCCATCCTCCTGGAGCCTTACCTAGTGACACCGAAAGTTAACGAAAAGAAAGAGATGATGGTAAGGAGCATTGCCAAGGCTGTGGACTTTTGAGAAGTGGGAAGGAAACTTACCGGAAGTTGGGAATGATGTTCCATCAGAAAACAGTGATTTGAGGATAGAAGCGTGAAGGGGGAGGAGAAAGAGTAAGAAAAGAGGAAAAGATGTTAGAAAAGAAGGAAAAGGAGCCGGTTTGCCAAAACCAGAGGGGGAGCAAGCAAGGCCCTATGTATCCACCATTGCCCGTTTCCACTTCGTCAACAGAAATAAAGTTGTATAAAGCAATTCCTCTAGAGTTCTTGGTAAGTTTTCAGAAAATTGCACAGAAATATACCTGTTCGCTGAGGCATTGGAAACAAATGCTTAGTTATGTGAAGTTCATGGAATGGACATCGTTGTCAATGGAAGAGAAGGCTTGATAGATTTTGAAGGATGGTGGCACTAAACCGAAGAAATGTAGTGCTGTTTTACAAAGGAAAGTTACCACCAAAGTTGAAAGACTCCGGGGGAGTTTCACCAATTCCTTGCACTATTGGTAAACCAATTCTTCGGGAAAGCAACAATCTCAATGCCACTCTCAATTTATCAATAGCTGGGATTTAAAGAAAAATACAAATGAGGCAAAAACCTAACAATATGTTATATTGCAACTTGCGGTATAGGTTGTCTCCACATTACCCAAGGAGGCATAGTTGAAGATGTTTGCTTGTCAAGGTGTGGACAAAGTTTATTTTTCCAGCAAATTTCATTGTCCTTGTAATTTTGAAGAAGACAGGGATGATACCTATCATCCGTTGGGCGACCATACCATTCTTAGCCACAGGCAGTAACTTTTGATTGATGTGCAATAGTGAGAGCTAAACCATGCGTGTCCTAGACCAAAAATGGTAACTTGTTAATGTTTTATTAAAAACAATGAAAGTTTCCTAATGTGCAGGTTGAATTGCTGTCAGGATGGACGTGATTGACGAAGCAGGGTGAATGAGATGTTCACAGTAAATTATAAAGTTGACCTTTTTGAGGAAATTGCTAGGGAGAATCACTTGAGAGTGAACCTCTTTTTTTTTCCCTTAATTAAATTGAGACGGTAAAATGCGTTGGAATGTTCCCCCACGTTTTATCAAGTTTAAGGCAAACATTTTGAAACCGTTCGATAGACCAAGCATGTTCTTGTACCATTGCATAATCCTCATGGGAGGAGCCACATACTTTGGAGGCTCAAACCATTGCCCTATCCAACTTGAGGTATGCGTATTTGGGTAATGCTTAAGTACTTTGCCTGTTTTTGTGTCTGCTTCACTTGATGATGTGCAGGAAAAACAATTGCCTAAGAGTGCTACGGGAGTACAGAGTTACATAACAACACCTAGGTTAGTCCATTGCCGACATCAAGGGAATTTTCCCTGTTCATTTTGTATGCATAAAATCATATTGGAAAATGAAGGCCAAACCTGTGGTTGAGCATCAGCGTAGATTGATAAACCCCGTCATGTAAGGAGGTAGTTCAAGAAGGAAAATTATCAAATTGCTCCGTTGCCGGCATTCATCTATCCCATCTCAGGACAGTCCGTGGGGTTCAGTCCAGGTGCAATGATGTGTTCCAAAGAAGGGAGGCATGACAGTTGGTTTTTTGTCTAATGAATACAATGGAGTTGAATCCCAACTAGAATTATCACCGGATATGGAGATGGAGAGTTTGCACTAGACTACAGAAGGTTGAAAACAAGGACTGATGTGCAAGGATCATTTCCCACTTCCATTCATGATCAAAATGCTATGACAGGTTAGCGGGGACATGAATTCTATTGTCTCTTGGATGGATATTCGGGCTTACCAATCAAACTTGCCATTGCCCCCCGTGGGATCAAGAGAAAACGACATTTCACTTGCCCATATGGGACATTTGCCTTAAGAAGAATGGTCGTTTGGGGCTACTGCATCGCACACGCTTCCTTCCAAAGATGATATGATGGGCATATTCTTCCGATATGGTTGAGCTGGATTGGACGGTTTTCATGGTATGAATTTTCGGTTTTTGGAGATTCATTGCGACCTTATGCCTTGAAAACCTTGTGAAAAGTGCTGAAACGATGTGTTGGAAACAAATTTGGTGCTAAAATGGGAGAAATGCCACTTCATGGTGCAAGAAAGGCTCTATTTTGGGACATAGAGTATCTTCAAAGGGGCTAGAGGTTGATGTAAGGCCCAAGATTGAGACCATTGAGAAACTTCCTCCACCAACCAGCGTCAAGAGTCATTCGTCGCTTCCTTGGTTATGCTGGATTTTATAGGGCAGTGTATCAACGGATTTCTCAAAAATTACAAAAACCACTGTGTAGCCTCCTTGAGAAAGGACACTCCAGTTGTCTTCGATCCTGCATGTTTAGAGGCTTTTGAGTTACTAAGGAAGAAGCTTGTAAGTGCCCCCTATTATTATGGCCCCGGATTGGAATCTTCCGTTTTGAATTGAGGTTCGACGCTAGCGACTTTG